>CAMZMU010000085.1:7010045-7350045 GCA_947311845.1 Poa pratensis | reverse complement strand
AGAAATCGGTGGTCTATTGATTCGAGAGCTAGCCGAATAGCTTAACTATCAGTGACATATGCGAACGACCGGTTCGTCAGTAATGAAAAAGGTAGAAAAAAAAGATCCATCTACGAGTGGTTCGGCTTTTTCCTAAGCAAGGACGGAGCCGTCGAGTGAGGATTGGCTGAGCGTGCTTTCGCTGCTCGTGGTGGAGTACTCTATGAATTATTCGCTCTATTATTGCCTCAGGATGTGATCGGGATTAAGCCGCGTGTCGATCGATACCCGGGGGGGGGGGGGGCGGACTCAAGGGATTCATTCTTTTTCGCACTAATGGAGGACATGAATTCTGGGCAAATTATCTATGTTACAGTCTATTAATTTAAATCAAATCTAATAAGAAATTATTCTTTAGCTCGCCTGTAAATAGAAGCTTCGGCGCACTCTCTATTTTGCGGGACAAGAAAGAAGCCATGGATATCGCTGCAAGACTTGCAATCATTCCTCAGGAAATTCGAAATATAGAAAACAATAGGCTCGAACTAGAGCAAATCCTGGGTGTCATCTCGGCGCCTGTGTTTCTGGCTTCCGTCGATCTAGGTGATATACACAATCATATACTTCATCTGAGGAATGCAAGCCACAATTACCAAGTGCCGATTAGATTGTTTATCCTTCTTGAATCCTCAAATCATTCCAATCAGAAAATCCATTCTATAGGGCGAAAAGCCTGGGAATTTCCCCCGATTGTACTTGAATGGAGGAAGCAAGTAGTAGCTGTGGAAGAAGGGAAAGAAGTAGGAATCAGCTGAACCCGCAGCCTGATCTTCACAATACAATAAATAGTATGGCTTTTGTCAAGAATAGATGACGAGAAGAGAGTTTTGACTGCGAGGGAGGCAGGATCCACTAATAATTAATAATTGAGTCGACCAGACTTGGCTCGGCCTGCCAGTTGTACAATGTCGTAGTGGCCACCTGAGTGCTAAAGTAAACATCAGGCTTCGTAGATGGATAAAAAATGGGGGCTCAACCCGGCTTTCTTTTTGACCGAGAGTAGTTCGGGAACAAGGATAAAGATAAGGAAAGGATTCTTAGCCGAGTAGGCACGCGCATATCCATATCTACCATATTCTTTCAAAATCACTCCCCAGAATTGGTTTAATAAAAGAAAGAAATACAGGTTTGGATTAGATATCTTCGGAAGCCGCTTTATCCTTATTATTGGATAAAATACCCATGGTTCACCCGTAAAATAGGTTTAGTTTAGCTACATTCGCGAAGAAAACATGTATGTTAATATGCACCGGCGGGAGCCTTCGGCGGCACAGAAGACTAGGGAGAACCTCGTTTGAGCAAGATGCGTTCGGTTCGCGCCATTGACTACATCATATTCATATAGAAGGAGTCGAGAAAGAATCAATAACAAGCGGTCTTTACTGAAGGAAACCCCCAATCCGCGGAATTCTACTCGAATAGTTCGGTCGAGCACTGGGCTCCTTGCCCTTAATGCTTATACTTATGCTGGGGCCCACGATGAAGGGGGCCAGCCGGCCTGCTGATACCCTTTGGGGGTTCACGTGCTGTTAAAAGAGCGACTGATTGATACCTTACCTGCCTTACCTATTTCTTCTTGCCTGCTTCTACCTGGGTTCATAGAACCAAGGTGGTGCTACACTCTCGTCTTGAATGGAACTTTCTCTAACAGCATTCCCGGGTGTGATCTACCAAATAGAGCCCCTCTTCCTGCCCACGGAACAAATAAAGCAAGCCGTTGCTGGCAAAAGAGTAGGCTTTTCTCAACCGGAGGGTAAGGTTTACTAATCATGCGAGGGCTGCACCCACAGTTGACTTTACTTTTATTGCCATATCGCTTTATGCCACGATCTGTGATGTGGCCATTCTACATATGGATTTCTCCTACCTTTTGCATCATAGGGTCTCTCTGACTCCGTTTCTCTATTTCTTCTTTGGAATTGGGGGCTCTGGTCGGGGACGAACTTCGATCTTTTCTTCCTTTTTTTAGGATAAAGCGCTTGCTGCGCCTTTAACAGCTTCTGTTGGGGGAGAGACAGAAGCATCTGCCGGCTATTCATATCAATAGATTCTTTTGCAAAAGATGAAGGTCCTGGAGTGCCTATATTCAAAAGGAAAAGAGGCGAGAAGTATTTGTGGGACTTCAGACGCCCTGTATCTACCTGACCTATCTTTATTGCTTTAAACTACTGCAGGGAGGAGGGAACTACTAGTGCTGGTATGTATTATGAGCATTGAACGTTGCACAGAAAGTAAAGGGAAGGCGTTTTCAACATGCAGTTTAGGCAAAAGAAAAGTAGCGGAGGAAATGGATTGGATATGTGATCTACCGGAAATATGTTAATAATAAAAAGAATCGTGGCAGAGCTTTTGCAGGTAAAGAGGTGGTGGACATGTATCTGCAGCCTCTGCTGCTGGTAGATTGACTGTTTTATATGGACTGAGGCTGCAACTGAGGGTAGTGCTTTAGAATGCTACTCTGTTCCTGGAATTAGCCATCCCCTTCTTTGACTATTCGACCTGCTCCTCGAAGCAAGGAAGGGAATGAAGATGGCATTGAATGCCCTTTCCGCAAGAAGGATAGGAGTTGGCTTACCGCATCTACCTTCTCATCGTGGGATAAGGGCTGGGGCGTTAACTTAAGTACTAAAGCTGCCGGAGCGGCAGCCTTCGTTGATTCCCCACGAAGGAATCGGAATATCGCTACTTCCCCTTACTGCCCTAAGCGGGGGAGATGGATTCAAAACCTTGTGTGAAGGAAAGGCTGTCAAAGTCGTTGACCATTAATCCGGTTGAAGGACAAATGGACAGTGAATCAACGGAATCGAGTTGTTCTAAGGATTCGGCAGTCGAGACATCTATATCTATGGAATTTCAAAAGAGAGAAAAGGATCCGACCCGAGGACAAGCTCAAACCTTAGGGTTTGAAAAGAAGAAGTAAATCTCTCGTTTACTTCAATCAAAAAAGGTAGGTCATAACACAGATTGAATTAGACCTTACTCAATCACTCATCGCTGGAAAAAGTAGAGCGATTTCCTCGAAAAAAAGCACGAGCGAGATATTGATATTCTTCCTTAACAGGGATCTCAATTGCGGGAAGAAGTACAAAGGGCAAAGGCAGAAGTGGAATCCTCCTGCCCGACTCTATCGGGGAAAGACAGGAAGGATAAAAGTGTAAAACCACTTGTTTGAAACATCTCAAAAATAGCCTTTGCTATTAGAAGTTGTATTTTCGGTGGTCAAAGGGAAGGAATCAGAAAAGAGGGAAGCGCTCTCAAGGTAGAATCAGTTCCAGGCAAGTATGTCCATTGAAAGGAAAGAGTCCCTAAACAGACAGGTTTTCAGCAAATAAGATGGGTCCTGGTCTTCGGCAACAAAAGAAGCCGAAGCGAGAGCTCGATCAAAGAACCTTTATAGATCCTCAGGTTCTGGATACACAGCGAGAAGGGAATCTTCCTGTTCGAATGGAAGATTTTGGAAAGAGAGGGGAGAAATCAATCACATGCGTGAGCGGATCGAGATATTATATAATAAGTAACGGCTGAAAAAGCTATTCTTGGTAGATCCACTTGTCAAGGCGCGGAAAGCCGTGTTCCTTCTCAGCTCACGCTTTCCTGATTGATTTGAAAGACCCTACACACCACCGTATCCTTGGCTTTCTTCCCACTTTAAAAGAACTGGCTATCATTCTTTCTATTCTTTCTCCTCGCTTTAAGTCTTATGCTTCTTATTAAAGGGGTTATGCCACTCCGAGTCCATCAGTGTTGAAGGAATGGACAGAGGCAGGCAAAGAAAAAGTACTTATTTGACTACCGATAGAGAGCAGAGCTAGAGACAAGATGCCTAGGACCTGGAGGAGATCCATAAGAACCAAGTCGTGGAGAAGATAGCATCAAACTGGAGATAATAAACCTAACTCTCCGTGCTTTAATCGAGAATGGATACAGGGTCGTCGAGCGAAACCTTTATTAGGGGGTAGACCTACCTTGTTTTGTTGACTTATTGCTTTCCAGCAAAGCGTGCCGGCCCTATCTCTAAAGCACCAAACTTCCACATTTTAGGAGATGCCCTATCTTCCCTTAAAGAGCCAGCTTATTGAATAGAGCTGTCACTCCTTACCTTACCTAAGACCCCTTCGGGATATCTTTTGAAAACCTTTTCTCTGAAAAGAAAAGATGTTTGCGATCCCTTGCCCGCTCGATTAAAGAAAGTGGGATCTGGCCTTGCATTTTTTAGATAGGGTTCCCTCACGGCATTCTAGCTCTTGCATTTGAAAGTCGAATAAGGATTCCATCTAGAGAAAGGTTCCGAATGGAACTAGCGAATGTGTATGCCGAACGTAGGCAGGTATACCTTACCTTTGATATTAAGCTATGATCTCTCTTGAAGTTCCCACAAAGCGACTCTGAACCTAAGACCGGGTTGTGGGATTTTCTATTCTAAACTAAGAAAAACACAATTTGATTGATTTTGATATCCCTATGATAGGAAATGAAAGAAAAGGTCGAGCTTAAGCTGATTCCATTGCGGAAAGAAAAGAGGCTCTCCCATTCCCACCTGATACGTCAAAAGCAATTGACTAATAAGGGGAACCTCGAATTCGATTGATTATGTCACTCCGCATTACTATAAAAGGGCAGCTGCTTTCTACTATACTAAAATGGGCTTTGCACTCCTTCCGCTATTACTCGCAATAATAATAATAGTGAAAGGGCAGTCGAATTTGTGACTACGTCAAAGGCTCGTTTCACTCGAATTTAAAGGCTGTAACTCCTACTTATTTATATTAATTAAAGCTTGCCCATGGCTGCTTTCTTCCCATTCTTTCGTCTTTCCACTAATCTAATGGTTTCATTCTCCCATCGAGAGGTTATTATACTAGCAAGAGTCCTATTCTTCTCCTCTCGATCCTACCTTGGGTTATGTTTGACAGGGATGGTCAGTGAACTTCTATTGGTTTCAAAGGAGGATAGAGATCCATTGGGGAAGGCTCGAAGGGTTATTCGATATCAAGGTTGACCCTCGACGCGCCGCAGCCACTATTTTGACTCCTTTTATGCAATTATGAACGAAACTTTATCAATTCCAATGCAACTTATCCTTTTGGAGTTGACGTAACAAACTACGCGAGCCTCCCGATGAAGCCAACAGAAATCCTATCCGAATACTAAAAATAAAAGGCAATTTCATTATGGTGGTATACCAGCCGCCAGTTCCAATCGGAGCATATAGATCCGTAAATGGATTTGTATGTATAGCCACTTCAGTCGTGCTCCTCGTTTCTCGAATGGAAAAAAAGTATCTTCTTTCTGGGAACATGCTAAACCAGAAATTCTTATGTTCGTGATTCTTCATCCCCGATGCAGAAAATCTTCCAGTTTTCCATTCTCATATGAGGCAGGAAAGTGATTCATCATGTTCAAACATGAACCTTTCGCTCGTTGGGGACGGTTTATAAATCATCAAATTCCCACAAATGGAATGAGAAGTGGGTCCATGTAAATGATCGAGACCTCGCAAACAACAACGTTCCTTCCCCATATGGAGTTCGGGACCCAAAGGCAATCGTTGAGTGAATTGTATCTTATTCGTATTAGTTGACCTAAGCCGCACCATTATTGCTGGGGTGGGGCTCGGCCTCCGAACCGTACGTGGGACAAGTTTCTGCCTCATACAGCTCGGGCCGAAGACCGGGGAAGTTGAGGAGAGATGGGGAGACCCAACTGCTGCCGGTCGGGACGGACAGGAAAGGGGGCGGGGATAAGCTTGTGAAGAAGCAAGCTTATTGCCCCACCCCCCAAAAACAAACCGACCCAGCAAGAAAACGTATCCGCAGGCGCAAAAAAGCGCTCATCCCTTGCTTCGCGTTCTTTCTATTCCATCCCAGTCCATTCCGGGATAGTCGGCTAATATAATATGTGCAGTAGTCGTCGTCTGACCAATCGGCTCGGACACCAGACCGCTTGTGCCCGCCCATTCTGTCTCGCCCTAAATGGAATGGCTCTCTTAGTTACGCTGTGCCCCGACCCGAGTCCCCGCGTCCGCTTTTATCCGCCCGCAACCCGGCCAACACAACATTAGGGCCGTCCCCCCCATTCTATGCTGACCCGGGCCGGGGCTCGCTTTTTGGGAAGGCCGTTCCCACCGCGCTCACGGCCCGGCTGGCCTGCCAGTGGTAGTGGGAATTCTCCCGTTCCCTGGTAAAAAAAGGTTGGTTGGATGCGGGATCTACTCCACGAGGAGCGGTACGGACGTAGATGATATCATCACGACCTCTCTTTGCGTACCGCTAGGGATGCTTAACGCCACTTCGCCAACTGGCATTACCTGCGCTTTCGTGTCTCTCAGTGTGGTCAGCACTGGTTGTTTCCGAGCAGCGAGGCTTACACCCATTCGCATTAATTCATCCAAAGTTCCTTACCCTTATGCACTAATTTTGGAATAAGCCATCTTCCTATCAAGGTTAAGGAGTCAACTGAGCATCTCAGTGGCGGGATTGAATACCCGGATCGAATCAGAGTTCACGCCGCCCGCCCTGAACAAATAGAATAGGAGGCGTGGGCCACAGGTCGCACATAAGCCATCGGGTCGCACGACAGAAGAACACCCAACATAAAGATGCACACTCCTCCATGTGAAATAGAAAGACCCATCTTCACTTTTTTGTAGTAGTCGTGACCAACAGCCATCAGCAGTCGCCCGGGGCACCTCATCTTGTCATTTTGTTGCTCATTCCCCTTAGGCCGAAGTGTTTGGCCTTTACTTCGGAGCGCCCGCTCACGCTTCGCTGACCTATCACGTGGTAAAGAGAAGAGAGTACGAAAGAATTGTAAACAGAGCAGACCGCAGAAAGATTCTAAATATGACAAGTCCCCCATGGATTCGATAATAAGGAAATGAAGAACGGGAACGAAACGAAATAAAGCATTTCTAGCGGATGAGCTTCTCCCAATTTTGTCTGGTAATAGAATAGGGCGGATTGCTTTGACCAATACTCCACTTTTTGCTCTGTCCATGGAGCGTATGAATTTCCTTAAATGTAGATAGACCAAAAAAGGGAATAAAGGGATAGGAATAGGAATTATAGTACCATTGGAAGAAGAGGCACCAGTGGGAACATCTCTACTGACGAACCATTTCAATAGTACGGGTGCTGCCGTGCCACGGGGCACGACCATGGAAGTAATGAAAAAGAAGAAGTTCTGTAGTTGGACCATCTGCTCTATACGTTCGATTTGAGCTTCTCCAGAGAAGATGAGACGTTAAAAATGCAAGTGTTCGCAACGCATACCGAAAAAGGGTACCTATGTTGCCGACCATTAATGACTAGTTCGAAGACCAGGAGCAGGGGCACGTGCCAAGAAAGATTTGTTACTTTCCCTATGGTTTTCGAACGTTTTCAATAAAACCTTCTCGTAGAAGTATTTTCACAAAGTTTTCGGTAATATTAGTAGATGCTATTCGAACCCTTCCTTTTATTAAGATTCGAATTATTATTCTTTTTTTTCATGTCAGACACAATCTACGAATTGATCTATTTTCTGATACCCTACTTACTAGATCATAGTCTTCTACTACTAGTATTTAGAATACCTCAGGAGCTCATGAGACTCTTTTAGTGAAATTCATAAGTCTCAATTCCCGAGCGATCGCACCAAAAACTCGAGTTCCTTTTGGATTTCCTTCTTGATCAATGACAACCGTCATCATATCGTATTATCATACCGTTGTCACGTTTGAGTTCTTTACATGTACGTACAATTACAGCTCGTCTTACTTCTGTCTGATCTTTCTAGAGGCATTTATTTTGGGCACTGCTTCTTTGATTACAGCAACAATAACGTCACCAATATGAGCATATCAGTGATTACCAGCTCCTAAGATTCGAATACATATCAATTCGATAGCCCCACTCCGTTGTTATCCGCTACATTCTAAAGGGTCTGAGTGAGATGGATCTTGGAAGTATGGTTTTTGATTGGATAGTGATCTCGCGCACGAGTGGTTGATCTTCGCGGGCCGTGAATGGCCATGGAAAGGAGTATTGATGTCAATATGTTCGATCGAGAAGATTGGAGGATGAAAGACGGATCCTTTGTGGTTAGAATAATAGGCTGTGGTCTCGATATTGGGCTATGGGCTGATTGCTTTCTGTATGAGCCTCTTGTGATTGGGCTCTCGTGGGCGGCCGATGTGTACTCATCTTCCAACAAAGAGGAGAGGACAGGGCTACTGCTGGTCCTCGCATGAGAGCTCCTCTGTGTCTTTCCGGAAATTACTTCGACTCGCAAAGGTGAAACCAGAGGAGATTCAGAGGTCCAGTTCAGAACAGCAAGCGTACAATCAATCGGTGTATGGAAGTTCGGTGAAGCTATATGAAAACAGAAGATTGAGGGGCACAATCAGTTCTGGCTGAGACCCGCTATTGGAAGAAAGAAGGAAGTCTACGAAGCGCCAATTCTAAGTAAGTTCGGGTCCAATTTGGTTATCCCATTTTTATAGCAACCGCTTTGAAATTCTCACTCTTGTGCTTCGAGCTCTTTCCAAAAACAAAACCGCCCAACATCGATCCGATTGAACTTCTGACTCCTCGCTCTTCGCCCCTGCCCCTCCACCCAAACCTCCTGATCCCCAGACCAACCGGCGACGGAACCCTCAACTGCAGGCGGAGTTATATATTAGGAACCCTGTCCAATGGAGCACCCTTTTTGGTAACGGAGCTATGGGCGACATTGAGACAAAACTCGACTACTTTTCACCTTAAACTAGGGTTGATAAGATCGTGGCCGTCTGCCCGAAATAAGAGCTCGTGGAGAACGAAAAAAGTTGGAAGAAGACCCTCGTATACTATTTATTCGGAGAGGCCCGCCTTTCGAATATCTCAATAAAGACCTCCCTAAGATCTGGGAACCCAGAGGGGCTCTTGAGATCATTTCATAAATGCATTTTTTCCTCTTTCAATTCCTGCTGGGGGAAAATGGCTCCAAAGTGTTCAAAGGCGGACCTTGGCTTATTGGTGGTCGGGTTTTCATCCTGCAAAAATGGGAAAGAGGATTGGATGTCCGTAAAGACCTCTTGTAGAGCGTCCCTATGAGGGTACGGTTCCCTCAGCTCGGGCTCCACCTCTAGTACTATAGGTAAGCCACTTTATATGGAGAAGCAGACTTATACCAAATCCCCTCTCGTGTTTGCCAGGGTCTGTATTGAAGTTAATATTAATAGAGCAAAGAAGCTGCCTTCGAAGGTTTGGATCGACGTCGGAAATGGAAGCCTTGAGGAAGAATGTGTCGAATACGAATGGAACTTTCCAACCTTCGATAAAAGGTCCCATCCTCGGGAAATTCTTTTTGCATTTTCCCATCGGCCTAGAATTGCCTTTCCATCTCCTTTTTCTTTTCGTATCATTATTATTACTTTGGTTTCTTAATAGGGGGATGATTCATCGTGTAACCCGTTCCCCCAACGAATTGCATTTTCTTTTTCTTTGATTTTTGCTTCGTTTTGAAACTTTTTTCTTAGATGCCGGAGAGAAAGTTTTACCAAATCCTGCAGGGGATCAGGCTCAACCCGCAGACACACCGCCAGTTCTGCCAGATCCAGCAGGGGATCAGGCTCAACCCGCGGATGCGCCCCCCGCTCTGCCTGCTCCACCAGTTGAAGTCCCTGCCATTTTGAACCCGCCCCAGGTTCCGTCATCCTTGGATCCAGGCAGAAGGCCGGAGGATCGAGTGTAAGATGGCGCAGAGGCAGCAGCCATGGGGGCTGCCAAGGGCTGTTGCTCGTCTTTTGTTGAGTGTCTCTGCACCATGTGGTGCAATAGCTTTTAGCAGGGCGTAAATGTAGGAAGGCTCTTCTGAACAGCGTCCCTTTCACTTCATGTGAAAGTAGCACAAATTAGATAAATAAGAATAAGAATAAGAAAGAGGTAACCGTGTTGTCGGCTTTGTATGTAAAGCCTCCTGATCCGGAGAAACTCGATAGATTCGAAAACTACGAATCGATAGCCCCGGAAAACTTAGTTTTGAACTCGTACTTGATTGGAAAGAATTTGGACCTGGGGACCCTGGATCTATCGGCCTGTCATACTCATTTTACTATGTGAGGACCCGGTATTTCAGCTCACGTTTGAGTGCTTGCCTGTTTTTCCTTCAATTCTTATTCGGGATTGCCCCTATTTAAAAGTGGCACCCCGTCTCCATTCACCAACAATCTAACTATTGAGTAGAGTCAAGAAGGGACGCAGAGCCAAGGCCTATTTCAGTTCAAAATCAGTAGTCTTGTCTTCGATCGACAACTTGCATTCTGCGATTCTTCAAAAGTCCTACTTAGCTCAGTTGGTTTGGTCTTATACTCGAAAGCCTTTGCCCTTTAGGTTGTTTTGAAGGCGTAGTGCCTTCTATCTCTCTCATGGGACTATTTCCATCTCCTTTACATGCAGCCCCATATTAACAATTAGCCTGGTAGAAAACCATTGCACTAACAAATGGTAAAAAGCAGGCCCCGGATTCCGAAGTACCAGTTAAAAAGGCATAGGAGATTCTTCATATTTAGTGGAATATAACCTCAGCTATAACAGGGATTTCTGTTTCCAATTTCTATAGAAGAAGGATCCGACTAGCCGGTTGGACAACGCACACCCCCAAAAGGCGTATTCGAGTAAGAGTCCCCCCTCCCTAATCGATCAGAAGTGAAGAGATAGGGGTCACGGATTCGCCCGCTAGACCCATTCTTAAAGCAATGCGTAAGGCTTTTGGCTTTCACCGTAGGACCGTAGGTTAGGTTCCTCATCTCTCTCAGATGTAGTAGTTCCAGTTGCTCTGGTTGTCTCAATTCATTCGATTGTGATAAGGCAAGAAAGCTAATAGTTGAACAGGTGGTGAAGTCACCAGTACGGTAATGATGCTCGGCATGTGGAAGTTCTCGTTTCTCAACGTTCCATTTGGTTCTAACGAATTGAACTACAAACGGGCTTTCCTTTATCATCCTTGTACGCCAACCTACTGACAAAACTGGATTTATAGCTGCCTCCTCCGGTGAAAACGAACCAGTAAACATATTACCTAGGAAAATAAGAACTCGTCGAGCAGAAGAACCGAGTACTATAGAATATGAAACACACATATGCGAGCTATTAAACATACCATTCCTATATATAAATAACAACATATTACTGCAGCGCTAAGGAAAGGGTTTGAAAGCTCTAAGTGGTACGATAAGCGGAATGAATCAAACGAAGTAAGTGCATCATGAGGGTTGGAGATTTAGCATACGCTCTACTATCAATTATAGGTGAACCTATGCCCCAAGAAAGAGGTGCAGAGGTGGAATTCCATAGATTTAAGCAACTTCAGTATGCGGGTAGCGATGCTTTTAGGAATCCAAGAGAACTTTGAATCGGAGGAACGACCAACACAGCTGGCATGGCTTTGTTGAATCAGGATTTGATGACAGGAACGTTGTTGAAATAACTTCTTTACCCTCCTAAAATCCTTTATGCCTGATTTCCATAGTAACAATCAATGGCTAAAAACATCCTATTTTTATGGTAAAATATGGAAAATCATATGGGAAACGAATAACGAATAGAAGTAGACTAGCCTTTTCTTTCAGTCTCGGTCTCTAGATTCCCTTGTTCTTACTGTAGCTAGCACTTGTTATTGCAGTAAAGGAGCTGGAAGGAAGAAAGCTATGACAGAAACCTAGTGTTGTCCCTTTTGTAGGTGGGATGGCCAAGGCGCCCTTGAAGCGAACGCAGCTCCTTAAGGTTTTGAGGAGGAGGCATTTCGAGTATGGCCTTTATTTTACTCGGGTCGATTTCTATTCCCCGATGTCGAATGACAAACCCTAGGAATTTGCCTGACGAGACCATGAAGGCGGACTTCAACGGGTTTAACTTGAGTGCATGTTGCCTTAGGCGGTCAAATAAGATTCTGAGATGTTGAAGATGTTCAACATAGGATACCGCCTTTACAACGAGATCATCTACATAGCACTCGACAATCTTATGTATTATCTCATCGAAGATCTTAGTCATGGCGCGTTGATATGTAGCACCGGCGTTTTTTATACCTTTCCTTTGGGCATAACTTTGTAACAATATATGCCTATTAGAGTGCGAAAGGCTGTGCTTTATCAAGGCAAGCTTCTCTTTCTTTCGCCAATGATGTTCATATAAGTGTATAGAAAGCCTTCTTTTCACAACCATGCACAAACCAAAGTGCTGCTGAAACGTGAAATCCATGCACCAACAAGTTCCAGTTCATAAGCAATGAAAAAGCAGAGTATATGGGAGGATAGTGGCTAAACTGTTCACTTGAGGAGAGTGGGAAGTGACTAGTCCGATAGGAGAAGAGCGGAAGTGCGATCTTTCGATCCAATCTACGTCGACTAAAATCCATGTCTCATGGCACGAGGGCCATTGCGAGTTGATGTTGTTGCTTTACCGTCAGAGTCTGTCCTCAAGAGAGGCATCCATTCCTGGCCAGACAAAGTTCCTATTAGTTCTCTTATAGGAAGCTAGTATACCTGAATGGCCTCCGGTAGCTGTCCCATGCAGTTCTTGCGCTATCCTGGCTCTTGCATTTCCAGAAAAAACACATAAAGCCTCCCTTTTTTCCTTAATACCCCTTCCTTGGGGTACGGTACCATATAAAATTCACTAGGGCCTCTTTCCTCTCTTTTTGTTGGCAACCCCCGTCAATGTATGTTTGATTTGGGTGGCTACCAATTCTGGAATTTCTTCTCGAGACATCCCCGTCAGTCAACTTCTCTTCGGGATGGGTCGTTGGTCTTTGTGGAGATAATGTGTCAGCCGTGGTAGAAGTAGCTCCCTGGGTAGGCATGGGCGCCCGCCTAGATGAAGGGATTTTCTCATCTTGAGGTGTCGGGAGGAGTAAAGGAGATTGACTCTTCTCTGTCATTAGCCTTTTTATTTACACTAGCTCTTTATATAGTCAATTTCTTTTAGGAGTATCGTATCGGTAGGCACAGATCATTGGTATTGGATGTATCGTTAGGTTGTGCCGAGTCAAATCAGCGGAGCTTATTTTTTCCATTGCAGAAAATAGATCCCTTACCCTTTCTTTAGCAAATGATGAATATGAAGTCCGGGAGGCTGCGGGTACTATGGATCCTCTGACTCCCAATCGGGTTACCTTCCCGGGTCTCGCCGGTGTTGCCTGTAGGTCGTGATGTGCCTCGAGATGGCCGTCTCCTGTCCCCCTGCTCGTGGGGAATCCGCTCCCGGGGTGTCGCTCTGCTGCGTCTGCCCCGTCCTCTAGGCACATTTAGAGGGCGGGGAGTGTGACAATGTACACGCTTCCCTTTACTCCATAGGGCCTTTTCCTCAGTTACAGGGTTTGGTGGCCCGAAATTGACTTGGCTTCGCCAAAAGGCCTCATCTCCAAAGCCCGGCTCGCGAGGCGTCCCTCTCGCTGTAGGGTGGAGCCCCCTCGCCTCGCTCTTGTGACATGCTATGTTTCCCTTCTGGAATTCTCAAGTCAAGGGTGAGTCCCATGCGTCAGTTTGTGGATCGCGGTCTCACGCACTAATCCCTACAGGTGCCCATAGTAGGCCGGCCGCCCTACCTAAACCAATCATCATATCAGTCCCTAGGCCCCATTGCTGGAAAGGCTCGGCTTCAAAACCGTACGTGGAGCTTCCGCCTCATACGGCTCCTCTAGGGATGGGGGTAGGCCCAGCCTAGGCTTGTGCGGTTAAGGTTGTTGTACACGACCTCAGTTGAGCATTCAGTTAGAGACGGCGATCGCAGGTTCGCTGGAGGAGAGGGTGTTGCGAGCAAGATTGCACAAACAAAGCCCTCCTGCCCGCAGCCCTATTCTAGAAATTAGGCTGGCTACGTTACTTATAACTGCAAAACGAGCAATGAATCCCCAACGACAAACGAACAAGGGGCGGGGCATTTTCGGGGAGTAGCCCCCTTCAGAAGAAACTTCCTGGCACATACATTAAGGGAGCCATCGAAAGGTGACCGAAACACCTGAAACGGGGACTACCCGAGCTAATGATAGAGGCAAGAACACTTTCCGGCCAAGTCCCATTAATTGATCATAACGATATCGTGGAAATGCTGCACGGACCCATATATATAGAAACAGAAAAAGAAGAACCTTGATACTAAACCAGATCGAACAAGGGATCTTCTTGGAAATGGGAAGATCTAGGATAGGCGGCCAACCTCCTGGAAAGAGTGATGTGCATAGACCGGGTGAGTAGGGATGCAGCTCCGTGGACCGCTCGTCGGGCCTGATAGGTGGTGGTATCACACCCTTCTCAAAGGAACCGTACGTGAGACTCTCGCCTCAGACGGCTCCGTCCTGGAATCTGGACCCCCCCTTTTCCTTTGACCAACGGGTCCTCGAACCCATGGGGGTTACGAATCATTCATTCATTGATTGATTCAAGGTAGCTTTAGCCATTGTGGGTAGAAGCTAGTCGCCAGAAGCGAAGCGATCTTCCGGGCCGGAAAGGAGGCCTTTTTCTGACGCGTAAGCTACCGCAAAATGAATGAAGGAAAAAGGCCTCAGGATTAGAAAGACTAAAGAGGCATGGAGGGCCGACTACAAGACTACGACTACAATACAAGCCATGAGCGATAGCGAAGCGTTCGGCCTTTTTTTTGAAAGACCCTAGCTATCTTATAGCAGACAACTAAGGCAAGCCTACTCAACTAATATCATGTAAACGCCTGTTCGCGCTAAAATCCAAATAGAAAAAAGACAACTACTTATTAAACATGTAGTTGAGTGCTCCGTCGTTGTTCGGATCTTGACCGAGTCCGAGCTTCCCAAGCTCTATGCTGTTTGGGAACTCAGCAAGGGTCTTACCACCTTCTTGATTGACTATATTTGAGTCTTTGGGGGTACTTTAGGATTATATTCCGCGCCGAAGATTTGTGCTTGTGGGCTAGGGTGAATATAGCGGACCAGCGGATCTGGTAGTTGACAATCGTTCGGACTTGGTAAAGGTTGTCGCAGCACCTGTAGTAGTAGGACAGAGGACTTATCGCGATGCCCGCGAACCAATTTACTATGTCTCTGTCGCTTACGTTGGTCAAAGAGGCCACGTGGATTGGCCTAGGTCTTCTTCGGCTAATGAGACCTCGATCCCGAAGCCTTCGGAGTATCTTTTTGATAGGCGCCTCTATCTGTATGGGGAATTCGCTGCTGAAAGATCCCGTCCAGTGTCCCCTTCCTTCCCCCGCCGCCTTCTGACCAAAGGGAGTATACAATTTCTTCTTCAGGACACTCATGCCCGATCGTGAGACTGCCTGTTGAACGCCTGATGGCACCTTGCTCTGACCTGAGCTATGCAACAACGAGATCCCCCTTGATCTTTGCCGGATGTGCTTGACGGTCCCCCATAATACGCTAACTTGGGGAGTTTTTAGTCCATCTTTTCCAAGAGTCTCCGCTAGTTGAACCACGTCCGGTAGACGACCTCTTCCGCTCATCCCCTTCGTCAGCTCTTTGATAGGGATACTATAACCTAGGTCCCTAAACTTGGAATGGATGGCAGAGCGTAGGTGGCAGGCAGTTATATGGATACGGTGCTTTACCCGTAGACGCTTCTCCAGCTCTCGCAAGAATTGTATGGGAGTCGTCCTCGGGGGGACTTCCCGAATGACCATACCAGGGAATTCTACCGTACTCCGTGCAGCTATGGTTGTTGATCCTGCGGAGCCTACCCAAAGGTTCAGGCCGGATTGTAGGAAGTGGGTGATACGTTTTTGTATTTCTATGAGAAGAAATACGGCACCCACGATTCCCAGTAGTAAGTCATCGGCATATCGCGCGTAACAAATCCTTACTAATAAGGAATGGCTTTTAAAGGGGGCCAGCTTACGGGCCAGGCCTCTCTCTGACCTGATAACTAGTATCGCCTCCCCGCCCAGCTCTATCAGCAGGCCCCTTCTTTTGCAATACTTAAGAAGGTCTCTCATGGCCAAATTCTTATTCAAGCCTTCTCTACCATTGAATTCGGCCTTCAGGGTCAACCCAGCGGCTTCTATGAAGAAGGCGGCGCAAAGGAGGCTCGAGGGCTTGTTAAGGAAGGCGGCTAGGGCCGCTGAAGGGGGAAAACGAAAGGCGTTTTCTGGTCTCCCCTTCGCCTGGGGTGCTTGTGGGGGGGGGGGGTGTTGATGCGTGCGAAGTGCACGTTCGTCAGGATACCTCAAGTGTAAGGTTTGATGAGTACAGCAGCAAGTCTTCCCTCAGTTGTGAAACCAAGGTATATCGAACCAGTAGGAAATCAACGACTGCTAGAAGGTGTCAACGGCGTCAGAAACGTGGTGGTGATGGGGAAATCGAGTTGCTTGCGTTCCCTGACAATGGTGCCAGAAAACTTTCTGCCGCGGAGTTGTCGGGAATTCCCCACTCCTAGAAGCACCGTTAATCTCTCCGGCAACGACGCCAGAAAACTTCGATGTGTAGTTGACGTGGAACCTGCACACAACACAATCGAACTACTTTGCCCCGATGAGACAGTGAGGGTGTCAACCTCACCGGCTTGCTGAAAACAAAGGGTTAAACGTATAGTGTGGAAAATGATGTTTGCTTGCAGAAAACAGTAGAGAACAATGATTGCAGTTGGTTGTATTACAGATGTAAAAGAATGGACCGGGGTCCACAGTTCACTAGTGGTGTCTCTCCAATAAGATAACTAACATGCTGGGTAAACAAATTACAGCTGGGCAATTGACAATTGATTAGTGCATAAAACATGCATGTGCAAGTTGTGGTGTCTACTATGAGATTCATTTGGGCATTACGACAAAGTACATAGACCGCTATCCAGCATGCATCTATGCCTAAATAGTCCACCTCCAGGTTAACATCCGTACCCCTTCCAGTATTAAGTTGCAAGCAACAGACAATTGCATTAAGTAATGTGCATAATGTAAACAATACATTCATCCTTGGATAAAGCATTGCTGTTTTACCCCTAGTGGCAACAACACATCTACAACCTTAGAACTTGCTGTCACTATCCCAGGTTAAATAGAGGTTGAACCCAACTATCATGCATAAATACTCCCTCTTGGAGTCACAAGTATTCACTTGGCCAGAGTTTCAACAAGCAACGGAGAGCATGCAAGATCACAAATGACATAGACATGATAATTCAATATTCAACTTGACATAGTATCAATATTCATCGGATCCCAGCAAACACAACATGTAGCATTACAATAAGATGATCTTGATCATGATAGGCAGCTCACAAGATCTAAACATGATGGCACAAGTGGAGAAGACAACCATCTAGCTACTGCTATGGACCCATAGTCCAGGGATGAACTACTCACACATCACTCCGGAGGTGGGCATGGTGGTGTAGAGCCCTCCGGTGACGATTCCCCTCTCCGGCAGGGTGCCGGGAAGAGCTTCAGAACCCTCCTGAGTTAGGGTTGACGAAGGCGGCGGCGGATATATTCTGGAAATATGGCTCGGTGTTTTAGGGTTTTCGCGTCGGGAGGAATAAATAGGCGAAGGGGCGGCGTCGGTGGAGTCCCGAGGGGCCCAAACCATATGGCGGCGCGGCAGGGGTGGGACCGCGCCGTCAGGTGGTTTGGCCACCTCCTGGCTCCTCTTCGTTTCTCCTTTGGACTCCGTGTACGTGTTGGAAAAATAGGGACGTGGCCTTTTGTTTCGTGCAATTTCGAGAATATTCGCAGAAGTACTTTTCTGGAACCAAAAACAGCAGAAAACAGGGAACTGGCACTTCGGCCTCTTGTTAATAGGTTAGTCCCAGAAAATGCATAAAAGTGATATGAAGTGTATATAAAACATGTAGAAATTGGTATAATATAAGCATGGAACATCAGAAATTATGGATACGTTGGAGACGTATCAGGGTGTGCCACGACGAAACAAGGGAATGAAAGGTCGCTTTGCGTTGGATGCTCTTTACTCTCCCCACTATGAGGGCTCTGTTGTCTTGGGGAGTGTTGAAGCTTGCTTCTTTTCCATACTTTTCTTGATCATCAATACGACGACCTATTCTTAATAGAACCGATCTTATTTTCACTACAAGAGGAATTTCGTGCTTCTGCTGGATCCTCCCTATCTCCTGATCGAGCTTGTGTAGATAGATATTGCCTGGTAGGGCCGATAGTAGTACACTGTTTGGGATGGAGTCAGGGCCCTTCTCACCCCCTACGTGTCGTCCGACGGAAAACTGTTTGTGAGTGGGGTAAAAGAACTTGGAATCGTCGATCTCTTCCTTCAAGATTGAGATGAATCGATGTCGGTCGATGGTGTGAAAACACTTCCTGATGTCGAATTCCAAAAACCAGCGAGAGGTTCCCCACTCTTCTTTGATCCGTCTGAGGGCCGAGTGGCAGCCTCGACCCGAGCGGAAGTGCGATGTGTCTGGAAACTCGGGATCGTAAATGGATTCGGGTACCATTCTGATCGCCTCTTTCATGATCTTTTCTATGGGTAGAACTACTGTGAGCGGTCTAAACTTCGACCCTTCTTTCTTTCTTCATTTTGAAAAGGGGGAGCAAAGCCTGTTTTTTGCTCCCTCAATTGATAGATCAGGGCCCCTCCTGCCGGCCCGAACGAAAGGCTCTTTAAGGAAGTAGTCCCATAACTCTCGGGCCCAGCACCAACCAAGAGGAGGCGGGGCTCTCTCCAATCATTCCGAAGAGCCGAGATCTCGTAAAGGAAAAATTAGCTAGCTCAGCAGGTTTGGATCTGGGTGAATAAGTTCAGTGAAGGAAGGGAGCCTAAACTTAAGGCTTTTCCAAGCCTTGCCGATAGGCGCCTCATGGCTCGCTCGCGGAGTTCTTAGATCAGTAGATCTGGATAGAGTCTCGCTCATAGAGGAAGAGTAGCGCGCTAGCGCGGCTCGCTTCGCTTTTCGACGCGGAGCTCGCTGTTGTCGAAGCCTGCTTCAAAACTACAGGGCGTGCGTTAGCACTACGGCTTTTCAGCCTCCCTTTGCTGGTTCCGAACTATCACTGATCCCAGAGATCAACCTTCAAACCTTTTTCTTTGAATCTCAGGAAGGCTTTCTCGGGGAGAAAGCTGGTTGGGGAACTGCTAAACGACCTAATAAAAGAAAGAGGAGACTGACTCTGACCTTTCAAAGCCCTATCTCATCTGGTTGATAGTAGAAGGTACGTACGATGGTACCATGGACATAAACGAGGTCGAGCATATCTTTAATGATTTCAAACTAAAGCGTACCTAAAGCCTACCCTGGATATGAAAAAGGGATTTGAGCCAGAAGAAGATGAGGATCTATCACCAGATGAGGAAATGGAAACAACTAAGTATTAGTTAGGTTCCGGAAATAGAAATGGTAACAGCGGCCCAAAAATGGTAAGGTTTTCTTTTCAAAGAAAAAGGAACGCAAAAGTTTTTAGAAATCCTTATCTTTTGGCTTTTTAAAGAAGATAGGCCATTACAAAAACAAGGTATAATAGTCGACTTTCCTATCAGGATTTTACAACCTGAATACCAAGGGACCACTATTAGAAGAGAGCATAATAAGTAAATGCCGACGTCATCTTTGCTTTTTGGATGGTCGGCGGCGCCATAAACTCGATAACCAGCACCGCGGAGTCAAGAAATTCAACTAAATAGAATCCTAAAACAATCTTATTCGAGCACACACGGGACCCACAGCAATGAAATTCACACAAGCGGCAATCATCCGAGCAGAGAATGGAGAAGGGAAATATACTTGAAATTGTTTTTCCGAATGAGAAAGCCTTTGGCAAACTCCTTGCAAATCTGTTTTTGCCGGGCACAATAGACATATCTGCTCAGTCACAACATAAGGAACCCCCAATGTTCCTCAAAGCCTACCCGGCCTGACAGCTTTAGTTGAATGATCTGATCCCGAAGCAAGCTTTCTACTCAAATTGCTATGACTGGCCAACTAATGATCGGACTACCTATCTTGATGCTTTGAATCCGTATTCAGAGCTTTTTTCCAACTACCGGGACTACTAATTTCAAGTATAAAGCTCTCCTATGAATATGCTACTGCTCTTACTTTCTACCTGAATCCGAGCATTGAAGCAAGCTCTTTATCGCACCATAACCGAGTCTCTCCTTTCAGCTCTGACCAATCCACCCGTCATTGCAAATAACTGCTCCTTACTCTTTGATTGTATGTCCATTTTTGCTTGATGTCTGGCTCACCGGATTTGGTACATGAAAAAGCCATTCATTTTCGCTTTCCTTCAACCACTCAGTATACTTTTTTACTGGAAGAGTCAAGCGAAAGCAATTAGTTTAGAAGGAAGAGGAAGACCTAGGGGGCTTACGTCCTCATTTCACTCTTTTTGCTCCTGCGAGACATGACTCAACTACTTTTTACAATTGAAAGGGTAGCTCGGAGGTCAGATGAAAAACCCCATAAAGATAGATTAGTACTGGAAGGTTCAGATGAAGGAAGGGCTGAAACAAGGCAAAACTATTCAATGGGGTAAATAAATATGAGCAATCCGTGAGAATAGCAAACCCCTATCTCTGAAAAAGAAGAAGATAGATAGGTATAGGTCCACGAGTTGAGACAGAGAAGTTCTGAATAATCAAGTAGGAGTTTACCCACGAGAGTCAGAGGCTGCATCATCAAAGGGGTTTAGAAATAATTCAGAAGCACTATGACCTGAAGCGAAGGGCAGGAACTCTTGAATCAATGTGTTCCAATTTATCCGGAGTAAGGACATCAGCTGAGAAGGGAAAAAAATAGCGTAGACAAAAGGTAGGACCAGATCATGCGAAGAGCTCTTCGCCCTATTGATCCCCACAATGGATGTCAGGCCTTGGCTTTAGAAAATCTGATTGGATCCGCACTAGAGGATAAGAATACAGATAGGCTGACTAAGAAGATCTGCAAATTGTCTTACCTGAAAAGATGAGTTATTAAAAGGAATACCTTCAGAATAGAATAAACACATGGCACAGCTGTGTGCTAGAATAGTAGTTGATAGACTTTCTAGTCACTTAAAAAAACAGAACCACGGGGCTATATTTTTTCGAAACATATGGTCTTGCTCATTTCCCATCAAGGAATGGAAATTGGGTTGGTGTTTGGAAGGGATTCAGTAAACTTACCTTGGCCTGCAAGCAGAAAAAGGACTGACGTCTTGGGGCGCGCTAGCGCGCGTACTCTTCTTCTGCGAAACAGGTGGCCAGGCAAATTACGATGATATGATATTATGCTGATAGTTGTTGAGGATTGTGACTAGTTGGAAAACATTGGATACTGTAGGATTCTATTCTACCTTTACTTGTACTCCAAGTAGATCATGTACTCCTATATATATGCCAAGAGGCTCAAGCAATACAATCAACGATTCCACCAATCCCTCTCTATTCTCCTACATGGTATCAGCCTTACTTCGATCCTAATCCTAGCCGCCGCTTCCGCACCGCGCGCCCCCGGCGAGGTCGATCTCCATGATCTCCGCCGGGGCCGCGCCGCCCGTACCTAGGGTTCGTCCGCCGGTCCTGTTGATCGGCTGCCCTCGAGTCTTTTTTTCCCGATCCTTTGATCCGGGTTTTCTCTCTCTCGCCGGTCGTTTTGATCGGTGTTTCTTTTTTGGTTTTTCCGATCTAAGATTGGTTTGTATCGCCCGCCGCCGCCGTCGACCCTCGTGCGCCTCTACTCCGACATGGCGGCCTCTCGCGCTACGTTGCGGCCCTCGCGGCCGCCGTCCGTGCGTGCTCTTCACCGACTACGTGGCCTCACGCGCTGCGGCGCACCGAAACGGTCGCCCTCCGCGCGTCTGCTCGCCGTCGTTCTGCGCTGGCCGCCGTCGTCTACCTCCAAACGGGACACCTCCATAAGACCCCGCCTCCACCGTGGCGGCCCGACAAGGCTGCCCTCGCGCGTCTGCTGCTCGGGCACTTCCGCCGTGCGCCTGGCTTCCTCACGCCGGTGCTGCGTTGGACGCCCGGGCATCGACGTTACGTTGGCAGCTCGGCTTCTTCGCCGTTCCGCCTCCCGCCGTACTCCTCACGCCCAGCGGCGCCTCCTCCACCTTGCGAGCGATCGGATTGATCACCCGCTCGCCCGTGATCCACTCCATCTACGCCGCGCGGCCGACCCGTACAGTCGTCTGCGTGCGCGTTGGTATGTTCCCGTGAAGATCGTCCCCGAGTATGTGCGCCTATCCACCGATCGAGCAACAGGCTGCGTCGCTCCTTCGGGCCACAGCGCCGCCGCCCTGTGCTTCTCCCCCCAGCTGCACTTACCCACACGTCGCCGCTGCGTCGCCCCATCGAGCCGCAATACCGCAGCACGCGGTCCACGCCACCGCCCTGAGGCCGTACCCGCGGCTGCACCGACCCGCACGTCGCCGCTGCGTCGCCCTTTCGGGCCATAGCGTCGCGACACACGGTTCACGTCACCGCCTCAAAGTCGTCCCCGTTGTCGCCCTGACATGCGCGTCGCCGCTGCGTCGCCCCTTCGGGCCGTAGCACCGTGGCACGCGGTCCGCTTCGCCGTCCTTGCGCGTTGACGTCTTCGTCGTATGCGCCGCGTCGCCTCCTAGGCGCGGGAACGCCACCGTCCGTGCTTGGTCTTCGTCATGTTGTTGGGTCTTCTTCGCATACTTCGAGCACCGCCGCCGCGCCTCTACACGGGACCGCAGTGGCCCTTCACAGGCTACCGCCGTTGTCGCGATTCTACATGCGACCGCTGTGGCCCTTCACGGGCTACCGCCGCCGTCGCCTACCACGTCTTCGTCTTTGTCCAAGTACAAGCTCATCGTCAGCGTCACCATCATCTTCCCCGACCACTTCATCTACTCCAACAACCGCGGGCGACATTGACACCTTCTACCACACGCCGATTGGCGCCGCAACCATTGTCGAGTCCTCCTCTGCTGGCCCCTTCGACATGGCGTATAGCTTGTACTGGTCCCCATCTACGCATGCAAGGTACTTGCAACACCGATGCGTGCCTTCATCCACGACGTGTCCCGGGTTTGGCAAACCTGGAGCGGCGCCTCGTCAACATCGACTAACCTTCTGTCTACGCATGACCGGTGCTGGCACCACCGATGAGTGCCTTCATCCACGACGTGTCCCCGGGCTTGGAAAATCCGGCGTGACGCCTCATCCATGTCATCTTCCACTCGGCGCACCACTGCGTCCTGACTACCTGGCGCTACCTTGCGCCGGCGGCTCCTGACGGCTCCCTCGACAGCGGCAACCCCGACTCGACATCGACCACGGCTCCTCTCGCACGGCTACCTCGACTACGACTACACCACCCTACGTTATCGTCTACCTCGACATTGGCACAAAGGGCTACCGCCTTGCTCGAGCAACCTCGCCAGTTTTTTTTGCTCCAGCCACAACTTCTGCAACACGTCGACCGTTACGACTGTGGTGGGGATGTCCGTCGGCTCCACCTTCGGATTCTTCTCCAGTCTCACCGTCTGCGTCGCTACCGTTGTGACTGCGGGGGATGTTGAGTATCGTGACTAGTTAGGAAACATTGGATAGCGTAGGATTCTATTCTACCTTGACTTGTACTCCAAGTAGATCATGTACTCCTACATATATGCCCACGAGGCTCAAGCAATACAATCAACGATTCCACCAATTCCTCTCTATTCTCCTACAATAGTAATAGTCGGTGAGAGCCTCGAGTGACGACGTGGAGGTGCCGGCGGCGTGCTCAGACTGCGGCGAAGTCGAGGCTGAGGTGGAGGTGGCAGCGGCATGTTCAGGCGTCTGTGAGAGGTGGAGGCAGTGGCCGCGGTTTGGGTGGAGGAGGCGGCCGTGGTCACTAGTAGAAAATGGGCCTATGGTCCCGGTTCGGTTGGGCCTTCAGTCCCGGTTGCCCAACCGGGACTGGCCAATCGGGACCAATGCTGGTCCCGGTTGGGCCACGAACCGGGACCAATGGTTGTCCACGTGGCCTGGTCTGGCTGCTCGTGGGGGGAGACTCATTGGTCCCGGTTCTTAATACGAACCGGGACCAATGAGTGCTTTTTTTTTTTTGGTATTTAGGGTTTAGGATTCGATCTCGCCGGTGCCCCCTCTCGCCGGTGCCCCCTCTCCCTCTCGCCGGTGCCCCCTATCGCCGGTGCCCCCTCTCCCTCTCGCCGGTGCCCCCTCTCGCCGGTGCCCCCTCTCCTTCTCGCCGGTGCCCCCTCTCGCTATCGCCGGTGCCCCCTCTCCCTCTCGCCGGTGCCTCCGTCGTCTCCCCCTTCTTCGCATCGCCGACGAGCTCTCCATCGTTTCCGTACGCATATTATACGCTCTACTATATACACAGTACACGTTGATGCATATATAATTAATATTCGATCTCTTGCGAGAATACAACTATTTAATTACATGGAGATAGATCAAGCCATCAAGGCATATTTAGTTCATCGTCCGAAGCATAATGTTCTCCCCTTTCATCGATGACCTCCCTAAGCAGAAATCCCGCCAATTCCTCTTGAATTGCTCCTACGCGCAGTTTTGGTCGAGCGTCTCCCGCAGGTCGCTCAAAGAGTTGTTCTCCGCTCAGTGGTCAACTCGCGAATGAACTCGCAAACGTAGAATCCACATAAATTACTCCCCGGTGGCTGCTGCGGACATTCACCGATTTATAAGTTAGCTCATCTTTGAATGGACCTTCTACCTTCTGTTTGAAATTGTCCAACACCTGCTTTGGCAAAGAAAATGAACAAAGGAGTTATTAATTACTTGACATCAGGGAACGAACGAAAGAGGGCGATATAATGCGATAATGATTGAAATTACTTGTTGAGCATTTCTTTCATGTCGGACCACATGTCTTGGTCCCAACTTAATGAGTCGTGGACTTCAACTGTGGACTTGTCAGGTTGAATGCTTAGCAGAATCCAGTGGAACCTGCGGACGTTTACATAAAGCAGACATGCATAGCTCATCAATTACACTTAACATCGAGAAAGCCAAATAAAAATATGTACAAGACAAAACACTCACTGAAGTTGTAAGGAAATAGTATTTCCGTACAGAAATGTTGCATGGTTAAAAAGGTGGTCAGGTCATGCTCCACGTCTTTGGGGTGATTGACTAACGTATATGAATTCACGATATATGGGTCAACGAACCCAACCTCAAAAACTTTAGTTCTTTTGCATTCCATCATCTTCATTCTGCATAATAGCGTACAAAAGGATATATATATAGTCAGGATAATATAATACAGGCAATGAACGAGCTGAGCTAGAGACTTAATTACGAAAATAAATCACTTACAGACAATAGCAAGAGAGGATAGATTTGTCGAGGGCGCGCTTTTGGAATAACTGGAACAGTTCAGTCAGTTGAACCTGTATAACGTAACGTTTGAAGAAATGCTCCACTCTAACGTCCACGGAAACCATCTTTCGCGTCCTTCTTTGATGTGTGCACCAGGTACCAGTTATGCAAATTTCGCATATGTGTTGATAGACGCGAGCTCCTCATTACTGACCATAGGCTCCCCTTGGACATATTTCCGTGCCATCTCTAACATTGGCGCAGATTCATAGCCTAAAAGTTGACCAAGGCTCATACCCAAGGCGGTAGCCTGTTCCTTGGCCTGCGATACAGTGACACCAAGTTCTTTAGCAGCAGCATGGCTCTGGGGTCCAATAATTCCAGGTCCTTATCCATAGCGTCTCTGAAGTCCTTGTCGCATCGGAACACACTATGAGCGGGGGGACCGATTGATTTTTCTGCTGTCCGAGCTGGGCAATTTGTTTCCCGCTTTTTGCACTTCTTCCCTTGTTCTGCTCAGACTGGGCACGTGCTAGCTTAGTAAGTTCACGACCATAGTCAGATGGCAGATTCATCGATATCTGGGATGGCTGCTCAAGGAAGGACTTTCTCCACTTTTTGGTTTTTGCATCATATACCGGCTTCTGCTCGGGCTTTTTTGGTGCAAAAAAAGCCTTATTGTAGGCAGCCACCTCCGCGGCGTTTTCCGCTACAGTCCTGTCATAAGGTCTAATGGGAAGATTCTTATGAGGTACTGTTGGGAGGGGCGACCTTTTACGTTTCGGTGATCGCTTACCCCTCATAGTACGAGCGGTGGGCGGAAACGGCTGACGCGGCGGCGGAGACGGCTGACGCGGCGGCGGAGACGGCTGCGCTGGAGACTGGTGAGGCGGTGAAGAGGACTGTTGCGCTGGAGACTGTGAGGCGGTGAAGAGGACTGTTGCGCTGGAGACTGGTGAGGAGTCGATGGCCTTGGCTGCCAGTTCGGAAGCACGATGAATTCCTTTGGCCATAGAATGGTCGCTTTCTTGGCTTCTCCAAGTTCAAGCACCTCCCCATCTTCACCTGCAGGGTGTTGCAGCTTCAGCTCCTCATAATCTTTCATCACTTCATCCACCGCGACAACAGCGTAGCCATTTGGAACCGGAGAGAAATGGTAAGTTGGATTAGGTCCAATTGGTACGACATAGCCGACCGCCACCTTAAAGGTTAAGTTAAAAACTTTCACATGCATCTCACAAGGTGTGCTCTCCATGATATCATCCACTGGGTAGCGACGAAGTGGAGCCACTGCATCATCATTACCATCCTGGAGCTCCGTGGAAGCCACGCTGCTTTTCCGATTCGATGGGACACCGGTACCATCGCATGCAGCTTCTACCATGTGCCGTTGAGATTGGCCGCTAGTACCTTGCTGGCTAAGCACGGCAATTTGTTCCTTCTGCAGCTTTAATTCTTCTTCTATATTACGCAGCCGGTCTGCAGCAGCGCGTGCTTCCATTGCCTCCTTTTCCTTTCTCCTCTGATGGCTTCTATCAGGAAATTTCTTCCTGTGCTCGGGAATCGCAATTGTCTTGGGCTTGGAGCCAGGTACGCCTCGTAACCGTCCGTCGTGTTCCTTATTCCCAAGGGCGCGTGTGAGCTCGTCATCCTCTCTATCGGGAATGAACCGTCCCTCTTCAACATCCTTTACTGCATTTCTAATTTCTTGGATGGGTAGTAGGGGATTATCTTTGTGTCTTCTGTTATATATGCACTTCCCTTCTGCGTCCAACGTGCCCCCATGCCCGTAAAACCAATTTCTTGCCCGTTCGATCCACTTGAGTGGCTCTGGAGTGATCCCATTAGCCAGCAGGTCCGCCTCAAGTTTCTCCCACTTAGGCATGCTACCAGCGTAGCCACCAGGCCCCATAGTATGGTGGTACATCTTTAGAGCAGCATTTGCCGCATTTTTTGCAGACTTTTCCAGAGCTTCCTCTGATTTCTTGTACGCCACAAATTCTTCCCAGTAGTCCTTTATCTTCTCATACCCTTTATCGAAGTCTGGAGTCTTATTTTTCTTGACAAACAGTTTGTTCAATCTTTTCTTCCAGTTCTTGAATAGCTCGGCCATCTTCTTAAGTGCCCAGTCCTTGACTTTTTGCTCCATGATTTTCCGGGCAATCTTTTCTGCCTCATCTGGATCCTCCTCATCTGAATCCACCTCTGGCGCCGGCAGGGTGAAATTAACCATGAGCTTTCTCCAAAGTCTTTCTTTGCCCTCATCGCTGACATATAGCTGTCCTTTCTCGTTTGGCCGATGCCATTCTCGAACGGTGATCGGGATGAAGTCCCTAACAAGAACTCCGCATTGCTTTACCATTTTATTTTTAACACCAGGGGGAGCAGTCGGTGTGCCGTCTTCAGCGACTCTTTCGATCGTGTACCTTTCTTGGTCGCCCAACTTTTTGGCTGGGCCTCGTTTTGTCCTTACAGAAGATTTGCTCGATCCGGAGGGCTAAAAGAAGAAAGAGCGTTAATATATGTATATACATCAGAGACTTAATTAATACAATCTTCGGCTTCATTAATATATGTATATGCACCTCGCCGGAGTTTGCAACATTTAATGTTCCACCGGAGCCTTCGGCTTCTCCCTCGTCGGCTTCTCCCTCGCTGACTTCTCCCTCACCCCGGCCGTCGGGTTCTACCTCACCGGAGCCGTCTCTTCGGTTGAGAGACTCATCTCCCTCACCGGAGTTGTTCAAAAACTCCGTGGTGACATCGACAATATCTTCCGGCCCGCGGATTATATCCTGGAGGATATTTTCCTGATCTTCGTCTCGTTCCATAGTTTCTGCAAATTAAGAACAATGCACAAAACTTTAGTTGGGTAACTTGTTCCATATGTCAAGATACATCTACAATATCATAAACCCGTAAACTCGTATCGTAAACCCGTAAACTCCTATCGTAAACCCGTAAACTCGTACCGTAAACCCGTAAACTCGTAAACTCGTATCGTAAACCCGTAAACTCGTATCGTAAACCCGTAAACTCGTATCGTAAACCCGTAAACTCGTTAACTCGTATCGTAAACCCGTAAACTCGTATCGTAAACTCGTAAGGTCGGAACAAAATTGTTTCCCTAACACAAAAAATCCTAAGTGTTTGAATTTCTAAACCTAAACAAAAAATCCTTTAATTCATACATTCATATATTCATACAATTAAAAAATAGCAATTTCTTCTTAACCCTCACCGAGAGGGGGCGGCGCGAGCGGGGGCGTGGAGGCCGGCCGGCTTCGGGCTCTTCACGTACTGCCGCACTGCAATGTCACTGCAAATTTTAAAACAAAATTGCTAAGTTTCAAAATTGCCAAGTTTCAAAATTTCATTGCAACTAAAAACAACTTTATCTAAATGACTTAGCAATATTTCTAACAAAATTGCTAATTAATAAATCTAGAATATTTCTGCTAATTAATAAATCGAGGAAGGAAAAAAAAAGTAAATGGGCCGTGGCGCCTCAGCCCACTGGGCTTGGCCCATTCTTTTTTTTTTCCCGCGCCGCCGTGCTGGAGACAGGGGAGGTGGCCGGCGCGCGCGATGCTCACGTCCTAGAGGTGGCACGATGCTCACCTAGGCGGGGCGCGGCGTGGGGCGGCGCGTGGAGGTGGCGCGTGGAGGAGGAGGCTCGGGAGGCTCGGGCGGCGGCGCGGCGTGGCGGCTGGCGGCGGCGTGGCGGCGGGCCGGCCGCGCGTGGAGGTGCGCGCGGGCTCGCCTTCTTCCTCTCTGCAGCACGGGCGGCGCGGCGTGCGGGCGCGGCGGCGCGGGCGTCGAGGGCACCGGCGTCGAGGGAGGTTTTGGGCAGCCTGACGGCGTTAGGGCGCGGCGGCACGGGCTCCTCCTTCTTCTCCGGTCCTTAGCGTTTCTGCGAATGGATCGGGGAAGGAGAAGGCAAGCGGTTAAGTAGCTGGGGGTCTTTGGTCCCGGTTTCTGGCAAGAACCGGGACCAATGCCTCTTTGGTCCCGGTTCTTGCCAGCAACCGGGACCAAAGAGTGGGTCATTTAATGCAGATTCCGTGGCGCGATCCATGGACTCTTAGGTCCCGGTTCTTGTTAGAAACCGGGACCAATGAGTCCTTTTTCAAAATTATTTCGAACTTTTCAGTTCTGAAATTTTGTTCCCGCCTTTTTTTTTCTTATTTAGGTGTTTGGATATGAATTTCAAATGGTTTTGAATCTGAAAAGACTTTCAACATGAAAAGTTTTTAAATTTGAATAAATAATCCAAAACCATTTTCTGTTTTCTAAAATAATTATTCTAACTATACAAACTATTAACCATTTTGCCATTTTCAATTAAAAATGCATTAACTTTATTGCATATTTTGAATTGACAAAACTTTCAACATGAAAAGTGTTTGAATTTGTATAAATAATCCAAAATCAATTTTACATCATTATTGTCATTTTCAATTTAATATGGATAAATTCATATCTTTAAATCCGTAAGTCGAAACTCGACTAATAATACGTATAAATCGATAAAAATTGATTAAGTAAGATTTATGATTAAGTAATAATAATTATTAATTCAGTTAATTCTATTTTTGGTGTTGTAAAATCCCATGGCAAGCAGAAGTAAATGCAGAACAATTTCAGAAAACCTATATTTGTAAGATGAATGTTTGGTGTTGTAAAATGCAGAAGAAAGCTGATAAAAATTATTAATTCATTTATCTTAATGCATTACATAAAAGGTTTAATACATTATTACACATGATACAATGTCTCACAAGCGCTTGAAAGAAACACACCCCTGATCCAACATCACCAACATTATTCTACATAAACGGACTTGCTGGCTCGAAGGCCGTAGGATTAGGGGGAACGGCGGGAGGAGCCAGCCCCGTGGGCGGCCGCCCGGTTCTCGCGCGCACGTTTGCGGCGGAGGGCAAGATCCATGGAGGATGAGTCTTTCAGCGCCCAATCCAGATCGGAAGCCTCCTTCGCCTTGAGCTGGTAGGAAGTCTTGGCTCGCTGGACAGGGTAGTCGCGGACAGACTGGAAGGAGGCTTCCATGGCCTCCTGTATCTGCAACCCACAACCTTCTTCCCCGTCGTCGCTCCAGTCGAAGTCGTCGTCCTCCTCCTCCTCCGCGGGAGGAGCGGCGGCGCCTGGTGGAGGTGCAGCGGCGCCAGGTGGAGGTGCGGCGGCACCTGGTGGAGCAGGAGGCCGGTAGCTGGGCATTCCTCTCCACGCCGGGCTCGTGGGCATACGGCGGGATAGACTCCCGCGGTTGCGCCCAAGCGCGCTCTGCCGAGCACGCTCGACCTCGTCCAGAAGGCGCTGCGGCGGGCGTGGCGGATCCATCTCGTGGAGACGATGCGTTCGTGGCTAGGAATGGTGGATTAGGGTTTACCCCGTCGGCGACAATATATAAAGACCTCTAGGGCAGCGCTGGGGGAGGACACGTGTCGTGACCGCAAAGCCCGTCTTTAGTCCCGGTTGGTGTTACCAACCGGGACTAAAGAAGCACACAGATCGTGTGTTTCTTTCAATCGCTTGTGAGCCGTTGGATCAGGGGTGTGTTTCTTTTGAGGGATTGTGAGCTGTTGGATCAGCAGTATCACGACCACTTCGTGAGCCACATGACCCGGTTGGTGTTACCAACCGGGACTAAAGAAGCACACGGATCGTGTGTTTCTTTCAAGCGCTTGTGAGACGTTGGATCAGGGGTGTGTTTCTTTTGAGGGATTGTGAGCTGTTGGATCAGCAGTATCACGACCACTTCGTGAGCCACATGACCCGGTTGGTGTTACCAACCGGGACTAAAGAAGCACACGTACCCTATATATAGCCGCCCTCCTCAGACAAGTTACTCACTCACACAAAACATTCCAGCGTCACTCGGAGAGGCATCTTTGGGCAACCAGCGGCAAGACGTCTCTGATGACCTGCGACCGTTCCAAACGGTTGCAGATCATCAGAGACGTCTTGCCGGACGGTTGTAGATCATCAGAGACGTCTTACCGCTGCTTGGATCGAAGTGGCGCTCAAACTCACGAGCCACCGTCGGGCTGTATGCAGGGGGAACTGTGTTTGGACGGGAGGTGTGGGAGCCGACAACCACCTACCACGCGTGTTTCACCACATAAAGGTTTAATACATTACTACACATCACATAAAGGTTTAATACATTACATTGATTTACATAAAAGCCATGAACCCTTCTTCGCGTATGTCCCTGGCCTATGATCGCTTCAGCCGTAACCATGGAGCATCTTCATTATTTAACGGGATGCTTGGGTCAGTTCTCACTGTGAAGGGCGGAATTTCATCAAACTTATCATAATCTGCTGACATGTCTGTCTTGTCCTCGACTCCCACGATGTTTCTTTTCCCTGAAAGAACTACGTGACGCTTTGGCTCATCGTCTGATGTATTCGTTTGCTTGTTTTTTCTTTTTTTCGGTCTGGAGGACATGTCCTTCACATAGAAAACCTGAGCCACATCATTGGCTAGGACGAATGGTTCGTTCTTGTAACAACCAAGATTCTTGAGATCCACTGTTGTCATCCCGTACAGCTGGTCTACCTTTATCCCTTCTCCATTCATGTTGACCCAACTGCACCGAAACAAAGGGACCTTAAAAGTAGGTCCATAGTCAAGTTCCCATATCTCCTCTATGCGACCATAGTATGTGTCCTTTTGCCCATCGTCGTTTGTTGCATCAAAGCGGACACCACTGTTCTGGTTGGTGCTCTTTTTATCTTGGGCGATCGTGTAAAATGTATTCCCATTTATCTCGTACCCTTGGAAATTCAATACAGTCGAAGATGGTGACGCGGCCAACAAGTAGAGCTGTTCTCCGACAGTGGTGTCATTCATGAGCTGTAATCGCAACCAACTGCCGAAGGTCTCCATGTGTTTTTCTTTAATCCAGGAGTCATCCTTCCCCGGGTTCTTGGAGCGTACATAATTCTTGTGTTCCTCGATATACGGAGCCACGAAGGTGGAACTTTGTAGAACTGTGTAGTGTGCTTGAGTTAAAGAATGCCCGTCCCTACATATCAGTGCTTTCTTTCCTAGCGTGCCTTTTCCACTCAGTCTCCCCTCATGCCGCGATTCAGGAACACCAATCGGCTTAAGGTCAGGAATAAAGTCAACACAGAACTCAATGACCTCTTCTGTTCCATAGCCCCTTGAGATGCTTCCTTCTGGCCTAGCACGGTTATGAACATATTTCTTCAAGACTCCCATGAACCTCTCGAAGGGGAACATATTGTGTAGAAATACAGGACCGAGAATGGCAATCTCGTCGCGTAGGTGAACCAGGAGATGCGTCATAATATTGAAGAATGATGGGGGGAACACCAACTCGAAGCTGACAAGACATTGGACCACAGCCTTCTGTAAACTTGGTAGAGTTACTGGATCGATGACCTTCTGAGATATTGCATTGAGGAATGCACATAGCTTCACAATGGGTACTCGAACATTTTCCGGAAGAAGCCCCCTCAATGCAACCGGAAGCAACTGCGTCATAATCACGTGGCAATCATGAGACTTCAGGTTCTGGAATTTTTTCTTTGCCATATTTATTATTCCCTTTATATTTGACGAGAAGCCAGCCGGGACCTTGATACTGCTCAGGCATTCAAAAAATATTTCCTTCTCTGCTTTGGTAAGAGCGTATCTGCTTAAGTATTGACGCCCTTTATCCGTCTGCTTGTTGTATGGGTCTTTCATACGTTGCTGGTCTGCCCGTGCTTCCGGTGTATCTTTTGTCTTCCCATACACGCCCAGGAAGCCTAGCAGGTTCACGCAAAGATTCTTCGTCACGTGCATCACGTCGATTGAAGACCGGACCTCTAGGACTTTCCAATAGGGTAGCTCCCAGAATATAGAGCACTTCTTCCATATGGGTACGTGGTTGTCAGCGTCATTCGGAACAGATAGACTGCCAGGACCCTTTCCAAAGATTACTTCTAAATCCTTGACCATGTCATATATAACATCACCATCAGGGAGGTTAGGCTTCTTCCGGCGATCTGCCTCACCGTTGAAATGCTTGCCGGGCTTTCTTACGGCATGACCGTTCGGAAGAAATCGACGATGCCCCAGGTACACATTCTTGTTTCCCAAATGTATACTTTCAGTCTTATCTAAACAGTGCGTGCATGCATTGTATCCCTTGTTTGACTGTCCTGAAATGTTACTAAGAGCAGGCCAATCATTGATGGTTACGAACAGCAACGCTCGTAGGTCAAATTCCTGTTGTTTGTGCTCATCCCACACACGTACACCTGGTTCGGACCACAACTGCAAAAGTTCATCAACTAATGGCCGTAGGTACACATCAATGTCGTTGCCGGGTTGCTTCGGGCCTTGGATGAGCACTGGCATCATAATGAACTTCCGCTTCATGCACAACCAAGGAGGAAGGTTGTAGATACATAGAGTCACGGGCCAAGTGCTATGACTGGAGCTCTGCTCCCCAAAAGGATTAAAGCCATCTGTACTTAGACCAAATCTTAAGTTCCTTGCGTCATCTGAAAATGTCGGGAACTCTCTGTCGATTTTTCTCCACTGGGACCCATCGGCGGGGTGTCTCAACTTCCCGTCTTTCTTACGCTCTTCTTTGTGCCATCGCAACAACCTGGCATGCTCTTTGTTTCTGAACAGACGTTTCAACCGTGGTATTATAGGAGCATACCACATCACCTTAGCAGGAACCCTCTTCCGGGGGGGCTCGTCATCGCCCTCAACATCACCAGGGTCATCTTGTCTTATCTTGTACCGCAGTGCATTGCATACCGGGCATTTATCCATGTTCTCGTACTCACCGCGGTACAGGATGCAGTCATTAATGCATGCATGTATCTTCTGCACATCTAATCCTAGAGGGCAGATAGCCTTCTTTGCTTCGTATGTAGTCTCGGGCAATTCGTTATCCTTTGGAAGCTTCGGCTTCATTATTTTCAGTAACTTCTCAAATCCCTTGTCAGAACAACCAGTCTCTGCCTTCCATTTCAGCAGTTCCAGTGTGGTACCGAGCTTTGTGCTGCCATCTTCGCAGTTTGGGTACAGCAACTTTTTGTGATCCTCAAGCATGGCCTCCAACTTTAGCTTCTCCTTTTCTGTATCGCATTCTCGCTTTGCATCAGAAATGACCCCACCAAGACCATCAGCGGGCTCATCTGATGCCCGATGTTCACCTCTTTCTTCTTCAACGTCTTCCATAACAGTATCACCGCATTCCTCAGGGAACATAGGATAGTTGTCATCATCCTCCTCTTCTTCATTGTCTTCCATCGTAACCCCTCTTTCTCCGTGCTTGGTCCAACAATTATAGCTGGGCATGAAACCTTTCCGAATCACGTGGTCTTGAATGGTTCTCGGGTCAGAGTACTCCCTGACGTTCCGACACTTCTCACATGGACAAGGCATAAAATTATTCACTTTGTTTGCCTCAGCCACATCGAGAAATTTATGCAGGCCTGCAATAAACTCGGAACTGCGTCGTTCGCCGTACATCCATCGCATCCGTGCATCCATCTGCATCATATATATAATTAAGTTTATCAAATACCATTACAATAACATCTTGAATAGTGAAATGACCACCGTACATCGACACGTGCAATATTTCTGTATCAATTACAGACGAAAAGGATAAAGTTGCTAACCTCGGTGCGGGTCGGGCATTTCATCGAACACATCTTGTGCGTGGCAAAGAGAAAAAAAACTAGCACCCCCACTTCCCACCAATCCAGGAAAAAAAAACAGAGGAGAGAGGGGGGTGGGGGCAACAATATATAGGCAGGGGAGGGGTATTGGTCCCGGTTCTTGGCACGAACCGGGACCAAAGCTCCGCGGCATGCCACGTGGTCCGGCTCTGGAGCTTTGGTCCCGGTTCTTGGCATGAACCGGGACCAATGCCCCCAACCGAACCGGGACCATTGCCCCACGGGGCCCTGGCAGCTCGAACCGGGACCAGTGCCAGGCACTGGTCCCGGTTTTTGCCTGAACCGGGGCTAATGGCAAAACAGTACTCCGGACCAAAAGTCCTTTTTCTACTAGTGGGTGTACGCATGACAGGTCTGGATCCGAGGTGAATACGTGTGACTCCGGGTAATATTTATCGGCTTACTGAGCGAGCTGGGCCTAATCTCCGCCGCCTAATCTGAGACGTTCATTGATTTCATAATACAAATCTCCCATGAGTAGTAAAATGTACTAGTAAAAGTCGCGAGAAATAAATGGTAATTCGATAACTTGGGTTGTTTGTAACCTCGTTCAAACCATCTATAGCTTAAATTTGTATTATTGGAATCTCGTATGACATATTTTTCTATTGTGTGCATTTAGGACATTTTTATATTATATATATTGATATTTTTCTCTATATACTTGGTCAAATTTTACAAAATTTGACTAAACCCAGAACACGGTGTAATAAAAACATAGTGTGGAGTAAGATCAAATTGGATGTGAGTTCGGTCTATGAAAACACCATTGAAATTGAATTTTTCTCTTCTGTTCTCTTGTATATGGAGTTAAACGTTCAGTCTGATTCCTGGAATTTGTAGAATAATAGATACACGTAGTATTAGCCTTATAGATCAATTCATATTTTGGACAAAACGGATAAAAGCAAGCGAGTGCACTGAGAGTATCTCAGTACTTGAAGCCTTTTCTTTGTGACACTACCCTCTAGAGAATATGACTGCATGCAATTCCCTGCCAAGTTGCTAGCATCCTATATTCGCAACTTGTTATTAAAAAAAATTCTTTAGTCGTACCAGCATCATCAAGATAGAGGAATAAAAAAAGATAGAGGAAACAAACACACACAACTTTATTTCTCTTGTAACATAAATAAGTAAATGTGGTTGAAGGAAGACAAGATGTAAATTAAGGGAAATAAATAACTTTTACCGTAGATGACATACAGCACACCCATATATCTTATTCACGGCAATCTTCAAAAAAGTTTTTTCCTTGCACTAATTCTTTCGAACATAAACTCCAATACTATTGAGTTGAAATCCAGCACGCGCATAGAATCCCACAATAATATTATCCACCGTTGCAGTGCATGCTGGATTTATTTCCCTTTTCAATTCCGTAAGGACCGTTGGTCCTGAAATTGGTAGCAAATGAGATGCTTGTTATAACAATGTTTCCATCAAAATCAGCAGTAGTTCCCGCCATTTTAGTCACCGTTTCCGTAGGAGCAAGTGGGATCTGTAAGAGCCATCAAATTTATTATTTCTATATGTACATCCAAGCAGGACATTAAGAAATGCATGCACAAAGTAAACTAGCTAATCACCTTGGTCACTAGTGGAAACATCATCAACAATCCCGGGTCCAGAGGGCCTTTGATCCCGGTTTTACAACCGGGATCAAAGGGTCGGGACTAGAGGGGGGTGGCTTTTATCCCGGGTGTCCACGACCCGGGATAGATGGGCCTCCACGTGGGTGCGGCTGGGCGCGCAGGCGGGGGCGCTTTTACCAACCGGGACCAAAGAGTTTGCATCTTTTGTCTTTTATTTATTTATTTATTTTTTAGGGGTTTCGATTTTTTGTTTTCCATTTAATTATTTTCTATGAAAATCACGTTGCGCACAATAAGTCACACACATAAAGTTTACACTACCGAGGTCACGTTTTGATGCATACATATATATACATACAAAGTCAAGATCACAAATAAATTAAGTTTATGTTACACACCGACATCACGTTTCTCTCGTCGAGATCACGTCAATTACAGAAAATAATTTCTAGGGTGATAAAATTCTCCAGATTTCTTCAGGACCTCCTTGTTAAAAAATCCTGCCAATTCCTCTTGAATTGCTATAAGGCGCTTCGTTGGTATGAGCTTGTCCTTCTCTAGTTCCATCTAGATCAATAAGAAAATGTGAAATCATCAGAAAATGTGAAAATGGAAATGAACACAAATAAGGTAATGAAGTAATTGCCGAGAGTGTATACAGACCCGTGCTGTTCTGAGCTTTCTATCCCACGTATGAACAAAAGATCATATGTACTCGCAAACATAATATCCACATAAATTAGTTCCTTGTGCCTGGATCAGACACCACTTTACAAAGAATAAAATTTAATCAAAATAACAATCAAGCATGATAATGGTGCTGAAACTAGAATTTAAAAGTTGCGCGGACATATATATATAGTACTACTTACCTTGGTATCATACCAAAACAGGTGCGGTTTCCAAGTCCCACGAACCTCGGTCCTGAACTTTTCCCAAACCCTGGCCGGCAAAAGAAAAAAATCAATGGCTTTGAACGAACGAAATTAAGAGATCGATATAGAGCGATAATGACTGAAGTTACCTCTGCAACATTGCTTGCAAGTTGCTATAATCGTCCATATCTTTCCTTAACGAGTCAAGGACTTGAACGCATGCTTGTTCAGGTCTAATGTCTACCAGAATCCAATGGTTCCTTGACAAATTTATATGTCCATCAGTTACACTAAACATCGAGTAAGCAAAGTAGAATGTGTAGAAGGTTAGGTAACACTCACTTGAAGTTGTAAGGAAGAAGTATATCTGCACATGTATTGTGTTTCACTAGATATTGGAGCATGAAATTCTCGGTGTCCTCGGGATGGTTCTTTAAGGTTACTTCATGAATCCAATATGGGTCCATGAACGCAACACTATAGATTTCGTTATCTCTGCATTCGACCATCTTCATTCTGCATATATAATAGCGTACAAAAGAATAAAGTTAGATAATTGGCAACGAACGAGCTGGGATAGAGACTTAATTAAATTGCACAAATAAATCACTTACAAACAATAGCAGCTGATGATGGCTTTGTCGAGGGAGTCTTGATTGAATAACTGAAATATTTCATCAAACGGCACATACATCGCGTTATCCTCTAAGTAATGGTCTTTCGTATATGCAACGTGGAAATACTCATGCCCCCCTTTATGGCTCCCTCGTATCACTCATGCAAACGTCGCAATTGTGTCGGCAGAGATTTGACCATCTCAGGTCTGACCAAGGGCTTCCCGTAAGCATATGTCCATGCATACTCATACTCTTTGGGGGTTTCTATGTGAATTGTGTCTTGCTGTACTTCCTTATCGGACACCACTTTGAACGTGGGGACCAACTGGTTTGCCTGTTCTCCGAGCTGGGCCACTTGTTTCCCGGATTTCTTATTAGCTTCCCTCTTTTGGCGAAAAGCAGCCTCCTTCTCCTGCTCGGCCTTTTGAGCTACCATCTTCTGCTGCTCCCTCTTTTGGTGATATGCCTCCTTCTCCTGCAAATTCTGTTCTGTAATTAACTTATCAATGGTACGATCATAGTCGCCTAGCGGAACAGGCTGCCGTGCCGGCCCAGTCGATAGATTTTTCAGAAATTGTGCCACTTTTCCCGGTGCTATTACCGTCTTCTGTTTGCGCCGTTTCGATTCCAATTGCTTTTCTCATATTCCTCTTGCACCGCCTTCTCGAGTTCCTCTGGAGTCAAGTCGTAAGATCTCTTTGGAAGAGGCTTTAGCAACTCGCGTTCCTCTCGAGTTTCACGCGGGAAGTTTAAAGCGCACCTCTCTGTATATTTCGATGGGAACTTTAGTTTCCGCGAAACAGAGCGCACTCTCTCTTGAGGTGGCGGGGATGGACTCGCGCTGGGCTGCCGACAGTCGTTACGAGGTGACGGTGATGCATCTTGAGGTTGGGGGGATGGATCTTGAGGTGGGGGGGATGGATCATGATGGGGAGGGAGGATCTTGAGGTGGGGGGGATGGATCATGACGTGGGGAGGGTGGATCTTGAGGTGGGGGGTTGCCACTTGGAGGAGTCGGTGGCCTTGGCGGCGGCAAGTTTGGAAACAAGATGTATTTCTTTGGCCACATAACGATGGACTTCTTGGCATCTCCTAGTGTCCTCTCGCCGTCACCTCCAGGAATGTCAAGATTTAGATTAGCATATAACGGCACAATGTCATCCACCTCGACACGAGCATAGCCAGCTGGAATCCCGCTGAAATGGTACCTTGCTCCAGGTTCATTCGGTAAAGCATAGCCGACCGCCACCTTGAAGGACAAGTTGCTCATTGCCATATGTAGCTCGCATTCTGTCTTCTCCGTGATATCATCCACGGGGTATCGAGTCGGCGGCGCTTCAAGTTCAGAATGTTCTAACTTCGTGGAACCCACGCTGCTTTTCCGCTGATCAGATGGGGCGGCTTCGACTTCTGGACTTTCTAGCTGCACATGAGATTCCCTTTGCTGACTTTGCTTCAGCTGATGCACCTTGCGTTCCAATGCCGATAACCGGTCGCTGTCCTCCTTTTTCTTTCTCTGACGGCTTCTATAAGTGTGAGCGTCTGCCGGAAAACCTTGTGCCCAAGTAACTCCGTATCCATAACCTCGTACTCGACCAACTTTTTCAGGATTCCCGAGTGCGAGTGACAGCTCGTCTTTCTCTCTGTCAACCTTGTAGGTTCCATTTCGAACTTGCTCTTTTGCTTTCTCAAGTTCTGTGGTTATAAACCTAATCTTTGCCTCCCATTTTCCCTGAGCAACAATCTTCCCTGTGTCAGGGTCCAACCCAGCGCCATGCGCGAACAACCAAAATTTGGACCTATCGGGCCAGCCCGCTGTCTGTGGAATCTTCCCCTCATCAAGCAGTTTTGCTTCAAATGCTTCCCACTTAGGCACGGCAGCCTTGTAGCCACCTGCCCCCAAAGTGTGGTGATATTCCTTCTTCGCAGCATTTAACTTGTTTCTTTCCGATCGGGCCACAGCGGCCTCCGATTCTCTTTGCTCTTTAAATAAGGGCCACTGGTCGTTTATCTTCACTTGTGCTCCGGTGAATACTGGAGTGTATTCGGGATCTTTTTCCTTCTCTTCACAATAATCTTTCCATATAGTTTTCTTGTGGGTTCGGAACTGTTCGGCAGCCTTGCCAAGAGTCCACTCCTTGACTTTCTCCATCCACTTCTCGTTTTCTGTCACTTCTGGAGGCAGGGTGACCTTTGTCAAGAGCTTCTCCCAAAACAAATCTTTTGTTTTGTCGTCGACATAAGTCCAAGTCTTGCTCCCGTCCTTCCACGGATGTCATTCTTGACATGTGATCGGTACCATGTCCCTAACAAAAACTCCGCATTGGTTTATAAATTTGTGGCGGCACTCTAAGGTTGCATTGGTTGGCCAGTAACATCAACTATGTCGATCACTACCCTTTGACCCTCCTTCATCGGCAGGACCTTGATACTTCTCTGGATTAAGGTGGTCGTCTTTCGTCTTCTCGTGCATATGTTGATGGTTCAGTCGTGCATCCGGTGTATCTTTCGTCTTCCCGTACACACCCAAGAAGCTTAGTAGGTTCACGCAAAGATTTTTCGTCACGTGCATCACGTCGATTGCAGAGCGAACATCTAGGATTTTCCAATAGGGTAACTCCCAAAATATAGATTTCTTTTCCACAAGGGTATGCGCTTGTTGGCGTCTTTCGAAACAGATAGACTGCCAGGACCCTTTCCAAAGATTACTTCTAAATCCTTGACCATCTCATATATAGCATCACCATCAGGGCAGGTAGGCTTCGTCCGGTTATCAACCTCACATTTGAAATGCTTGCCTTTCTTTCTTACGGGATGCTCAGGTGGAAGAAATCGACGATGACCTGGGTACATATTCTTGTTACCTTCATATATACTTTCAGTCTTATCTAGACAGTGCGTGCAAGCATTGTATCCCTTGTTTGACTGTCCTGAAATGTTACTAAGAGCAGGCCAATCATTGATGGTTACAAACAACAACGCTCGTAGGTCAAATGGCTCTTGTTTGTGCTCATCCCACACACGTACCCCTTCGTCACTCCACAACTCTAAAAGTTCTTCAATCAATGGCCTCAGGTACACATCAATATCGTTGCCGGGTTGCTTCGGACCTTGGATGAGCACCGACATCATAATAAACTTCCGCTTCATGCACAACCAAGGAGGAAGGTTATACATACATAGAGTCACAGGCCAGGTGCTATGACTGGAGCTTTGTTCCCCGAAAGGATTAAAGCCATCTGTACTTAGACCAAATCTTATGTTCCTAGCGTCATCTGCAAACGTCTTGAAGGTCCTGTCGATTTTTCGCCACTGCGACCCATCAGCGGGGTGTCTCAGCATCATGTCTTCTTACGGTCTTCTTTGTGCCATCGTAACAACTTTGCATGCTCTTTGTTTTGGAACAAACGTTTCAACCGTGATATTATAAGAGCATACCACATCACCTTGGCAGGAACCCTCTTCCTGGGGCACGGATCGCCGTCAACATCACCAGGGTCATCTCGCCTTATCTTGTACCGCAATGCACCGCATATCGGGCGCGCATTCAAATGCTCGTACTTCTCACCGTGATAGAGGATGCAATCATTGATGCATGCATGTATCTTCTGCACCTCTAATCCTAGAGGGCACACAATCTTCTTTGCTTCGTACGTACTAGGGCAGTACGTTATCCCTTGGAAGCATCTTCTTTATTATTTTCAGCAAATTCTCAAATCCTCTGTCAGTTGTACCATTCTAGCTTTCCATTGCAGCAATTCCAGCGTGGTACCAAGCTTCTTCTGGCCATCTTCACAATTTTGGTACAACAATTTTTTGTGATCCTCTAACATGCTATCCAACTTCGACCTCTTGTTTTCACTTCCGATGTTTATCCGTGCATCAAGAATGGCCCGACCAAAATCATCATTGGGCTCATCATCATTGGGCTCATCATCATTGGGCTCTTCTTAAACTTCGTCTTCCCCCATTGGAGTGTCACTGAACGTAGGATAGTTGTCGTTATCCTCTTCCTCTTCAGTTTCTTCCATCATAACCCCTTTTCTCCGTGCTTGGTCCAACAATTATAGCCGGGCATGAAACCAGAAGTCAGCAGGTGTGCGTGAATGCGGTCTGTGTTAGAGTAATCCCGCGTATTCTTGCAAACACTACATGGACAAGAAATAAAACCACTCGACGGCTTGTTTTATTAGCCAGCTTGAGAAAACTATGCATGCCATTGATAAAGTCGAGACTGCGTCGGTCCAAGTGCATCCATTGTCGGCTCATCTGCATTATATAAATATGTCAAACACCATTACACTATCATGAATATATAATACTGACCAAATTAATTAATACAAGTCATCACATTAAAACCAAATTAGAGTAGTGCCCAAATGTAATACATAGTTCTCACGAAACATACATCAATTGAAACTAACATACAACTATCTAAAGAATTTGAATCCAACAACAAATGCTATCAGAATCGCAACCAACGTCACTATTGAACCAACAGCATAATGATACCAAGCCTCTTGACTAATGGCATATTTTCTAATCTTTTTAAGCTTCAAGCGCATTGCTCCATCTTCATCTCGTGAGCAGCGACGACGACCCCGTAAGCATCATCGATGTCGGCAATCTTCAAGTCCAATACACTCTTCTCTTCAAGGTATTGGAGACAAAGATCTTCGCTTATCTTCAATTTTGCTTTCAAATCGTCGTTTCCTTTTTAAAATACTCGACAATAGGGTCGACTGGAATTTCCGGTTCAACTACCTCCTAAATAAAAATATCTCTACGTCAAGTTGGTCGGGCATGAGTGTGATAAAGACGAAACGAAACCAAATAGTTATGAAAATATACCACATCCGAATCATAGATCGACGAGGGCCGACGGGGACGGATATCAAAACCATGATACTATACATATAAAAAACATAAGAAATTAATTATACAAGAAATAAATATGCATTTAAATCATACAAGTATATATATGTTTTCAAATAAAAGATAAAAAAGAGGCTCACCGAAGTGGTGCCGTGACGGGACGACGCGGGCTATCGACGGCGGTGAGGACGGGGACAACACTAAAATCCACAAATAATAAATTAATTTGAGCTCAAAATGCAAATGCACTTTCTAGCTTGGGCATTTCATCAAACACCTTGCTAGCATTACAAAATTGAAATGAGCTAAACTAGCAACGAAATGAGCTAAAGTTGCAACGCCGGAGGAAAGAACGATGTTGCTAACCTTTGAATAGATGGGGTGCCTTCAATCCTCTCAAATGGTGCAAAAAAATGGGATTAATTTGAGTGGGAGAGAGGAAAATGGAGGAGAAATGGTGATGAACTCGAGCTCCAAAATGAGGAGCTCGGGTGGAAGAAGATGATATAGCAGGGAGACCCTTTGATCCCGGTTTGTAACACGAACCGGGACCAAAGGTCCCCTGCCAGAGGGGCCCAGCGCTGCAAAGCATGTGCGCGCATGTGAGGACCCTTTGATCCCGGTTCGTGTCACGAACCGGGACCAAAGGTCCCCCCGACCCAGGAGCAATGCCCACGGGCGCCCCGCCCTCCCGACCCGGGATCAATGGTGCATTGATCCCGGGTTGTAATTGGCCGGGATAGATGCCCAACCGTTGCCCCCTTTTCTACTAGTGGTCTTAGTTCCACCATCACTCCCCATGAACTAACTGTGCGCTTATTGCCATTTTGATCCATGTACGAGAATGCAAGAGAAACAATAACATCACCACGTCCAGTTGTCACACTTTCTAGATTTAAAGGTAGCTTTGTGATGTCATACTCCCTCCCACTGTCTCCACCCCACGGGCCCTCCTTAGTGACTGTCACCTATATATGTATGTGTATATATGAATGTTTCAGAAAAAGGAGCATAAATGTACATATACATAAAAAGTAAAGCAGTTGCAATTTCCTTACAGTTTTTCCCCAAGGTCGGGACCATGGGGTGGATTCGTAACTCTCTTATTCTGGGCCCGCTAGGCTGGACTTGGCTTTGCTTGACGATGCCTTGCGCCATGGCGAATATCCCGTTGCACCGACGATGCCCACTTCCATAGGCTGGTTGCCCTTAAAGCATCCAGAAATCTTGAGGGTTGAGGGAACCTAATAAAGAGAAGTGGAGCAGATTGGAAGGGCTGTCGTAGCTAAAACAGAACTTGCGGGAAAAGAAAAATATATCAAACCTTTCATCGCTGAACACCAAGTCTGATGTGGTGTTACCTTCAGGATAGTAGTATATGCCTTGGAACCGTGCAACAAGTTTACCACTAGCAAAAGGGCTACATATACGTGCCAATTATACATCCAATTACTACCCCCTATATTTCTTTAGTTTTGCAGCGGTGCCCCCTCGTCGGTGTGGTGGGCATACACGATGAAGGCATACTCCTTGGGCTTAAACTCGGGGCTATACATAGAAACTGGGTAACCAGCGGGAGGGGTACCCATGGCAGCTAGCTGGGAAGTGTGTGCTTCAGAATGGAAATAGGGATGCAATTTATAGGCAAATCAACAGACCACATGCACGCGAAAACATGTGACCAGCTACTAATTCAAAAGCGATTTGTTAGCATAAAACTGCGACTTTGACGCTCAAATTGCGAAAAAACCGCGACAATGACGGGGGATCGCATATAACCGCAGGTTTGATGCTAGTACGTAGCAATGTGCAAACATTTGGATCGAATTGACATTCGAACTGACATTGGGTCCCACCTATAAGGGTGACGTGCAACTTAACTGGACGCCCGTTGCCTCGCCGTTAACGGCAAAACTGTCAGAACTTGTCAGGGCTCGGGGCCCACCTATAAGCGACTACCGCTCTCAGTTAGGGCTCGCGCGCATTGACCAAGTGAGTGAGCTCTCACTCGTTCAAACAGGCGCTGCCCCCGTTGTTCCGCCGCCGCCATCGCCGTCGTTGCGCCACCTCGGGCAGAAGCTGCCTCCTTGACCGCCATGGTGAGCTGGGACGACGGCGAGTACTCGAGCCCGTCCATCTTAGGTGTAAGTAATTTTCCCAATTTCTAGGGTTAGGGTTTGGGGCTGCGATTTGAGGAATCTTCTTCCGTGGTCGATTTGCTTTGATTCGTCAACCGTTAGTGGAATCCATGTGTTGTTTCTGGTCGTTCAGGACACGGTGCCCATGGATTATGCTCCCAATACCTGTAGGGACCCGATTTCGATGGTGTGACCGTGGATGTGTTGTGCTTTGCCGCGAGCACAAGCTGGAGCCAAATCAGTGTGTGGCTTTTGAAGGAACAAGCACTGGCCGAAGATTCTACTGTGTTCTGTTGCAAATGTGAGTTCATAGCTCGATTGTTGTGTTATTGTTCATGTGCTCGATTTGGTTAGATAGAAGAATATATGATATTCTATGCATGATATGATAGGTTAACTACTTAGTTAGATTGAAGATATAAGAGTGATATAGCTAGATTGAAGAATAGCTATATGATTTTGTTTACATGATGATTTTTTCAGTTTGTACAAAACTATGGGTGTGTGGACTGGGTAGATGGAGAATGGCCAACAACATTGAAGAGAGCATTAGAGAAACTATGGGGAATGTATGAAGACGCTTGTCTCGTTGCTAGTGAAGAGAAGATGAACAATGCCACCATTGTGAAGGATTTGACAGATGAGAAGAACAAGTGGGAGAATCTGTACAATCAATGCACGAATGATGTGAACAGAATGATCAAGGAGAACACCAAATATAACATGAAGGCTAACTATGTGAGGATTCAGAAGGAGGCTGCAAAACATGAGCTGATGGAGCAAATGAAGTTAAAAATAAGCCAGTTGAAGACACAGGTTTCTGAGCTAAAAAATGAGAAGAGAAGCCAAGCTGAAGTGATGAGGGCTAGGAAGCATCAATGGGATGAAGAAAAATAAGAGCTTAAGGATAGACTTAAGAAGATTAAGGCAATGTGTGATGATGATTTACTGTATGTTTTCTGTTTTATGATGCAAGCTTTGAACTTTATTAATTAAGCTTGCTAGAATGTTGTAAAACTATTTGTGCTACTGGTTTGTAACTTAGTTCGAACTATGAGATGATTTGTATGTGGTATGAATTTTAATCAATGTGTTCTGTGTGGAGAATTGTTCATCCTGTGATTGCCTTATAGGAGAGGGAAGAGTAAATGGAAAATGCAGCAGTCCAAAAATGTTGTCGAGGCCTCTCGGGGCTCTCGACAACCTTTTTCACTTTCTGAGAGGAGTCCAATAATGTTGTCGAGGCCTCTCCGGGGGGTCTCGACAACCTCTTTTAGTGTCTTAGAGGGGTCAAAATAGGTTGTCGAGGCCTCTCGGGGGTCTGGACACCTCTTTTGACTTCCCAAGAGGAGTCCAAAAATGTTGTCGATGCCTCTCGGGGTCTCGTCAACCTCTTTTGAGTGTCTTAGAGGGGTCAAAATAGGTTGTCGAGGCCTCTCGGGGGGTCTCGACAATCTTTTTGACTTCCTGAGAGCAGTCTGATGCGTGCGAAGTGCACGTTCGTACGGATACCTCAAGTGTAAGGTTTGATGAGTACATCAGCAAGTCTTCCCTCAGTTATGAAACCAAGGTTTATCGAACCAGTAGGAAATCAGCGATTGCTAGAAGGTGTCAACGGCGTCAGAAAACTTGGGTGTTGAAGGGGATGATGAGGCGCCTGTGCTCCCTGGCAATGGTGCCAGAAAACTTGCGGTGTGTAGTTGACGGCTGACGTGGAACCTGCACACAAGACAATCAAACTACTTTGCCCCGACGAGACAGTGAGAGTGTCAACCTCACCGGCTTGCTGAAAACAAAGGGTTAAACGTATAGTGTGGAAAATGATGTTTGCTTGCAGAAAACAAAAGAGAACAATGATTGCAGTTGGTTGTATTTCAGATGTAAAAGAATGGACCGGAGTCCACAGTTCACTAGTGGTGTCTCTCCAATAAGATAACTAACATGTTGGGTAAACAAATTACAGCTGGGCAATTGACAATTGATAAGTGCATAAACATGCATGTGCAAGTTGTAGTGTCTACTATGAGATTCATTTGGGCATTACGACAAATTACATAGACCGCTATCCAGCATGCATCTATGACTAAATAGTCCACCTTCCGGTTAGCATCCGCACCCCTTTCAGTATTAAGTTGCAAGCAACAGACAATTGTATTAAGTAATGTGCATAATGTAAACAATATATTCATCCTTAGACAAAGCATTGCTGTTTTTATCCCTAGTGGCAACAACACATCTACAACCTTAGGACTTGCTGTCACTATCCCAGATTCAATAGAGGTTGAACCCAACTATCATGCATAAATACCCCCTCTTGGAGTCACAAGTGTTCACTTGGCCAAAGCTTCAACAAGTAACGAGAGCATGCAAGATCACAAATGACATAGACATGATAATTCAATATTCAACTTGACATAGTATCAATATTCATCGGATCCCAGCAAACACACATGTAGCATTACAATAAGATGATCTTGATCATGATAGGCAGTGGTGGCTCTAGGTTAATAGTGCCAGAAACAATGCTTGTACGTCACACGTCAGTTGGGAACCCCAAGAGGAAGGTATGATGAGTGCAGCAGTAAGTTTTCCCTCAGTATGAAACCAAGGTTTAATCGACCAGTAGGAAAACGAGGTTTGCTTCGAAGGTGTTGGTGAAGGAGTGTAGTGCGGCGCAACACCAGGGATTCCGGTGCCAACGTGGAACCTGCACAACACAACCAAATTACTTTGCCCCAACTTAACAGTGAGGTTGTCAATCTCACCGGCTTGCTGAAAACAAAGGGTTAAACGTATCGAATGGAAATGATGTTTGTTTGCATAAAACAGTAGAGAACAATGATTGCAGTAGATTGTATTTCAGATGTAAAAGAATGGACCGGGGTCCACAGTTCACTAGTGGTGTCTCTCCAATAAGATAACTAACATGCTGGGTAAACAAATTACAGCTGGGCAATTGACAATTGATAAGTGCATATAACATGCATGTGTGAGCTGTGGTGTCTACTATGAGATTCATTTGGGCATTACGACAAAGTACATAGACCGCTATCCAGCATGCATCTATGCCTAAATAGTCCACTTTCCGGTTAACATCCGTACCCCTTCCAGTATTAAGTTGCAAGCAACAGACAATTGCATTAAGTAATGTGCGTAATGTAAACAATACATTCATCCTTGAATAAAGCATTGCTGTTTTACCCCTAGTGGCAACAACACATCTACAACCTTAGAACTTGCTGTCACTATCCCAGGTTAAATAGAGGTTGAACCCAACTATCATGCATAAATACCCCCTCTTGGAGTTACAAGTATTCACGTGGCCAAGGCTTCAACAAGTAACGGAGAGCATGCAAGATCACAAATGACATAGACATGATAATATAATATTCAGCTCCACATAGGTATCAATATAAGTCAGATCCCAGCAAACACAACATGTAGCATTACAATAAGATGATCTTGATCATGATAGGCAGCTCACAAGATCTAAACATGATGGCACAAGTGGAGAAGACAACCATCTAGCTACTGCTATGGACCCATAGTCCAAGGATGAACTACTCACGCATCACTCCGGAGGCGGGCATGGCGATGTAGAGCCCTCCGGTGATGATTCCCCTCTCCGGCAGGGTGCCGGGAAGAGCTTCAGAACCCCCCGAGTTAGGGTTGACGACGGCGGCGGCAGCGAATATGTTCTGGATGAAAGGCTCGGTGTTTTAGGGTTTTCGCGTCTCGGGGAATAAATAGGCGAAGGGGCGATGTCGGCGGACCCCCGAGGGGCCCAAACCACCAGGCGGCGGGTGGGCCCGCGCCCCAGGTGGTTTGGCCACCTCGTGGCTCCTTCGTCTCTCCTTCGGACTCCGTGTACGTGCTGGAAAAATAGGGACTGGCCTTTTGTTTCGTGCAATTCCGAGAATATTTCCAGAAGTAACTTTCTGAAACCAAAAACAGCAGAAAACAGGGAACTGGCACTGTGGCATCTTGTTAATAGGTTAGTCCCAGAAAATGCATAAAAGTGATACGAAGTGTATATAAAACATGTAGCAAATGGTATAATATAAGCATGGAACAGCAGAAATTATGGATACGTTGGAGACGTATCAAGCATCCCCAAGCTTAGTTCTACTCGTCCTCGAGTAGGTAAAACGATAACAACAAATAATTTCTGAGGAGACATGCTTTCACACAATCTTGATCAATATATTGCAAGGCTCATGTCATGAATGAAGTGACTCAAAGCAATGATCTATAGTTTGCTAACAAATAGATAAAGAGTAAACAATGAATCATATAAGCAAAAACTTTTCATGAATAGTACTTTCAAGACAAGCATCAAAAAGTTTTGCATAAGAGGTAACTCATAAAGCAATAGATTCAAAGTAAAAGGCATTGAAGCAACACAAAGGATGATTAAGTTTCAGCATTTGCTTTCAACTTGTAACATGTATATCTCATGGATAGTTGTCAACATAAAGCAATATAACAAGTGCAATAAGTAAATATGTAAGAATCAATGCACACAAAGTTGACACAAGTGTTTGCTTCTAAGATAGAAAGGAGTAGGTAAACTGACTCAACATAAAGTAAAAGATAGGCCCTTCGCAGAGGGAAGCAGGGATTAAATCATGTGCTAGAGCTTTTTAAGTTTTCGAAAGCATATAGAGAGCACAAAATAAGTATTTGAGAGGTGTTTGTTGTTGTCAACGAATGGTAGTGGGCACTCTAACCCCCTTGTCAACCAGACTTTCAAAGAGCGGCTCCCATGAAGGACGTTATTCTACCAGCAAGGTAGATCATCCCTCTTCTCTTTTGTTTACACATGTATTTTAGTTTCTTTATAGATGACACTCCTCCCAACCTTTTGCTTACACAAGCCATGGCTAACCGAATCCTCGGGTGCCTTCCAACATTCACATACCATGGAGGAGTGTCTATTGCAAAATTAAGTTGCTTACTGATAAATCAGGGCAAAACATGTGAAGAGAATTATTAATGAAAGTTGTAATTAATTGGGGCTGGGCACCCCGTTGCCAGCTCTTTTTGCAAATTATTGGATAAGCGGATGTATATGCCACTAGTCCAGGTGAAAGTCTGTCAGAAGTAAATGACAAGATTGAAAGATAAAACACCACATACTTCCTCATGAGCTATAAAACATTGACACAAATAAGGAGTAATAAAGTTTTGAATAGTTTAAAGGTAGCACATGAAATATTTACTTGGAATGGCAGGAAATACCACATAGTAGGTAGGTATGGTGGACACAAATGGCATGGGTTTTGGCTCAAGTTTTGGATGCACGAGAAGCATTCCCTCTCAGTACAGAGTTTAGGCTAGCAAGGTTGTTTGAAGCAAACACAAGTATAAACCGGTACAGCAAGAATCACATAAAAACATATTGCAAGTATTATAAGACTCTACACTGTCTTCCTTGTTGCTCAAACATTTTACCAGAAAATATCTAGACCTTAGAGAGAACAAATATGCATCCCAAGTCTCAACAAGCTCTACGGTAGTTCTCCACTACTAGGCTTTAACTACATGATGCAAGAGCTTAAACATGATCTACTTGAGAGCTCAAAACAATTGCAAAGCATCAAATCAAAACAAGACAATGATCTACAAGAATGCATATGTCTTTTCCAATACCAACTACTACATGTAGCATTTTCTTTCTTCCAAACAAACACCAATAATTTATTAAACATAAACTCTCCAAATGATAATATAATGCAGCAAGAGAGTATTTATAAACAAGTGCTAACAGCTCGAAGAGATGCATGAAAAACAGGAGCTAAAAGCACTGCAGTAGCTAGTTAAGAATACTCAACAAATATAAGTGAAGAACATGAGTATTCACATGAAAAAGCGGAGCGTGTCTCTCTCCCACACAAGGATTGCTAGGATCCGAATTTATTCAAACAAAAAAAAAAAAACACACAGACGCTCCAAGTAAAGCGCATAAGATGTGAAAGAATTAAAATATAGTTTCACTAGAGATGACCTGATAAGTTTGTTGATGAAGAAGGGGATGCCTTGGGCATCCCCAAGCTTAGACGCTTGAGTCTCTCTGAATATGGTTGGGATGAACCACGGGGGCATCCCCAAGCTTAGGCTTTTCACTCTTCTTGATCACATAATATCACCCTTCTCGCTTGATCCTTGAAAACTTCCTTCACACCAAACTCAAGACAGTTCTCATTAGAGGGTTAGTGCATAATCAAAAATTCTCATATTCTGTAATGATACAATCAATCCCAAAGCTTCTGGACATTAGCTACAGCCACCAATGCTTTGTGGAGCAAAGAAATCCACACAAACACAGTAAAAGAGCGAATGCAAAACAAAAGGCAGAATCTGTCAAAAACAGAACAGTCTGGAATGACGAATTTTTTCGAGGCACTTAAGTTGCTCAGATGGATCTGGCCTAAAATAATGAAAGTTGCGTACATATCTCAGGAATATGCGTGATTTTTCTCAGAATTTTTGAATTTTCTACAGGGAGATAAGCTCAAATCCGTGACAGCTAAAAATCTGTCACTGCGCAGAAATCCAAATCTTGCATCAACTTTCAATATAGAACTTTACTTGGCACAACATTGCGATAAAATAAAGATACAAAGGAGTTGCTACAGAAGTAACAAAACTCCTTGAGAAAAACTAAAAATAAAAGATAAAGGGTTGCCTCCCTAAAGCGCTTTCTTTAATGCCTTTAGCTAGGCTAAAAGATTTTAATGATGCTCTCATAGGAATAGAACTTGAAAAACAAAAGAGAGCATCAAGAGGCAAATATCAAACGCATTTAAGTCTAACCCACTTTCTATGCAAGGGAACCTTGTAACAAAATAAATTATTGAAGCATAAAGCAACTAGCATAGAAAGATGAAACAAGTACAACTTCAAAACTTTCAACATAAAGAGAGGTGTTTTAGTGACTTGAAAACTTTTACAACCATATTTTCCTCTCTCATAATAACTTTCAGTAGCATCATGAACAAACTCAACTATATAACTATCACATAAAGCATGCTTTTCATGATCTACAAACACATAATTTTTATTAAGTTCAAAAACAGTGGGGTCATTAAACCCACTTTTGACAATAGTAGTATAATAAATATCATTAGGCAATATAGGACCATCATCAAGAGCATTATCATATATAGCATTAGGGAGCCATTGTTTTATTTCTGAAATTTCGTTTTCTTGAGTCAAGGAGCTTGTTACGTAAAATTTATCAAAAGGAGATATTTCAAAAGAATCATGGCATTCAACAATATAACACTCTTCCTCCTTAGGTAGGCATGGAGGGCAATTAAATAGTGTAAGAGTTGAAGAGTTACTGTCATTAGAAGGTAGATCCTCCTTTTGTTCTTCACTCTCCTCCTCTTTTTCATCCAATGAGATCACAGTTTCAGCAATTTCCTCTTCCTCAGGTTCCTGCAAGGCACAAGTTTCATCTTTTTGAGGAAACATCCTCTCAAGATGTTCAGTAATGTAAGAATTATTATCCTTGTAGGTATCACAACAATATTTAAGTATGGCAATACATTCAGATTTATAAGGGGCATCAGTTTTATGTTCAAGATAAGAACTAATTTCAAGGGCACCCTTAAAAACAATAAACTCTTCAATTTGTTCAAGATTACCAAAATCATAGTTTCCTTTAGCATAGGCAGCCAAGGTTTCATTATCAGTATACTCACATTGGAAAGGGAGATGTTTGTGCCTTCTATAGCAAAGAGATTCATTAAAGCAGTAGGATTCATCATATGTAGAACACAAGTTCTTAGCAAAACCATTCAATCTTCTTATTTGTTCCCATAGATGTTTTCCTTTTGGAGAGAAGCGGTAATTCTTATAACGAGACCCAGTTTCATAGAGATAAGACATTGAAAACAACTAGTCATAATAGTAATTCGAAATAAAAAGGAACTAATTTTTTTGTGTTTTTGATAAAGAGAGCAAACAAGACTAAATAAAAATAAACTAAGCAAGACAAATAACAAAGTAAAGAGATTGGGTGTGAGAGACTCCCCTTGCAGAAGCAATTCGGTTTTCCCCGGCAACGGCGCCAGAAAACGTGTTGGTGGCTCTAGGTTAATAGTGCCAGAAACAATGCTTGTACGTCACACGTCAGTTGGGAACCCCAAGAGGAAGGTATGATGAGTGCAGCAGTAAGTTTTCCCTCAGTATGAAACCAAGGTTTAATCGACCAGTAGGAAAACGAGGTTTGCTTCGAAGGTGTTGGTGAAGGAGTGTAGTGCGGCGCAACACCAGGGATTCCGGTGCCAACGTGGAACCTGCACAACACAACCAAATTACTTTGCCCCAACTTAACAGTGAGGTTGTCAATCTCACCGGCTTGCTGAAAACAAAGGGTTAAACGTATCGAATGGAAAATGATGTTTGTTTGCATAAAACAGTAGAGAACAATGATTGCAGTAGATTGTATTTCAGATGTAAAAGAATGGACCGGGGTCCACAGTTCACTAGTGGTGTCTCTCCAATAAGATAACTAACATGCTGGGTAAACAAATTACAGCTGGGCAATTGACAATTGATAAGTGCATATAACATGCATGTGTGAGCTGTGGTGTCTACTATGAGATTCATTTGGGCATTACGACAAAGTACATAGACCGCTATCCAGCATGCATCTATGCCTAAATAGTCCACTTTCCGGTTAACATCCGTACCCCTTCCAGTATTAAGTTGCAAGCAACAGACAATTGCATTAAGTAATGTGCGTAATGTAAACAATACATTCATCCTTGAATAAAGCATTGCTGTTTTACCCCTAGTGGCAACAACACATCTACAACCTTAGAACTTGCTGTCACTATCCCAGGTTAAATAGAGGTTGAACCCAACTATCATGCATAAATACCCCCTCTTGGAGTTACAAGTATTCACGTGGCCAAGGCTTCAACAAGTAACGGAGAGCATGCAAGATCACAAATGACATAGACATGATAATATAATATTCAGCTCCACATAGGTATCAATATAAGTCAGATCCCAGCAAACACAACATGTAGCATTACAATAAGATGATCTTGATCATGATAGGCAGCTCACAAGATCTAAACATGATGGCACAAGTGGAGAAGACAACCATCTAGCTACTGCTATGGACCCATAGTCCAAGGATGAACTACTCACGCATCACTCCGGAGGCGGGCATGGCGATGTAGAGCCCTCCGGTGATGATTCCCCTCTCCGGCCGGGAAGAGCTTCAGAACCCCCCGAGTTAGGGTTGACGACGGCGGCGGCAGCGAATATGTTCTGGATGAAAGGCTCGGTGTTTTAGGGTTTTCGCGTCTCGGGGAATAAATAGGCGAAGGGGCGATGTCGGCGGACCCCCGAGGGGCCCAAACCACACCAGGCGCGGCAGGGGGTGGGCCCGCACCTCCAGGTGGTTTGGCCACCTCGTGGCTCCCTTCGTGTCTCCTTCGGACTCCGTTGGAGACGTATCAGGCAGCTCACAAGAACTAAACATGATGGCACAAGTGGAGAAGACAACCATCTAGCTACTGCTATGGACCCATAGTCCAGGGATGAACTACTCACACATCACTCCGGAGGCGGGCATGGTGGTGTAGAGCCCTCCGGTGATGATTCCCCTCTCCGGCAGGGTGCCGGGAAGAGCTTCAGAACCCTCCCGAGATAGGGTTGACGACGGCGGCGGCGGCGGATATGTTCTGGAAATATGGCTCGGTGTTTTAGGGTTTTCGTGTCGGGGGGAATAAATAGGTGAAGGGCGGCGTCAGTGGAGACCCGTGGGGCTCACCTCACGTCCGGCGCGCGAGGGGGTGGCCCCACGCCGACAGGTGATCTGGCCGCCTCCTGGCCCCCCTTCGTCTCTCCTTCGGACTCCGTGACGGTGTTGGAAAATAGGGACTTGGCCTTTTGTTTCGTGCAATTCCGAGAATATTCGCAGAAGTACTTTTCTGGAACAAAAAACAGCAGAAAACAGGGAACTGGCACTTCGGCATCTTGTTAATAGGTTAGTCCGGAAAATGCATAAAAATGATATAAAGTGTATATAAAACATGTAGCACTTGGCATAATATAAGCATGGAACATCAGAAATTATAGATACGTTGGAGACGTATCACAGTCCAAAAATGTTGTCGAGACCTCTCGGGGGTCTCGACAACCTCTTTTGAGTGTCTTAGAGGGGTCAAAATAGTTTGTCGAGGCCTCTCGGGGGGGTCTCGATAACCTATTTTGACTTTCTGAGAGGAGTCCAAAAATGTTGTCGAGACCTCTCGGGGGGTCTCGACAACCTCTTTTGAGTGTCTTAGAGGGGTCAAAATAGGTTGTCGAGGCCTCTCGGGGGTCTCGGTAACCTTTTTTAACTTTCTGAGAGGAGTCGAAAAATGTTGTCGAGGCCTCTCGGGGGGTCTCGACAACCTTTTTTGAGTGTCTTAGAGGGGTCAAAATAGGTTGTCGAGGCCTCTCGAGGGGTCTCAACAACCTCTTTTGAGTGTCTTAGAGGGGTCAAAATAGGTTGTCGAGGCCTCTCAGGGGGTTGATGCGTGCGAAGTGCACGTTCGTCAGGATACCTCAAGTGTAAGGTTTGATGAGTACAGCAGCAAGTCTTCCCTCAGTTATGAAACCAAGGTATATCGAACCAGTAGGAAATCACGATGCTAAGAAGGTGTCAACGGCGTCAGAAAACTTGGGCGTTGTGTAGTTGACGTGGAACCTGCACACAACACAATCAAACTATTTTGCCCCGACGAGACAGTGAGGGTGTTAACCTCACCGGCTTGCTGAAAACAAAGGGTTAAACGTATAGTGTGGAAAATGATGTTTGCTTGCAGAAAACAAAAGAGAACAATGATTGCAGTTGGTTGTATTTCAGATGTAAAAGAATGGACCGGGGTCCACAGTTCACTAGTGGTGTCTCTCCAATAAGATAACTAACATGTTGGGTAAACAAATTACAGCTGGACAATTGACAATTGATAAGTGCATAAACATGCATGTGCAAGTTGTAGTGTCTACTATGAAATTCATTTGGGCATTACGACAAAGTATTTAGACCGCTATCCAGCATGCATCTATGCCTAAATAGTCCACCTTCCGGTTAGCATCCGCACCCCTTTCAGTATTAAGTTGCAAGCAACAGACAATTGCATTAAGTAATGTGCATAATGTAAACAACACATTCATCCTTGGACAAAGCATTGCTGTTATACCTCTAGTGGCAACAACACATCTACAACCTTAGGACTTGCTGTCACTATCCCAGATTCAATAGAGGTTGAACCCAACTATCATGCATAAATACCCCCTCTTGGAGTCACAAGTGTTCACTTGGCCAAAGCTTCAACAAGTAACGGAGAGCATGCAAGATCACAAATGACATAGACATGATAATGCAATAATCAACTTGACATAGTATCAATATTCATCGGATCCCAGCAAACACAACATGTAGCATTACAATAAGATGATCTTGATCATGATAGGCAGCTCACAAGATCTAAACATGATGGCACAAGTGGAGAAGACAACCATCTAGCTATTGCTATGGACCCATAGTCCAGGGATGAACTACTCACACATCACTCCGGAGGCGGGCATGGTGGTGTAGAGCCCTCCGGTGATGATTCCCCTCTCCTGCAGGGTGCCGGGAAGAGCTTCAGAACCCTCCCGAGTTAGGGTCGATGACGGCGGCGACAGATATGTTCTGGATGTATGGCTCTCTCTTTTAGGGTTTTCGCGTCGGGGGGAATAAATAGGCGAAGGGGCAGTGTCAGTGGAGTCCCGAGGGGCCCAGATGACCTCCCGCGCGCCTGTGGGCCCAAGCTTAGTTCTACTCGTCCTCGAGTAGGTAAAACAGTAACAACAAATAATTTCTGAGGAGACATGCTTTCACACAATCTTGATCATAATATTGCTAGGCTCATGTCATGAATGAAGTGACTCAAAACAATGGTCTATAGTTTGCTAACAGGTAGACAAAGAGTAATCAACTGAATCATATAAGCAAAAACTTTTCATGAATAGTACTTTCAAGACAATCATCAAAAAGTTTTGCATAAGAGGTAACTCATAAAGCAATAGATTCAAAGTAAAAGGCATTGAAACAACACAAAGGATGATTAAGTTTCAGCATTTGCTTTCAACTTGTAACATGTATATCTCATGGATAGTTGTCAACATAAAGCAATATAACAAGTGCAATAAGTAAACATGTAAGAATCAATGCACACAAAGTTGACACTAGTGTTTGCTTCTGAGATAGAAAGGAGTAGGTAAACTGACTCAACATAAAGTAAAAGATAGGCACTTCGCAGAGGAAAGCAGGGATTAAATCATGTGCTTGAGCTTTTTAAGTTTTTGAAATCATATAGGGAGCATAAAATAAGTTTTTGAGAGGTGTTTGTTGTTGTCAACGAATGGCAGTGGGCGCTCTAACCCCCTTGTCAACCAGACTTTCAAGAGCGGCTCCCATGAAGGACGTTATTTCTACCAGCAAGGTATATCATCCATCTTGTTCTCTTTTGTTTACACATGCAGTTAAAAACTGGTATCATTGCTTGACTGATTGGATCAGGGCAAAAATGTGAAGAGAATTAAGCGGTTAAAGTTGTAATTAATTGGGACTAGGCATCCCTTTGCCAGCTCTTTTTGCAAAATTATTGGATAAGCGGATGTATATGCCACTAGTCCATTGGTTGAAAGTCTGTCATATGTAAATGACAAGGTTGAAAGAGAAAACACCACATACTTCCTCATGAGCTATAAAACATTGACACAAATAAGGAGTAATAAAGTTTTGAATAGTTTAAAGGTAGCACATGAAGTATTTACTTGGAATGGCAGGAAATACCACATAGTAGGTAGGTATGGTGGACACATATGGCATGGGTTTTGGCTCAAGGTTTGGATGCACGAGAAGCATTCCCTCTCAGTACAGAGTTTAGTCTAGCAAGGTTGTTTGAAGCAAACACAAGTATAAACCGGTACAGCAAGACTCAAATAAAAACATATTGCAAGTATTGTAAGACTCTACACTGTCATCCTTGTTGCTCAAACATTTTACCAGAAAATATCTAGACCTTAGAGATAGCAAACATGCAAACCAAGTCTCAACAAGCTCTACGGTAGTTCTCCACTACTAGGTTTTAACTACATGATGCAAGAGCTTAAACATGATCTACTTGACAGCTCAAAACAATTGCAAAGTGTCAAATCGAAACAGGACAAAACAGCCATCAACTAGTACATGTACTAGTAGCAAGAGTGAATATATCTTTTCCAATACCAACTACCACATGTAGCATTTTCTTTTTTCCAAACAAATACCAATCAATTTATTTAAACATAAACTCTCCAAATGATAACATAATGCAGCAAGAGAGTGTTTATAAACAAGTACTAACAGCTCAAAGAGATGCATGAAAAACAGGAGCTAAAAGTACTGCAGTAGCTAGTTAAGAATACTCAACAAATATAAGTGAAGAACATGAGTATTCATATGAAAAAGCGGAGCGTGTCTCTCTCCCACACAAGGATTGATAGGATCCAAATTTATTGAAACAAAACAAAAATAAAAGTACATAGACGCTCCAAGTAAAGCACATAAGATGTGAAAGAATTAAAATATAGTTTCACTAGAGATGACCTGATAAGTTGTTGATGAAGAAGGGGATGCCTTGGGCATCCCCAAGCTTAGACGCTTGTGTCTTCTTGAATATTGCTGGGGATGAAGCACGGGGGCATCCCCAAGCTTAGGCTTTTCACTCTTCTTGATCACATAATATCACCCTTCTCGCTTGATCCTTGAAAACTTCCTTCACACCAAACTTGAAACAATTCTCATTAGAGGGTTAGTGCATAATCAAAAATTCACATATTCTGTAATGATACAATCATTCCCAAAGCTTCTGGACATTAGCTACAGCCACTGATGCTTTGTGGAACAAAGAAATCCACTCAAACATCGTAAAAGAGCGAACGCAAGACAAAAGGCAGAATCTGTCAAAAACAGAACAGCCTGTGAAGAAGAATTTTTTCGAGGCACTTAAGTTGCTCAGATGAACAGGCCCAATATAATGAAAGTTGCGTACATATCTGAGGAAGATGAGTGATTTTTTACAGAATTGTTCGATTTGTCTCCAGGGAGAAAAGATCAAATTCGTGACAGCTAAAAATCTGTTACTGCGCAGAAATCCAAATCTTGCATCAACTTTCAATAAAGAATTTTACTTGACACAACAATGCAATAAAATAAAGATACAAAGGAGTTGCTACAGAAGTAACAAACACCTTGACTCAAAGAAAACAAAAATAACAGAAAATAAAAAATGGGTTGTCTCCCATAAGCGCTTTTCTTTAACGCCTTTCAGCTAGGCTTGATAGTTTTAATGATGCTCTCATGAAAACAGGAAATGAAGCAAAAGGAGCATCAAGAAGCAAATTCAAAACACATTTATATCTACCCCACTTCCTATGCATAGGAATCTTGTACACAAATAGATTCATAAAGAGCAAAGAGACAAGCATAGGAAGATCAAACAAGAGTAACTTCAAAAGTTTCAGCATATAGAGAGGTGTTTTAGTACCATGAAAATTTCTACAGCCATATTTTCCTCTCTCATAATAATTTTCAGTAGCATCATGAATAAACTCAACAATATAACTATCACACAAAGCATGCTTTTCATGATCTACAAACACATAATTTTTATCAAGCTCATAAGTAGTGGGATTTAAAATTTCGAACCCACTTTTAACAATTTTATAACAAGATGATTAATCATTCTCAAGAGGTATGAGACTCCTAGATAGAGTCAAGACCTCTCCAATCCCATTTTCATCAATGGTACAATTAATATTATCAAGTAACATAGGACCATCATCTAGAGCTTTATCATAAACATTTTCTAAGCAAAACTCTTTAGTACCATGCATTTCGATATCAGCCACAAATAAAGGATTATCATTAGATTTTTTGAAATAGCATGGATTATCATAAATAACAGTAGCATAATCATTTTCACAAGTTTTACTCATAGGGAAAATTTCAAGAGAATCAACAGGAACATAACATTCACCCTCCTTTGGTAAGCATGTAGGGCAATCAAATAGTGTAAGAGATAAAGAGTTCCTCTCATTAGAAGGTAGGCATGGGTAGCTAATCCATTCTTCCTCCTTTTGTTCATCACTCTCCTCCTCTTTTTCATCCAATGAGATCACAGTTTCAGCAATTTCCTCTTCCTCAGGTACCTGCAAGGCACAAGTTTCATCTTTTTGAGGAAACATCCTTTCAAGATGTCTAGTGATGTAAGAATTATTATCCTTGTAGGTATCACAACAATATTTAAGTATGGCAATACATTCAGATTTATAAGGGGCATCCGTTTTATGCGCAAGATAAGAACTAATTTCAAGGGCGCCCTTAAAAACAATAACTCTTCAATTTGTTCAAGATTACCAAAGTCATAGTTTCCTTTAGCATAAGCAGCCAAGGTTTCATTATCAGTATACTCACATTGGAAAGGGAGATGTTTGCGCCTTCTATAGCAAAGAGATTCATTAAAGCAGTAGGATCATCATATGTAGAACACAAGTTCTTAGCAAAACCATTCAATCTTCTTATTTGTTCCCATAGATGTTTCCCTTTTTGAGACAAGCGGTAATTCTTATAACAAGATCCAGATTCATAGAGATAAGACATCGAAAACAACTAGTCATAATAGTAATTCGAAATAAAAAGGAACTAATTTTTTTGTGTTTTTGATAAAGAGAGCAAACAAGACTAAACAAAAATAAACTAAGTAAGACAAATAACAAAGTAAAGTGATTGGAAGTGAGAGACTCCCCTTGCTGTAGCAAAGATGACTTCCCCGGCAACGGCGCCAGAAAACTTGGCACGTTGAAGGGGAATCAACTTCTAAGCAGCAACATGTCAATCTCCCCGGCAACGGCGCAAGGAAACTTGCTTGATGCGTGCGAAGTGCACGTTCGTCAGGATACCTCAAGTGTAAGGTTTGATGAGTACAACAGCAAGTCTTCCCTCAGTTATGAAACCAAGGTATATCGAACCAGTAGGAAATCACGATGCTAAGAAGGTGTCAACGGCGTCAGAAAACTTGGGCGTTGTGTAGTTGACGTGGAACCTACACAACACAATCAAGCTACTTTGCCCCGACGAGACAGTGAGGGTGTCAACCTCACCGGCTTGCTGAAAACAAAAGGTTAAACGTATAGTGTGGAAAATGATGTTTGCTTGCAGAAAACAAAAGAGAACAATGATTGCAGTTGGTTGTATTTTAGATGTAAAAGAATGGACCGGGGTCCACAGTTCACTAGTGGTGTCTCTCCAATAAGATAACTAACATGTTGGGTAAACAAATTACAGCTGGGCAATTGACAATTGATAAGTGCATAAACATGCATGTGCAAGTTGTAGTGTCTACTATGAGATTCATTTGGGCATTACGACAAAGTACATAGACCGCTATCCAGCATGCATCTATGCCTAAATTGTCCACCTTCCGGTTAGCATCCGCACCCCTTTCAGTATTAAGTTGCAAGCAACAGACAATTGCATTAAGTAATGTGCATAATGTAAACAACACATTCATCCTTGGACAAAGCATTGCTGTTTTACCCCTAGTGGCAACAACACATCTACAACCTTAGGACTTGCTGTCACTATCCCAGATTCAATAGAGGTTGAACCCAACTATCATGCATAAATACCCCTCTTGGAGTCACAAGTGTTCACTTGGCCAAAGCTTCAACAAGTAACGGAGAGCATGCAAGATCACAAATGACATAGACATGATAATACAATATTCAACTTGACATAGTATCAATATTCATCGGATCCCAGCAAACACAACATGTAGCATTACAATAAGATGATCTTGATCATGATAGGCAGCTCACAAGATCTAAACATGATGGCACAAGTGGAGAAGACAACCATCTAGCTACTGCTATGGACCCATAGTCTAGGGATGAACTACTCACACATCACTCCGGAGGCGGCATGGTGGTGTAGAGCCCTCCGGTGATGATTCCCCTCTCCGGCAGGGTGCCGGGAAGAGATTCAGAACCCTCCCGAGTTAGGGTCGACGACGGCGGCGGCGGCGGATCTGTTCTGGATGTATGGCTCTCGGGGGGAATAAATAGGCGAAGGGGCGGCGTCGGTGGAGTCCCGAGGGGCCCAGATGACCTCCCGGCGCGCCTGTGGGCCCTGCCGCGCCTGGGGTCATCTGACCACCTCGTGGCTCCTCTTCGTCTCTCCTTCGGACTTCGTGATCATGTTGGAAAAATAGGGACGTGGCCTTTTGTTTCGTGCAATTCCGAGAATATTCGCAGAAGTAATTATCTGAAACCAAAAACAGCAGAAAACAGGGAACTGGCACTGTGCCATCTTGTTAATAGGTTAGTCTCAGAAAATGCATAAAAATGATATGAAATGTATACAAAACATGTAGCAATTGGTATAATATAAGCATGGAACATCATAAATTATAGATACGTCTCCGACAACCTTTTTTCGACATTGAAAGACATTGACAGACAAAATTGTAAGACGTGATCAATGGCACACAAGGTTCAATTTTTCAACAAAATACACAAGGTTCCAAGGTTCACATAAATCATAAATTAGTCTTACACATGGAAAGCTCCCCAAATGTCTTCAACTTAAACCATCACATAGTCTTACACATGGAAAGCTCCACAAATGTCTTCAACTTAAACCATCACATAGTCTTACACATGGAAATCAAAGTTTCACAGACTCAGGAATATCAATCTTTCTTAGCATCCTTCGTAGCATCCTTCTTAGACTTCTTTAGAGGCTGTCAGATAAAAGGGACACTTGTCCTTCCCCTCACTGCACTGCACAATAATTGAGTCACTGTTGTTCCTGTGGTGGAGCGTGATTACCCGTTAAGTGGAGCGTGATTACCCGTTGAATTATGCCCTCTTAAGGCATGATTTGCTAATTTCCCCATGGATATTTTTACTATTTATTATAATGTCTAGTTGTAGTAGTATGGCCACTATGCACTTAATGGGCTCGGTAACACATTGCCCCGCTTTTGGTTTGGCCTTGCGTCAGCTATGATGCCACAGTTCAGTCGACACATGCGCAGTTCATTGCCCTCATCGACCTTCTCCCAAAGATGCTCTCTATCCCCAAGATGAGATCTATCATACTCCCTACCATGCACCGACCAGCTTGCACCGACCAGCTTTATTTTCAAATGTGCTCGTCTCTCCCTTTCTAATTACCCTAATCTTTTTTTGACAAAGAAAATATATTAATATCGAGAAAATACAAATTACACCTGCCCTCAGAACCAACATATGTGAACAAGTAGACACGTTAAGGATGCACACGACTAAAAAGGGAAAATAAGAAAAAGAACTTAAAAAAGAAAACAAGTAGATTATGTATATATATTGTATATGGTAATATTTTATTCTACATATTTGGGCATATTTGGTAAAGTTTGAATTTGACTAAACACAGAACATAAAGTAAATAAAGTATAAATAAAAACAGAGAGTACTATGCATCAGGGTGGTCGTCTCTTACTCCCTCCGTTCCTAAATGTAAGATGTTTTAGGTGTTACACATGTTGTTTATAAGCATCTTAAAGTGAACGAACCTGCATATGAAATATATCTAGATACACTTGCATTTATTTTAATGTGGATAAAAGCTAAAACATCTTGTATTTGGAAACAGAAGAAGTATAATATACTTGTACCTAGGATAACACGTCAAGAGACAATGCATTATGAAGAGTGAGGACAAAATGCTCTCGAGATAAATGGAGCTCTTTATTTTCGAAATAAGCGAAAATCATATTTTTCAGATTTTTTAAACTTAAAAATATGTTTTTTAAATTTTCGAAAAATAAAGAGCTCCATGTAACTCGGCCTCCATTTTTACTTTCCGCGTTATGAGGCAAAAGAAACGATCCCTGTTGTAGCATGACGGACCGGCCATAATGGTGCAGTAGTTAGGATGACTCCAACGGGGCGACACAAACGGACCCGCGTTTGGTCCGTTTGCGTCGGCAAAAGGACCCATGTCCGGCCCATGTCCGCGCGCCCCTTTCCAACCACTGCCCCCAACGGGCCGACGCATTGAGTCCGACCGGCCAGATATTTTGATCATTTTGATCATTTTCGGGCATGGTGGCCATAGTTTCCGACGCCCCAACGTTGCAACAAAGCTAGTACCAAAACATAATAAAAAACATAATACCGGCCTCACACTGGCCATGTCTCCAGGTGTGCCCAAAATATTACAAGTTTCGGCCATCGGCCATGTTTTTTCGGCCATGTTGGCCATAGTTCAAATCAAATAAGTAGAAGGGACCGAGAATAGATCAAACCTGATCCATGTACTGCCTTTGCTTCTTCTCGTAGTAGGCCTTCTTCCTAGGGGTGAAGGTTGAGATGTCGATGTCCATGATCCTGGCCTCCTCGGTGCGTAGGGCGAGTTAAAGGTCCTTGGCCTTCAGCTCCACCTCATTGGCCTTCACGTCGGCCTACTTGGCCCTTGCCTCGGCCTCCTTGCCCCTAACATCGACCTCCTGTGCTCTAGTCCGAGCGTTCTCCTCTTCAATATCTAGCCTCTTCTTTTGCAATTCGAAGAAGAGCTTGGAAGACGTCTCTCTTTCGAGGCGTTCCTTTTCTCTCCTCTCTTCCTTTTTGTCACAGGTCTTATCCTTTTGGGATAGGAATCCGTTCAAAGTCTCTTGCAACGCAATGGTTGTTGCATTGCGTTTCAACTCGGCCTTCAAGTTGTTCTTCCCCTTGGCCTCCATTCCGTCTCCTTCTCCGTTGTGTCCTCTCCCTTGTCACCACCTACATGCCCCACTTTCTTGAGGGAGGCCTATAGGTCCTTCCACTTCTGCTGGTCCTTCAGTACCCGGTAGCAATGGGTCAAGTTGAAGGCCTTCTTGTATTGAGCCTTGAAGAGATCCAACGCTTGCAACACTTGCTCCTTGATTCCAAAGCTACTTTGCGGCCGGCCTTCAATGTTCTCAATAGAGCCGCAAAACTTGCTCATCTCCGCTTGAATGTGGAGCCACCTCTTGAAGATAGATACCTCGGTCCGCAGCGTTTGAATGTTATTGGGCGGAAGGATCCGACACTCATTGTAGCGCTTGGTGAACTGGCCCCATTGTGCCGACCCTCTTTGCTCGGCCCCGAGGATTTGGTTGGTTCCAACCTCGATCCATGACTCGCAAATGAGCACGTCTTCCTTGGTGGTGAACGAGGCGCCTCTTTGGCTGATCTTCCACTTCATGGCCGCGGCGGCGGCATCGAGCTCGTCGAAGACCGGCTCATTATCGATGTTGATCACATCAGGTCCGGTCGGAAGAGGCTCATCATCCCCGGCATTGTAGTCGTCGCCGTCGTACTACCCGTTGTCACAGACCATGTCCTGGAGGATGTCCTCCTGGAAGTAGGGGTCATCCTCCTCGTCGTAGTACCTGGGGTCACCCGGCGATGGCATAGTGCCGAACAGGTTACGCGCCGGGGCGACCACTGTCGGGGCAGCTGCACGCGCGTCCGCAATCTGCGGCGCGGGCGAGTGTGCGACCAAGGTGTTGTCGGCGAGCGGCCAGTCTGCGGCGCGGGCACATTGAGATCGAGGGTCGGTACCTCGAGCGACTCGCCTGAGGTAGAGGAAACCCGTGGCGGGAGGAACCCGTACGCGGGCGATGGTGCCTACACGGACGATCTTGACTTTGGAGGTCGGGCCGCCGATGCGTTGGAGCTGGCCGCCGCTGTCGCTACCCCGGCTGCCGCCGCCGTCACGTCCCCAACCGCGGCCGCAGACGGGGTAATTACGATGAGGAGGAGGGCGGCAGTCACGGTCTTGGTCACGAGGTCAGAGTTGTCCTCGTCGCCCTTTGCCTCGGCGGCGGCCTTGGCGGCGGCGTCGAGTTTGTCCTGCTTCAGCCTCTTCCTCCGGGCGCCCCGCTTGAGAGTCTCGGCGGCCCTCTGCTCCGCTGTGAGCTCCTTCTTCACTTTCTTCAGGCGGGGCGCAGGTCTGGCAGCGTCGGCCAGCTCTTGGGTCTCGGCGGAGGCAGCGACGGCGGCGACATCGGCCATGGGTAGGTCTGGACTGTGGACTGGGGTTTTGGGAGAGGACTGTGAATTTTGCCTCCAAAAGCGGACCGGAGGAGGACACAAAATCGGTCCGCTCGCGTCCAGGGCCGACGCATCGGTGGCCCAAATTTGGGCCAGGAATGCGTCGCGGCGGAAAGAAAAACCGACCGCGGTCCGTTTGCGTCGCCCCATTGGGCCTTGCTTTTGGCCCTCGCGGACAGAGACGGACCGGCGCGAACTCGATGCGTCTGCCGTTGGATTCATCCTTATGCCATGCATCGTATATCATGTGGAAATGGCCATGCAGCAGGTAATCTCTTAATTTAAGTGGCCAATAACTAATTGCGATTATCACAATAGTCATTACATATTAGTGTTTACCCCTTCAGAGACGTGTTGGGTAGCTTCTCCATCTCCATTTCCATCATGTTGATCAATAGATAACCTTGCGAAAATGAGCTAGTGACGCTGGTATTTTGTCTTTTTTATTGAACCAAGGATGGATGGCAACAAAACTCTGGCCAATTCTGAGGCAACTGGGCTTGACATCAACAAAATGATACACCCCCTATGCAGGTTCGGAGCATATGTAATGTCTAAGAACCAAGTATGAGTCTCACCCATGATTTTGGTTACCGGTCGGTAAATCCGGTTACCGGCCGGTAACAGAGTTTCCCGTGCACCCACGAGAAAGCTGCTTACCGGTAAAAAAAATCCAAGATTTTATGAATTTTAACGCCAAAAAAATGGATAATTAGAGTGTATTCTTTCTCCATAAGCAAGGTGTATTCTTACCGTGTTGGTTGCGATGCGTCTATAAGTCTATTCCTCCTGCATGTGCCAGGTTCTAACTCTGCGCACCCGTATATATTTTTGACTATTTTTCTATCCATGTACGATATAAATCTGAACAATATGGAAAAAAGAGTGTACTCAATGTTCGAACCTGCGACCTAAGACGTGTGTTCCCACGCTACCGCTGTGTTACTTTTATTTTTGTTCGTAAAACGAGTTTAAAAGCTATCTAACTTCTTCCAGAGAATATTTGAATTGAAAATTTGATTTCTAAATTGTCTGGTAACCATCCGGGATTTCTCGGTTACCACGGTAACCGGGAATACCGAGCCCATTGGGAAAAAATATTTCCGGGAACCCAAACTCTCGAGAAGAACCGACGACGGTATTTAATCTATTTGATTGAATCAACTGTGTTTAAACAAAGTGACATTAAAAACACAACTCACTTGTCTATGCAGACAAGCGTGGCTTGTCGAGCCAACTCCACTCTTCCATGCGCATATACGGACAAACACAATAGAATTGTCAATGGATCTGAGTCAACTCATTGATGTGCATTAACACTCTTTGAGGCAAGTGGGTTGGACATAAACAAAAAAGATACACGTCAATCGAACCATGTCCACTTATATATGTGCAGCACCCATCTCGGAAATAATATAACAAGTAAATTAAATGTGACGTCCAAGATCAAGCACGAGCTCTCACCCATCTCGGTGTATTGTGTCCCCCATAGCCTTGCAGAAATACCGCATCGTCTCGCGTGTCCATAGCCATCTTATTTTCTGCTCATTGTGTAGCTATGTATAGACAAATGAAAGGCTCCTTACACAAGGATATATCTTCGTGTGGTGTAGCGGCGGACCCAATTTTTTTTCCAATGCTAGGCGCAGTCGTAAGGCAAATCAATTTTTTCTTAGCCAAATATAAGCATTACATGGAACACATAATGGAACAAGAGCCCGTCCCCCGTGTCACCCCGTAGCGGGCGACTCGGGGGAAACCCTACCCCGCCGCCAGAGCCCTCTCCTCCGGCTTCCCTCTCCGCCGTCGCTGCCACCGGCCTCTCCGCGGTGGCGGCGGCCTCAACCTCCACAAAGGTGCGCGGGGAGACCTGCGGTGGACGCACGAGTTTGCGCGGCGCGGCGGCGCGTCTGCGTGCGGCGCTCGGCTGGCGATGGTGCTGGCAGAGGGCGACGGGTGCGTGGTGTGGCAGCGAGGCAGAGGTGGCGTTGCGGCGGTGAGGTGGGGGCGGCGGCACCCGCGAGGGCGCCAGGGCCGGGCTCGAACGGGCCAGATCTGGGCCCAATCTGGGCTCCGGCGATCCGCTGCTGTCGATCCGGCTGTCCGGCTTGATGAATAGTTGACCAGCAATCTGTCTAACTTGCTAGTATAAATTTGGACAAATGCTGTGTGTATTATTCAGCCAAGTGACACCCGTGGTAGGAATCTTTTAGTAATTTATTTTAATATGGATTTGTTCCTCTGGTAAACTGAAGATAAAAATAATTTTGGTAAGTTGACCTTGATTGTGCTTAAAATACATCAACTATGATATACTTGGAGATCAGTTCATAATACAGTTCCGATCTGTTTATTTTGCACACCCTCATCATTTAGTTGATTCCTCCCTTTTATGGCATTTTATATATTATATATCTGATATTTTTATATATTACAAAATTAGACTAAACGCAGAAGGCGGTGTAATAAGAACATAGTGTGGATTAAGATCAAATTGGATGTGAGTTCGGTCTATTAAAACACTATTAAAATTGAATTTGTTTCTTTTATTTTGTTGTATATTGAGTTAAATATTGAGTCTGATTCCTGGAATTTCTAGCATAATACATACAAATAGTATTAGCCTTATGGATTAATTCATATTTCGAACAATATAGATAAAAGCAAGTGAGTGCACTGAAAGTATCTCAGTACGTGACACTTTTTCTTCATGACGCTACTCTCTAGAAAATATGAATGCATGCAATTCCCTGCCAAGTAGCTAGCATTCTATATTCGCAACTAGTTATAAGAAACTTACATTACTCATACCAATGCATCAATTGATAAAGATAGAGGAATCAAACACACAGAACATCATTTCTATTGTAACATAAATAAGCAAAAGGAAGACACAATGTATATTAAGGGAAATAAATAACTTTTACAGTAGATGACATACAACACACCCATATGTCTTATTCATAGTAATCTTTAAAAAAAAGTGGAATTGAGTAGATAAATACTTTTGTTGGCACTAATTATCCTTCTTGCGAACATAAACTCCAATACTATTGAGTTGAAAGCCAGCACGCGCATAGAATCCCACAATAATATTATCCCCCACAGCAGTGTTGAATTTGTTCCCCTTTTCAATTCCATAAGGACCGTATGTCTTCAAATTGGTAGCAAATGAGATGCTTGTTACAACAATGTTTCCGTTAAAATCAGCAGTGGTTCCCCCCATTTTAGTCACCGTCTCCGTAGAAGCAAGTGGGATCTGCAAGAGCCATCCAGTTTATATTATTTCTATATATACATCCAAGTAGTTAGGACATTGAGGGAATGCACGCAGAAAGTAGACTAGCTACTCACCTTGGTCTTAGTTCCACCATGACCTCCCCATGGACCAATTGTGCGCTTATTGCCAGATTGATCGATGTAGGAGAATGTAAGAGAATCAACAACATCACCGCTTCCAATTATCACACTTTCTAGATTTAAAGGTAGCTCTGTGATATCATATTCCCTCCCACTATCCCCACCCCACGGGCCTGCCTTAGTGACTGGCACCTATATGTATATATATGATGTTTCAGAAAAAGTGCTTATTCATAACTGTACATATACATAGAAAGGAAAGTAGTAGCAGCTTCCTTACAGTTTTCCCCAAGGTCGGGACCATGGCGCGGATTCGTAACTCTATAATTCTGTCACCACTAGACTGGATATCCTTGTGGTCGATGATGCCTTGCGCCATGGCGAATATCCCAGTTCCACCGACGATAGCCAACTCCCCTGTGCCCTTAAAGTGCCCAGCAATCTTGAGGGTTGAGGGGAACCTAAAGAGAAGTGGAAGAAATTGGAAGGGCTGTCGCAGCTAAAACAAAACTTACGGGGAAAGAAATATATCAAACCTTTCATCGGTGAAGACCAAGTCTACAGTGCAGTTATCATCGTTATGATATATGCCTTGGAGCCGTGCAACAAGTTTAGCATACGTCTGAGTGCCATCATATACATGCCAATTGAGCATGAAGTTCTTACCCCCTATCTCTCTTGTGGTTGAAATCCTATAATTCTGGTAGGCGTACAATTGGAAGGCATGCTCCTTGGGCTTCAACTCGGAGGTATACATACCACTTGGGTAACCACTAGGGGGTTCACCCATGGCAGCTGGGAAGTGTTTTTTGTTTTTGTTTTTGTTTTGGGAGAGGCAGAGGCAGCTGGGAAGTGGTAAGTGCTTCAGTAATGGACATAGGGAGGCAATTTATAGGCAAAACAACGATCAAGTTGGACATACACGTAAGGCACGCGACCCAGCATACACGTGTGGAGCACGCGACCCAGCTACTAGCAGTTCAAGAGCATTAATTGCGACTGCACGACATTTTAAGAGCATTAATTGCGACTGCACGGCATTTTCTTTTCATGATGCAATAAGATGTTTTTCACACACGACAAATTCCATCGCATCTCTGTACCTGTACGATACCTCCTCCACAGCTTTCGCTAGTTAATCCTCTGCCCTGTGTGCCCAAGTCCCAGCCAAACAGAGATGTTCGGCATGAATTTCAATTACTTTCATCTCCGTCTTTGTGACACATAATATTGTTCGTGATGTCTACAGAGGCAAAAGAACAAGAGAAAATTCGTTGGAACTCCCAAAGAGCACTCACGAGATGGTTGTAGGCAGGGGTTCCGCAAGAAACAAAAGAGTCTGGATAATATAATCTCTTCCCGGTTTCGTCTTTGTTTCTCTCATAGCCGGAGGAGGACAGAGGGCGCCGCCGCTAGCTTATCACCTCTCAGGACTCAGGCCATGTGTACAACGCGTGCGACGCTTAGGCTTAGCCCAAGCGCCAGGGTTAAATCCCAGCCGATGTACACTTACGTTTAATAATCCTAGTGTCTGTGTGCCATCGAAGCAAAAATATGTGTGTACTTTTCTCTGTACCACGAGGAGCAAGGTGCCAACAACAGCTGGGCAGTATTGTATCTGCCGTTAGCGTCCAGCGTTGTGAGCACGGACCGGACTCTTCATTGCTTTTCTCATTTAACATATATTTCTTTCTCACGGTAAGCGCCTGGATAAGCGTTCCTCTTACACAGATCAATGGCTTGGCTAGCAGCTAGAGTAACCGAAGTAGTTACCATCACATATATAATGTTACATGCTACTACATGCATGAGACAATCTATGTTACTCCATGTTAATTTGCACTATGGGGTAGTAACATGGACTAACACATCATGTTACTAGTATTAGTTACTCTGCACTATCGTAGCCGAATGGATGTCTATACTGTTACAATCAAATATCCATATTATCCACTGCCATTTCAGTTGTTTAAATATCTTTATTTTATTTCGTTATTAAATAAGTTCAGCTCATTGTTCCAAAAAATAAGAATAAGTCTAGTTGTAGAATTATGAGATTATACGGAATATGTTGGATGTTGTATTGAGCCTCATGGGCGATTATATAAAGGCGTACATGGATCATCTTGGAGTACAAGTCAAGTTAGATCCGTATGAGAACGGATCTTATCTCTATCGTCTTAAACTACCATAATTATCGTACATGCCATATACTATAACATCCCCCACAGTCGTAGTGGTAGCGTCGTGAATAGCTGGAACGTCGCGGAGGGTCAGACTGGAGATAAACTGAAGTGACATCCAGTGAGCTGACATCCCCCACAGTAGGAGCGGGAACATCGTGGACGGTGTCGCGGCGCGGACCTTGGACTGTAAAGGAAGGTGATGAGGATCTCAAGCGAGGTGGTAGCCCTTTGAGCCGATGTCGAGGGAGCCTTGGTCGGGCTGGCCTTGCGAGGGGTCGCCGTGGTCGATGTCGTCGTCAGGATTGCCGATGTCGAGGTAGACGCAGAAGAAGCCGCGAGCGCATAGTGCGCGTGAAGAGGACGGAGACACGTCGAGGCAGTCGTAGAGCATGCCGAGGAGAGGACACAATACAAACCGTCGAGGACAAGGTGTGGCCATTGTTTTGCCGGAACAAGGCGCAAGTCGGGGACGAAGGCATACTCCGGCTTTTCCATAGCCAAGTACACAAAGAAGAAATCGGTGACGCGATCGCCGCTGTCGCAGAGGAGGAAGTCAATGCCGAAGATGTTGTCGAAGCCGATGTAGACGAGACGCCGACCCGGGCTCGCCAGACCCGGGGACACGTCGGGGACGAAGGCACGCACCGGTGTTGCCAGTACCGTACATGCGGGGGCAGGGACTACCGTGAACCATACGCCAGCGTCAGAGGGACTTGCAGAGGAGGCCTCCTGGACGGTTGCGAATCGCAGAGCGACGAGGGAGAGATGTCGATGCTGTCCCCGGTTGTCGGACTAGACGTAGTCGTGCACAGGGATAATGACGCTGGCGACGAGGTCATTGTGGAAGAAGATGTAAAAGGTGGGGAAGGCAGCGGCGGCCTGGGGTGGCCATGCTGGACACCTGGACAAGGGTGGTCGGCGGGACCTGCGACGACCTGAAGTGGCAATGCAGGTTAACTAAAGATGGCGACGACGTTGCTCGAAATAGGCGAGGAAGAACCCGGAGGCTTGACGAAGACCGCGTGAACGGTGGAGTTCCCACGTTAAGGGAGTCGGCGCGGTGCATACAACGTAGAAGTCGACACGCGGGGACGGCGAAGAGGACCGCGTGCTGCGGCACGAAGGGGCGACGCAACAAAAGCTTGCGGGTCGGGCGCAACGGGTGACGCCAACCGCATGCACGCCTGGGAAGGCGCGTTGCAGCCGACAACATGGACCAATGGAGGCGGCGCGGCAGCCCGAAGGGGCGACGTTGCGGTAGCCTGCTCAGGGACGTGCTTGCCGTAGAATCGCGTGATCGGTTGATCGGACCGACTTGCGATGTACGCGCCAGAGGATGACGACGCGGGGATCAGAGTCGAAGGCGACGTTGTCGTTGAAGTCTCGGTCAATGACGGCGAAGGTGAACCGGCGATGAAGACCGTGCAGGCAAGCGAGCCGACTGCGAGGAGTCGGTAAAGGCGAGTGATACGTCTCCAACGTATCCATAATGTCTGATGTTCCATGCTCATATTATACCAATTGCTACATATTTTATTTACACTTTATATCATTTTTATGCATTTTCTGGGACTAACCTATTAACATGATGCCACGATGTCAGTCCTGTTTTCTACTGTTTTTTTATTTCAGAAAAGTTATTCTGGAAATATTCTCGGCATTGGACGAAACAAAAGCCCACGGTCCTATTTTCCTGTCACATACACGGAGTCCGAAGGAGAGACGAAGAAGGGCACCAAGGGCCCCACACCATGCCACGGCGCGGGACCACCCCCTGGCGTGCCGCCACGTGGTGAGGGCGCCTCGGGTGCCCACCGACGCCGCCCCTTCGCCTATAAATTCATCTATTCGGGAAAACCCTAGATACCCAAGCCATATTCCACGAAAAGTTCCAGAGCCGCCGCCGCCGTCAACCCTAACTCGGGAGGGTTCTGAAGCTCTTCCCGGCACCCTGCCGGAAAGGGGAATCATCACCGGAGGGCTCTACATCGCCATGCCTGCCTCCGGAGTGATGTGTGAGTAGTTCATCTTTGGACTATGGGTCCATAGCAGTAGCTAGATGGTTGTCTTCTCCTCTTGTGCCATCATGTTTAGATCTTGTGAGCTGCCTATCATGATCAAGATCATCTTATTGTAATGCTACATGTTGTGTTTGCTGGGATCCGATGAATATTGATACTATGTCAAGTTGATTATTGAATTATCATGTCCATGTTATTTATGATCTTGCATGCTCTCCGTTACTAGTAGATGCTCTGACCAAGTTGATGCTTGTAACTCCAAGAGGGAGTATTTATGCTAGATAGTGGGTTCAGCCTCCATTTAATCTGGGACAATGACAGAAAGTTCTAAGCTTGTGGATGTGCTGTTGCCAATAGGGGTAAAATAGCAATGCTTTGTCTATGGATAATTGTGTTGATTACATTATGCACTTTGCTTAATGCAATTATCTGTTGCTTGCAATTTAATACTGGAAGGGGTGCGGATGCTAACCTGAAGGTGGATTATTAGTCATAGATGCAGTTGGATTACAGTCTATGAATCATGTTGTAATGCACAATTAAATCTCATAGTAGACACCATGACTTGTACATGCATTGTTATGCACTTCTCTATTTTGTCAATTGCCCAGCTGTAATTTGTTTACCCAACATGTTACTTATTTATTATGGAGAGACACCACTAGTGAACTGTGGACCCCGATCCATTCTTTTACATATGATAATACAACATACTGCAATCATTGTTCTCTTTCATTCTCTGCAAACAAACATCATTTTCCACACTATACGTCTAATCCTTTGTTTTCAGCAAGCCGGTGAGATTGACAACCTCACTGTTAAGTTGGGGCCAATTATTTTGGTTGTGTTGTGTGCAGGTTCCAAGTCAACCGTCAGAACCTCCCTCCAACATCACTTTTTCTAGCGCCGTTGACACCTTCAGAAGTGTCTTCATCTCCTACTGGTTCGATAACCTCGGTTTCATACTGAGTGAACCCTTGGGGTTAGGTGTCAACGACGCCAGAAAAAGTGCGGTGTCGTAGGGGTGGTCCTGGCGGTTTAATTGGAATCTGCACACAACACAAGCAAAATACTTTGCCCCAACTTAACAGTGAGGTTGTCAATCTCACCGGCTTGCTGAAAACAAAGGATTAGACGTAAAGTGTGGAAAATGATGTTTGTTTGCATAGAATGAAAAAGAACAATGATAGCAGTAGGTTGTATTTCAGATGTAAAAGAATGGACCGGCGTCCACAGTTCACTAGTGGTGTCTCTCCATAATAAATAACTAACATGCCGGGTAAACAAATTAGAGCTGGGCAATTGACAATATTGATAAGTGCATAACATGCATGTGCAACTTGTGGTGTCTACTATGAGATTCATTTGGTTATTACGACAAGGTACACAGACCGCTATCCAGCATGCATCTGTGCCTAAATAGTCCACCTTCGGGTTAACATCCGTACCCCTTCCGGTATTAAGTTGCAAGCAACAGACAATTACATTAAATAAAGTGCATAATGTAAACAACACATTCATCCTTAGACAAAGCATCATTAGGTTACCCCTAGTGGCAACAACACATCCACAACCTTAGAGGTTGTTGTCACTCCCCTAGATTAAATGGAGACTAAACCCACTATCTAGCATAAATACTCCCTCTTGGAGTCACAAGCATTCACTTGGCCAGAGTTTCAACAAGTAACGGAGAGCATGCAAGATCATAAAAGACATAGACATAATATTTCAATATTCAACTTGACATAGTATCAATATTCATCGGATCCTAGCAAACACAACATGTAGCATTACAATAAGATGATCTTGATCATGATAGGCAGCTCACAAGATCTAAACATGATGGCACAAGAGGAGAAGACAACCATCTAGCTACTGCTATGTACCCATAGTACAAAGATGAACTACTCACACATCACTCCGGAGGCACGCATGGCGATGTAGAGCCCTCCGTTGATGATTCCCCTCTCCGGCAGGGTGCCGGGAAGAGGTTCAGAACCCTCCCGAGTTAGGGTTGACGGCGGCGGCGGCTCTAGAACTTTTTGTGGAATATGACTCGGATATTTAGGATTTTCCCGAATAGATGAATATATAGGCGAAGGTGCGGCGTCGGTGGAGGTCAGTGGCCCCCTCACCACGTGGCGGCGCGGCAGAGGGTGGGACCGCGCCACCACCTGGTGAGGGCGGCCCACGGCCCCCCTTCGTCTCTCCTTCGGACTTCGTGTACGTGACAGAAAAATAGAGACTTTGGCTTTTGTTTCGTCCAATTTCGAGAATATTTTCAGAACAACTTTTCTGAAACCAAAAACAGCAGAAAACATGAACTGGCACTGTGACATCTTGTTAATAGGTTAGTCTCAGAAAATACATAAAAATGATATAAAGTGTATATAAAACATGTAGCAATTGACATAATATAAGCATGGAACATCAGAAATTATAAATACGTTGGAGACGTATCAAACGCCACCTCCAAAAACAAGTCTCAGTGCTCCACACACTGCAGGGCCGACCATGCTCGTAGCGTTGTTGTACACTGATAAATAGCCTGCATAACAGAAACATTTTTATCGTTAAAAACCTTGTTATTTCTACATAGCCAAATAACGGTAATTGCTCCCACCCTATTGAAGAGTTTAGATACCCCACTCGAACAAATTTTATTGACATCGAAGAGAATCAAATCCTGGCATCAAAGACATTATTAGCAGACATAGAGCGTGTATAGCATATCTATCGTCATTTTTTCCATGCGCACTAATTTGGAGCAAATCAAAGAGGCGGTAGGGTGTGGGGAATAAGAAGCAAGGAAATTGATAAGTATCGGCGGCGCATGACCTTCAGCGGTAGTGCAGGATGGCATGCCGGACAGGAGAAGTGCTTACTTCGCATGTCGCTCTTCCACATCATAGTAGCCGGGAACGGGGAACGGTGCCCCGTCCCCTAACCCGGGTTCGTCGTCCCGAATCGGGGTTCGGGGTCGATGTAGGGAACGATGCGATTCGGTCCACGGAACGCGTACCTGAACAGTTGGTACTCTACCCCGGCTCAGCGACCTCGTACACTCGATTCTCGATTCGGAAATAGCAATCAGAGATGGAAACAAGAAGCTTTGGTTCACGGGGGAGACTTACCTGGCGTCCATTGTGTCCGCCGTCGACCAAACTGACAACTCCGGCCGTCCAGCTTCGGGCGGCTTCACGTCGATTCTTACAGGAATACAAGACGCATCAAGAACGGATGCGCCGCCGGCAAGAATCGGTGTGCAGCGGCGCCGCGCCGGCCTCGACAGTCTGCGCCTCCGCAGCCATGCATGGCGATGAACGTGTGGACGTGGTGATGGTGGCCGAGGCACGGCCGCAAAGCTGCTCGCAATTCTTCGAACACATCCGAGTCAATCGATTGGGGCTGCGCTGCGGTCATGCATTACTGGATCAATTGATTGGGGCAGCACATGATTTTGACAAAGATGGTAATACTAAGGAGATTTGTTGCCTTTGCCTGCCGTCATTAGAGGGATCTTTTAATGTTCCCAAAACTGCGGTCATGAAGGCTCTAACGTGCCACTCGACACGTTGTATCGTTCCCGGTTCATCGTCCCGAAACTATCTGGGTTCGCGTCCCCTCTATCGATCGGTACATTAGAGAGATGTATACCCCTATCGTTCCCTGTTTTTGGCCAGCGGCGATCCCTGTCCCACGTTCCCGTCCCTCGTTCCCATGGAACCGGAAACTTGGCAACTATGTTCCACATACGGAACGAAAAGAAGAGTACCGTCCGTGGGGTGAAGAAAATGCAGGGGCCACACCGATGTTTTGCAGGCCGCCGCGCGGGTGCTCCGACCGGCAATGGCGCAGGATCCCATTTCAGCGATGGCAGGGAACCAGGGCTTGCTGCGGTGTGTCGGAACCCGGCGGCGGCGCCTGGTTCGGGGCCCTACGGGACGCTCGAGGCACTTGCAGGTCGTGAAGTGTGTGCTCTGACTAGCTAGAGGTATTCAGGTGCACGTGCACATGATTCATGTTGCAAGCGATTGCAAGAATGTGGTACGGAGCTTGGAAGAGGGCACGGTGTGGGAGCTATGCCCATATTGTTGTAGAAATTCTGGATACTAGCGGTATTTTGAAGAGCTCGTGTTCTGTCATGAGCTACAGGTGCTGTTTTAGATGACCAAGGCCGCCATTTGTGGCTTAATGGGCCGCCGGAAGGTTTGTGTATCTCTTCGTTGTTTGCTGAAGCTGCTCATGTGCAACACACGTTTTCAAAATAGAAATCTCAATCTATTATATACTAAAAGCAAAATGAGTTAGCTAATAGAGCCACCACGTTAATCCACATACCCTAGAAATATGTAATCCGTTGATTTTAGTTGTGATGGTTGAGATTAAAAGATAGAGAAGTTACGTACAACTTTAATCGGTACCAAAAATGTTGTTCTCAACACGTACAACCAATCACGTCATATTCCTATTTTTCTTTTCATTAGATCTGTAATTCACGATTTAAAGATATATTAGAAATCCATAATGATAGAGTCTGTGTCAAACACGCTGGCCGGCCGGACAACGTACCTACTCACGTTTGCTTCACGTACTCCCAACTCCCAAGCGTCCTCAGAAGAAAAAAACCTATCGAAGGTAGTACGTGCTAGCACGGTAGCACATGGTAGGCAAAAAAAAGGTCTGCTAGAGAGTACGTGCAGTATAAAATATATTGCATGCAAAAATAACCAAAAGACTATAGTGTACGCTACTATTATGGCACAATATCTACAATTATTACCGTGACCAAAATTTACAGTATAAAAAGATATTGCATGCAAAACTAATCAAATTACGCATGTATTTTATACTACTATTATTGCAATTTTTTTCAAAATTCAAATTGGCTCGCGAGTTCATATGCTCATGGTAGAATGATATAACCAAAATACTATTGTGTACCCTACTATGATTGTACAATTTCTACAATATTAGCGTGAACAGAATTTACATTATAAAAAGATATTGCGAGAAAAAAACGGAAATTCAAATTGACTCTCGAGTTCATAAGCTCCTGGTAGAATAATTTGTTAAAAAGTAGTTAATATTTCAAAACTTCTTCAAAAAATCAAAAAAATAAACATATACACATGTTCTACCTACTTTCCAAGTTTCGTGATTATGGGTTATTCTGTGCAAAAAAGACAAATCAGTGCCCAAAATAAGATTTCAAATATATGTTTTTCGAGCATTGAGCTTTTATTTTTGTAAGAACCACACACGTCATTCGTACAAAACTTGGCACATATTTACAAAACATGTATATATTTTTCACTAATTTGTTTAATTTTTTTGAAATGTTTTATTATTTTTTAAATTGTTGAGCTAGACCTGGGCTTCATGTGAACTCCACTAGGAACACATATGCATGGTTTCCTCTATATATGAATATGTGATCCGTGATTACTTGATAGCTATCAGTCTTTGCTCATCCATATAATTTTGATGTTAAGAAAAATAGATTTAAGTATTAACCATAGATATCTTCTTGAAGAGTAATACGACCAATAACACACTCTAGCTGATACTCTATCAAAAATAATTTCACTGAGTCGTTTATTTTCAGGTTGTTCCCGTAAAAAAATCTTGAAGGATTATAAAGATAAAGATTATGTGAATATTCTTGGAGTTCAAATTTTCATTTTAGCTTGAAGTTATAATCGTAAGGACCTAATATCACAGAGCGTCAAACCAAGAGGGATATCATGCACAAGATGTGCATGGAGCGGATGTTTGATTATCCATAATTTGGCGAAACGACGATGTGAAGATAGTAGTATCAGTGTCAACGTGCTAGATTGTTCTGAGATGAAGTGACAAATAAGATTTTATGTTTGGCACCAACAACGCGGATCTTTAACATGCAGCTATGGGAATTTTGAAAGGATTTTCTAGAATATGTATGCCTTGAAAAGATTCTACTCAGATAATTAGATCCATAAGATTAGAAATATTAAGAATTTACTATTATTATGACAACCAATTTAAAATAAAAAATCAGCCCAATTGTCTAGATATATATACCGAGCGCATAAGATTGTTTGTTGAAAACATATAATAAACATGATTTATTATAAAGAATAAATTTGTTGTCAAGTTGGCATAGTCATGTTATAGGAAACAAATACATGGCAGGGTGTTGATGAGTGGGCATAGCAACATAAGATAATGAAATTAGGTACAAATAGAGTAAGAAAAGAAGTTCTAGAATATGATGATCTGGCTTTTACGTGAATTTGTGATGTCTTTTTTTCCTAATTAAAATGATTCATACTTAATTACAAACCGATGGATATTTACATAACATGGTATTTCTAAGGGTATGGAATGATATTTTTAGGCATATATAATTTCAAAATTTATAGAACCATAAAACTATTTCTTGAACACGTTCAATGAACCTAAGATGCTGCCCTCGCATTAGCGAGGGCCACCTGGCTAGTTCTTCAAAATAAAAAATCTGCTGTCTAATACTCTATCAAGTTTAACATCCACAAGCCCTGCTCGATTACTGATTACAATGGTTAGTATATTCAATAAAAAATAATCAGAAAAATCTTGATATTAATTTTAAGAACCTTGATGATGATTATCAAACTATGGCAACACCATAACCATACGAATAAAAAAAAAATCGTTGGACAGGAAAAAAAACCCACTTCTTCTTCCCCACTCTCTCAGTCTCTCTGCCTCACTCCACCTCTCTTCTCCCGTGAACACGCCAATCCTCTATGTCCCCATCGCCGGCGACCTACTCACTCATGGCCCTGTCTGTCTCCCCGCGGACTCGACGAACGCGTCCTCCCCGCCGATGTGGCACGCCCCTGCTCATTCCCGACGCTCGTCGCGATTCCGGTCGCCGAAGAGCCCGAGGAGCCATCGGTTTGTAGGCGAGAGGAGGTGGCTCGCTGAAGGACAAGCGAGGCCAAGCAAGGCGCCAATGGAGGTGCAAGGTGAGACCCCATCTCCAACGGATCCATTCCCATTGCCGGACCACGGGGGGAGAAGGCTTAATGGCGACTGAAATAATTGGGCACCCGCTTCTAGATTAGATCGAGAAGCATTTGTAATCTGAGGTGTGGCTGGGAAGAATCCATAGGCGACACTACGGGCACAATATCCCCAACAGTTTCTAGATTAGATCGAGTGGCAAGAGCCGACACAAATTGAGTCGCAACTTACCTTGTGTCGAATCTGAACACTGGAAGTTAATGTCTGGTTGTATAACATTCAGTTTGCACTAAGCTAATATTGATAAGTATTTTGCTTTAACCATAACTGAGACTGCTGAGCTGACCTCTCAATTAATTCTCTTCTGGTTGTATAACATTCAGTTTGCACTAAGTTAATATTGATAAGTATTTTGCTTTGACCATAACTGAACATGACAATGTAAGTTCTTGCTATCTTAAGCTTTGTAGCTTTCTGCCGCCTGCTATATGATTTTTTCTATTCTCACCTCAGATCAGAAGATTGAACAAACTACATTCTTATTATTCTAGCTATCTGAGCACCACCTCTTGTGTGACACATGTACAACTGAAAATTTACATGTATTGCCTAGGATTAGCTAAATCCAAGTTAACATCATTAATAAAGATATGCACCTCCTAATAACTTTCATTGTCCGTGCTTCTTGAATGAGAACTGCATTAGCCATTATTGTTTTAACTTTAATCCAGTCTATGTCAGTAAACTATGACGTTCCTGGTGTGAAGACCTTGGTGCCGCATCATCTGATGACAGCCGTGCACCGCTACAAATTGGAGAGTTTTTTCTGTGACACTGAAGTCTGAGAGTAGAATTTTGCGTTACCTTTAAACTTTGTTATATATCTAAAGATTTAAAAAGTTAGTCCAGGGAGACCTCAGAAATGTTTAATGGGAAGGGCCAAAATAGATAACTAAGCTCTCACTCTGGTCAATAAGAGCACATATACATGACAAGGTGTGAATTAGAACCAACTTCCCTTTGGATTTAAAGTTGTTTAAGTGAGTACTACTTTTCGGGTTACACAAGTTCATCAGGTTGCATCCTACTTTTACAGCGACACACATATTTGGATCTCCTGTGGATTTGGTTTATGCTTTTGTTCTTTAAAGGGCGAACCATTCCTAGTTCTGGTGGTGGCTGAATCATTGGGGTAGGTTTGGTGCCTAAAGTGTCCGGCCAGAAGTATGTCCACACAAGACACTGGAATTCCCCCCTCTCTACATTTTTTATAAAATTTGACAATTATTCTAACAAAGTCACCTTGACTACTCAATTGCTTGTTTGCCTTTGTGGTTGTCATAATTGTTTCCTTAATTTTCTTGCATCACGCGTGTTGGCAGGTGATCCGTTCAATATATAATTTGAGAGCATACCTGGGTGCTTTAAGTTGTTATTTTTCTGCTTGTGCAACACGGGCTGCTAACAAAATACATGTTCCGTATTGTTGTAGTAGTGTGCTATGTAAAATTAGGTGAAAGTAACCTACAAAACAAGTAGGCTAATTTCATGTGAACAAACTGATCTAGATTTTGTTGAATCTCCAATCATTTTATATGCAAATCACACAGCTGTTACTGGGATATATTGGCATCAGGTTAATTCGAAAAATCACCATAGAGGAAAAAGGGCTTGTTGTCGACAATGGCCCTCACAGCTCGTGACTTAGTGAGCTGCAACTCCTTTTGCTACATCTGCACCCACCTCGTCTGCTGCACCACAAGAATAAGGTGTCATCTGTCTTTTCATGAACGTCCTGATGGAACACCATTTGATATAGGTTATGATTGCTTCTTTGGCTTCTAGCGATGACTGATCTACCAAATAATTCACAGATTTATTTATGAATAAGAAGGTTTTTTGTTCCTAGCGATCACAACTGTTTTGTTTTCGTGTAGAGGGCTTTCACAACCCGACAAGTTCGTAATATGACAAGTGAAATCAGTTGCCTAGATTACTTTAGTCATAACAATGCATCCATTGATCAAGATAGAGGAATCAAACACACACACTTTATTTCTCTTGTAACATAAATAAGTAAATGTAGTAAATGGAAGACAAGATGTAAATTAAGGGAAATAAATATTTTACAGTAAATGACATACAACACACCCATTTGTCTGATTCACGACAATCTTTAAAAAAAGTGGAATTAAGTAGATAACTTTTTTTCCTGGCACTAATTCTTACGAACATCAACTCCAATACTATTGAGTTGAAATCCAGCACGCACATAGAATCCCGCAATAATATTATCCCCCGCTGCAATGTTGATTTTTTTTCCCTTTTCCATTCCGTAAGGACGGTAGGTCAACTGATTCTTTTTGATTATTTTGTGAATGCCAGCTGAAACTGGGATATACTCTCATCAGGTTAATTGGAAAAATCACCATAGAAGAAAAAGGGGCTTGTGGTCGACAATGCCCTCACAGCTCCTGACTTTGTGAGCTGCCACTCCTTTTGCTACCTCTGCACCGACCTCGTCTGCTGCACCACCAGAATAAGGTGTGATCTATCTTTTCATGAACGTCCTGATGGAACACCATTTGATATAGGTTATGATTGCTTCTTTTGCTTCTTCCGATGACTGATCTACCAAAGAATTCACAGGTTTATTTATGAATAAGAAGGTTTTTTGTTCCTACTGATCACAACTGTTTTGTTTTCTTGTAGAGGGCTTTCACAACCCGACAAGTTCGCACAAGTGAAATCAGTTGCCTTGATTACTTTAGTCATAATGCATCCATTGATCAAGATAGAGGATCAAACACACAAACTTTATTTCTCTTGTAACATAAATAAGTAAATGTAGTGAATGGAATGGAAGACACGATGTAAATTAAGGGAAATAAATAACTTTTACAGTAGATGACATACAACACACCCATTTGTCTTATTCACAACAATCTTTAAAAAAAGTGTAACTGAGTAGGTAAATATTCTCGCTGGCACTAATTATTCTTTCTTACGAACATAAACTCCAATACTGTTGACTTGAAAGCCAGCACGCACATAGAATCCCACAATAATATTATCCCCCGCTGCACTGTTGAACTTGTTTCCCTTTTCAACTCCATAAGGACCGTAGGTCCTCAAATTGGTAGCAAATGAGAGGCTTGTTACAACAATGTTTCCATCAAAATCAGCAGTAGTTCCCGACATTTTAGTCACCCCACGGGCCATCCTTAGTGACTGGCACCTATATAGAGAGAGAAATGAGCTTATTCATAACTGTACATATGCATAATAGATTGAACAACCATTGCAATTTCCTTACAGTTTGTCCCAAGGTTGGGACCATGGCACGGATTCGAAACTCTCTTATTCTGGGTCCCGTAGCCTGGACTTGCTGGGATGTGACGATGCCTTGCGCCTTGGCGAATTTCCCAGTTCCACCAATGATGGCCAAATCATTTGGGGTATGTGGCCGTATAGATCCAGCAAACTTGATGGTTGAGGGGTACCTGAGAAAGAGAAGTGGAGTAAATTGGAAGAGTCGTTGTAGCTGAAACAAAACTTACGGGAAAGAAATATATCAACCTTTCATCGATGAACACCAATTCTACGATGATGTTACTGCCAGAACCAGTAAAGCTAATGCCTTGGAGCCGTGCAACAAGTTTGGCGTCACGATTAGCGCTATCAAAGACGGTCCAATTATAAATGAAAATACCACTCCCTAGATCTTTTGTGTTGTCTAGCGGGCTCCCTTCGTCTATATGGTGGGCGTACACGACGAAGGCATGCTCCTTGGGCTGCAACTCGGGGCTATACATAGAACGTGGGTAACCAGTAGGAGGGTCACCCATGGCAGCTAGCTGGGAGTGTTTGTGCTTCAGATATGGACGTGGAGACTCAATTTATAGGCAGAACGGATCCAAGTTGCTTTTGCACACGCGTGTAAAATGCAATTCCCCACAATGTTGACATAGGTACAAAGATTTGTTTTTTTACACGGAAAACCCATTTTTCATTTTTTTAGTGCCGAAACTGCCTTTTTTGTGAAGCAACTACCAAAACGGCCCCCCTAAAGCGGAATACCCAAAGGTATAAAAAATAATGTACCATATTATAAGCACATGTGACCCTGGGTTTGGATTCAAAAACATACCTAGTTATCTGTTATACATTACAGAAGTTCATGCCGATTTCGCTGGAAGTGGGTCCGATTTGAACTACAAGAGCCATAATTTTTGCTCATGAAAAAATCATCTTTAGATCAACAATGTGTACATTCTGTAGAGATCTTTGGTGCTTTTTGTTGGAACGGACATATGGTTAGGTTTAGGTTCGAGGTCAGGATTTAGGGTCATGGTTTAAGGCTAGGGTGAGGCAAAACTAATTCAAAAAAATCAAATAAATGGGAAACCTTCGCGTGGAGTCCTCTTGTGTGACCTACTACCTAGAAAAAAATAACAAACATGGGTATGGAAGTTTTTGTGAAAAACCCTTCTAAAAAATGAGCTACGAGGTATAAAGAAGACTTTCGACTCGAATGAGCTAGGGTATGGCCTAAACATAGCATCCCATGTCTAAATGATCCAAACTTTTGCACACGCGTGTAAAATGCAATTCCCCACAATGTTGACATAGGTACAAAGATGTGTTTTTTTACACGGAAAACCCATTTTTCATTTTTTTTTAGTGCTGAAACTGCCTTTTTTGTGAAGCAACTACCAAAACGGCCCCCCTAAAGCGGAATACCCAAAGGTATAAAAAATAATGTACCATATTATAAGCACATGTGACCCTGGGTTTGGATTCAAAAACATTTCTAGTTATCTCTTATACATTACAGAAGTTCATGCCGATTTCGCTGGAAGTGGGTCCGATTTGAACTACAAGTGCCATAAATTTTGCTCATGATTTTTTGAAAAAATCATCTTTAGATCAACAATGTGTACATTCTGTAGAGATCTTTGGTTTTTTTGTTGGAACGGAGATATGGTTAGGTTTAGGTTCAAGGTCAGTATTTAGGGTGTTCATGCCGATTTCGCTGGAAGTGGGTCCGATTTGAACTACAAGTGCCATAAATTTTGCTCATGATTTTTTGAAAAAATCATCTTTAGATCAACAATGTGTACATTCTGTAGAGATCTTTGGTGTTTTTTGTTGGAACGGAGATATGGTTAGGTTTAGGTTCAAGGTCAGTATTTAGGGTAATGGTTTACGGCTAGGGTGAGGCAAAACTAATTCAAAAAAATCAAATAAATGGGAAACCTTCGCGTGGAGTCCTCTTGTGTGACCTACTACCTAGAAAAAAATGACAAACATGGGTATGGAAGTTTTTGTGAAAATTCCTTCTAAAAAATGAGCTACGAGGTATAAAGTATGACTTTCGACTCGAATGAGCTAGGGTATGGCCTAAACATAGCATCCCATGTCTAAATGATCCAAACTTTTGCACACGCGTGTAAAATGCAACTCTCCACAATGTTGACGTAGGTACAAAGATTTGTTTTTTTGCACGGAAAACCCATTTTTCATTATTTTAGTGCCGAAACTGCCTTTTTTTGTGAAGCAACTACCAAAACGGCCCCCCTAAAGCGGAATACCCAAAGGTATAAAAAATAATGCACCATATTATAAGCACGTGTGACCCTGGGTTTGGATTCAAAAACATTCCTACTTATCTCTTATACATAACAGAAGTTCATGCCGATTTCGCTGGAAGTGGGTCCGATTTGAACTACAAGTGCCATAAATTTTGGTCATGATTTTTTGAAAAAATCATCTTTAGATCAACAATGTGTACATTCTGTAGAGATCTTTGGTGCTTTTTGTTGGAACGTAGATATGGTTAGGTTTAGGTTCGAGGTCAGGATTTAGGGTCATGGTTTACGGCTAGGGTGAGGCAAAACTAATTCAAAAAAATCAAATAAATGGGAAACCTTCGCGTGGAATCCTCTTGTGTGACCTACTACCTAGAAAAAAAATACCAAACATGGGTATGGAAGTTTTTGTGAAAAACCCTTCTAAAAAATGAGCTACGAGGTATAAAGAAGACTTTCGACTCGAACGAGCTAGGGTATGGCCTAAACATAGCATCCCATGTCTAAATGATCCAAACTTTTGCACACGCGTGTAAAATGCAATTCCCCACAATGTTGACATAGGTACAAAGATGTGTTTTTTTACACGGAAAACCCATTTTTCATTTTTTTTTAGTGCTGAAACTGCCTTTTTTGTGAAGCAACTACCAAAACGGCCCGGCTAAAGCGGAATGCCCAAAGGTATAAAAAATAATGTACCATATTATAAGCACATGTGACCCTGGGTTTGGATTCAAAAACATTCCTAGTTACCTCTTATACATTACAGAAGTTCATGCCGATTTCGCTGGAAGTGGGTCCGATTTGAACTACAAGTGCCATAAATTTTGCTCATGATTTTTTGAAAAAAATCATATTTAGATCAACAATGTGTACATTCTGTAGATATCTTTGGTGCTTTTTGTTGGAATGGAGATATGGTTAGGTTTAGGTTCGGGGTCAGGATTTAGGGTCATGGTTTACGGCTAGGGTGAGGCAAAACTAATTCAAAAAAATAAATCCTTCAGCATGGAGTAATTTTATGTTTACTAGTTGCTAGGATAAATGATAAGCTTGGGTTTCGACAAAATCTTCACAAAAACATATAATTTCTTTTATTAATATATTATTTCGACAGCAGAGCATTCAGTGTTAGTACAAAACCGTAAGTTAACGTAGTGTTACATAATTCTGTCGGTGGCCTGATGGTTTGAATGCGCGACAGTGTTCTACGAGGTCTCAGGTTCAATTCCTGGTGTAGTATTTTAATTTTGCCCCGGATTTTCCAATTTACCGAGTTGATTCGTCTTGTGGCTAGCACGGACGATCGCGGTTGCGGGGATCCTGGGTTCGAATCCCAGCTCTCGCGCGATCTTTTAATTTTGCTCCTGAATTTACCAATTTACCGAGTTGATTCGCTATTAATATGATGCGACTAGTACTTATTCACAAAAAATGGCGTGGTCTTGTTGCTAGCATCGACGAGCCCGGTTACGGATATCCTGTGTTCGATTCCCAGCTCCCGTGCGACCTTTTCCACGACGATTTCTGCCAAACGTGGCGAAAGGATGGGCTTTTTCTGGCCCATTAACCATCCTCGACGGGGAAAAAATCAAACGTCGCGGATTTCGCTGGATTCGGCAGTTCTCGACGTAATCATACCACGTTCCCAAAACGTCGCTACGGCTCTTTGAGAAATAAGTTTATCATTTTCATTTGGCACAACAGTAATTCCTTCTTTCTTAGGAACACAGTGCACTGGAAAATAAGTTTATCATTTTCACTTGGCACAACAGTAATTCCTCCTTTCTTAGGAACACATTGCACAGGAGCAATACGATAAATAATACCAGCTTCAAGAAGTTTCAATACCTCATTTCTTATCACTTCCTTCATCTTGGGTATTAAACGGCGTTGATGTTCAACAACTGGCTTTGCATCAGGTTCCATATTAATAGCATGTTGGCAAATAGCAGGGGACATCCCTTTTAAATCATCAAGAGTGTAGCTAATAGCTCCACGGTGTTTCTTCAACACTTCCAACAATCTTTCATTTTCTCTACCTGAAAGTTTAGAACTAATAATAACAGGATATGTTTTCTTATCATCAATATGAGCATATTTAAGATTATCAGGTAAAGGCTTTAAATCGAAAACAGGATCCTCCTTGGGTGGTGGCGTGGTACCCAATCTTCCACTGGTAAATTGTGTTTAAGTATTGGTTGACGAAGAAATATTTCGTCAAGCTCATTCCTTTCTTCCATAAAGACCTCACTTTCATGGTCCTCCATATGTTGCTGCAAAGCACTGTTAGGAGCAAGAGCAATAGAGGCAAGCTGAGCAACTTTAAAATCTTCATTAGGCAATTCGGTTTCATAAGGAGCTTTGCAAATTTAGAGAAATTGAACTCATAAGATTCACCAGCAAATTTAGTAAAGATTTTCTCTTTCTTACAATCTATAACAGCACCACAAGTATTCAGAAAAGGTCTACCAAAAATGATAGGACAAGTTTTACTAGCAGCTGAACCAAGTACTAGAAAATCAGCAGGATATTTAGTCTTACCACATAAAACTTCCACATCTCTAACAATACCAATTGGAGAATAGTTTCTCTATTAGCAAGCTGAATAACCACATCAATTTCTTCAAGTTCACAAGAACCAATTTCATGCATGATTTCCCTGTAAAGCTCATAAGGAATAGCACTTGAACTTGCACCAATATCACATAAACCATAATAGCAATGATCACCTATCCTAACAGAGAGCACATGAACACTAGTTTTCCTAGAGCTTTTAGGATGTGAAACAATATTAGAAGCATCTTCACAAAAATAATATGCCCATCTTCTATATTTTCGGTGACAAGGTCCTTTATAATTGCTACAGCAGGTTCAACAGTTATTTGTTCATCAGGTTCTATAGCTTTCTTTGTACTTTTGTTAACAACACTAGCTATAATAGAATGTTCCTTTATTTTAGCAGGAAAAGGAATTTTTCAATATAAGGCTCAGGAATAATGTGATCAACAGTGTTAACTTCAATACTTCTAGTCATAGGAGAAACAAGTTTATCTTTATAAGGTTCATGATATTTCTTAAAACCCTCTTAGGCATACCGAAATAGGAGGCAAAACTTTATAGTAGTTTGCAACAACTTGAGAGTCAAGACCATAAACAGTACTAATATTTCGAAAATCATCAGTATTCATGAAAGTTTTAATACATTCGAAATCATATTTTATACCTGACTCTCTACCTTTGTCGTTCTCCCATCCTTCAGTGTTCTCCTGAATCCGATCAAGAAGGTCCATTTAAACTCTTCTTTATTACGAGTGAATGATCCAGAACAAGCAGTATCCAATAAAGTTTTATCCTGAAAGGAAAGCCTTGCATATAAGTTATCAACAACGACATTACCAGGAAGCTCATGAATGGGTCATTTGAGCATTAGTACTTCAATCTCCTCCACGCTTGGGCAATACTCTCTCCATCATGAGGCCAGAAATTATATATAGCTTCCGGTCTTGTGAATCTCACTTGGAGGATAGAATTTAGAGTAAAAGAGAGGTACAATTTCCTCCCAACCAAGAGAACGCCCATTCTTCAGCAGTTTATACCATTGTGCAGCTCTACCAGCCAGCGATATAGAGAATAATTTCTTCTTAACTTCTTCCATTGAAATACCTGCACACTTGAACAACTCGCATAATTCATGTAAAAATAACAAATGATCACCAGGATGGACAGTTCCATCCCCTTCATAGCGGTTATTGTAACACGTTCAACAATTTTCATAGGTATTTTGAATGGGATTACTTGCACAGATGGCGCCTCCTCTACTACCTTAGCAGTGGTAGTAGTTTTCCAAATAGGAATTCAAGAGAAGATCTCTCCATGATAAAATATAGCAGCAGACAGAAATAAAAACAGCACATACAGTAAGAGTTTCCCTTACCAATTCCACTTACCAATTCCACTTACCAATAGCGCTTCACTCCCCGGCAACGGCGCCAGAAAATAGTCTTGATGACCCACAAGTATAGGGGGTGTATCGTAGTACTTTCGATAAATAAGAGTGTCAAACCCAACGAGGAGCAGAAGGTGTTGACAAGCAGTTTTGATTAGGAATTCACTGTAAATACTAGCAGACAAGTTTTTAGGATTTTTATATAGCAGATAAATAAAGTACAAGTAAATAAAAGACAGTAATAATAATTGCAGCGAGTGGCCCAATCCTTTCTAGAGCAAAGGACAAGCCGGTAGGTTTACTTATGATGACCAAACGTTCTTGAGGACACACGGGAATTTCGTCAAGTGCTTTCGCTTCATATAGTGATTAATCTTCATTGTTTTGATAAGTGTTGTGTGGGTGAACCTATGCTAATGCACCGCCCTTCCTAGGACTAATACATACTTGTGATTATACCCCTTGCAAGCATCCGCAAATACAAGAAAGTAATTAAGATAAATCTAACCACAGCCTTAAACTCTGAGATCCTGCTATCCCTCTACCGACGGGGGTTCATGTTTCTGTCACTGGCAACCCCACAATTAATATTCGAATACACAATGCATTCCCCTAGGCCCATAAAGGTGAAGTATCATGTAGTCGACGTTCACATGACACCACTAGAAGAATAGCACCACAACTTAAATATCAAACCATTAAATATTACTCAACATAGTTCACTACTAACATCAAGACTTCTCCCATGTCCTCAAGAACTAAACGAACTACTCACAAGACATCATATGGAACATGATCAGAGGTGATATAATGATGAATAACAATCTGGACATAAACCTTAATTCAACGGTTTCACTCAATAGCATCAACCACAAGGAGTAATTAACACCGGGAAAGCTTCCCCTATGAACTAGACAAGATTCAACCCTAGATGTTACAGCGGAACGGAGTGGAGCGGTGGAGATGATGGTGCGGCGGTGGAGATGATGATGATGATGATCCCAATGAAGTCCAGCTCGATGACGGTGACGATGACGATTTTCCCCCCTCCGGGAAGGAATTTCCCCGGCAGATTTCTCCCTGCCGGAGAGCTTTTCTCTCTCTGGTGTTTTCCGCCTCGTGGAGGCGGCGGAATATTTCCTCGATGACTCCCCGAGGCTTAGGGTTTCCTGGGATGAAGTACGCGAAGGGGCACCGACAGAGGTGGGCCAGGGCCTCCTCACCACGTGGCGGCGCGCCAGCAAGGTGGGCCGCGCCATGGCATGGTGAGGGCCCATGGTGGCCCACCTTGGCCTCGCCTTTTGGCTGCCTCCGGCATCTGACAAAATTGGAGCTTCGAGATATTTTTTGTTAATTGTTGATATTCAGAAATACGTCGTCTTGGTGGTTAATTCTTCAATAATCATCAAACATGTAAAATAGGTAAAATAACATAAGGATCATCTCTAAATATGAAATATATCAATGAATAATAGTAGATTATGACATAAACTAGTGATGCAAAATGAACGTATCAGCCGTCCGATCCACGCGATCTGACGGCCAGGAAACGTTCACGACAACCCCAGCGCGAGGTGCTGTTCACACCGAGTTTCTACCAATCACAGGCGGCCACATTGCCCGTAGCAAGCCGGTGAACCGGTTCCCAGCCAGTCACCCCGCGCACGGATTTTGGCCAAAAAAATTACAGAAAACCCCCGTGAAGGACTGACTTGCAATTTCGCGAAACACCAGGGACCTCCGTGCAAAAGCATGCACACAACTATCTCCTCTCCTTGTCTATCCTGCGCCGCCGCCGCTCCGCTCCTCCCCGCTCAAATCGACGCCCATGGCGAGCTTCGACGTCGCCTCCTCTCCCTCCTCGTCGAGAGCCGCGTGCTGGGACGCCCGATCCACGCCGGAATCGGCGCCGTCGTGGGCTTGCTTCCGCTGCCGCGTTTGGACGCCGCCGGCGACCAAAACGCAGCGGCGGCGCCACTTGAGGGCAGCCCGCGTCCATGCGCGTCCGATGCGTCCATGCGCGTGTCCCAGGTCGCTCAGATGCCACGCCAGCGCGGTCGACGTCGCCGTGGCAGGTCTGGCCATTGCTGACGTCATCACAACATCACAGTAGTGGGCCCGACTTTCAGTATTTTAATCTTTCTGTGACATTTTTAAAATTGTTAAATTCCTGACAGGTGGGACCCCTTTATTTAGACAATTTCCAGAAAATGATTCAATTTGCAAAATCAATGGATTTAAATCTAACCATCAGAAAAATATGAAACATATATCAAAATGATCAGAAAAATACATGCTAACTATTTATGGCAAAATACAAATATATTTGAATATTTTAATTTGGTTAATATTTGGAGATAATCTGAATGTTTTCTGTAATTATGGAGTTGAATTTACTAAATGCTCATATAATGCATTTTCTCTGATTATGGATTTAGATTAAATATTTATGGCAAAATACAAACATATTTTAACATTTCAACTTGCTAAATATTTGGAGATACTCTAAAATATACCAAAAATCTCAAAAAAAATAAATGCTAACTATTTATGGCTAAATATAAACATATTTGCCCATTTCAATTTGGTAAATATTTGGATATAATCTAAATGCATTTTCTCGAATTATGGAGTTGAATTTAATAAATGCTCATACAATACATTTTCTCTGAGTATGGAGTTCGATTAAATATTTACGGCAAAATACAAACATTTTTTCGAATTTTGTAACTTTTTGGACTACATATACAAGTACGGAAAGATTTGTCATTTTAGACAAATTCCTGCTTATTTAAAATGCGGATTTTTTTAGTTCATCTAAACATGATACTCATGAGTGTAAATTAACTACATTGCCAAATTGTCTCATACATTTGGTATGCAATTTAAGAAAAAAAATGGACTGCAATTACAAATAGGGAATTTTTTTGGCATCTTTCCACGGTAAATTCGACGTGAGTTTCTCGACCTTCTCGATAGTAATTTCCAGCTGATGATCTGTAACCACAGCAGATGAGTTAACAAAAAAGGTGCGGCGTATCGCTGCGCCAAGTTGCCTAGTTTGGAGAACACCTAATAGATTCTGTTTTCATGGGATTTCACGCATGATCTCGTTTCACCGATTTATCGCTTAACTAATGAATGGCCTGCCACGACAGAGGTGTTTAGTTAGTAGAGCCAAAAATAAAAAATCTCTCTATTAGTTTGAACCGAGCCTACCACGGCAGAGGTTTTTAGTTAGTAGAGCCGAGGAATGGGCTCGGCTTGGATGGAGAATTAAAAAGGAAAATAACTATCGGTTAGGAGATATGGCGCGCGATCTGGACGAGAAAGAAATATAAGAGCGAAGAGGTACGATTTGTCGGTGGCGTTGGTGGTAATATTTGTCAAAAGTTGAAATCGGAAGCAGGAGAAGCGGGCGTACACCTGCTTTACGAATAACACTACGAAAAGTAGACTGCTTTTGTGGAATCAGCTGCGAAAAATATCCCATTTATTAGCTTTTAGCTTTTTAACAGCAAAAGCAGATTAGAAAATCAGAACCACGGATCCTAAGCCTACGGATATACCATGAACTTCACAGCAAGTGACCTTCCTGGAAACACGGAACATCACTGTCACCTTACTCGCGCCTTTCATCAGGCGGAAGACACACACGTCGCCCTCGATCGCAACATGTTTCCTTTTCTAATCCTAGGTTCTACAATTCAAAGTACTATTGTTGGAACGGTTAGTGGCCCGGCATGTGCTTGTAAAGCAAAAACCCCGTGGAAAAAATGTGGACTCGACGGCGCCGGCGGCTTGGGTGCGCCGGCTCCCCGGACACGCGTGCTGCATGCATGCAGCAACCAAAGATGGAAGTAGTAGTCCGATCAGCAAAATTCTAGGCACGTGGTCGCACTCGCACCACCCGCTACATCTTCAACACACACACAGACAAACGTACGCGACGGGAAACCACCGCAGGACGACGGTTATAAAAGCCGGCCGGCACCAGTCATCATCCTCAGCTAGCTAGCCGCCGGATACGTCGCTGAAACGAAGAGATCGAGCTAGCAATGGCGGATGTGAGCAACAAGGGCGTGATCCTGAAGCGGTTCGTGACGGGGTTCCCCAGCGAGGACGACATGGAGCTCGTCGCCGGGACTGTGCGCCTGGCGCTGCCGCCCGGCTCGCCGGCCGTCTTGGTCAAGAACCTCTACGTCTCCTGCGACCCATACCTGCGCAACCGGATGAGTCAGCACAACGACGCCGCCTACATCGAGCAGTTCGTGCCAGGGGAGGTACCTACTCTAATTTATTCACTAGTCACACCCGCGCGCCTACCATCCATTTGAAGACTAGTTTATTCATTTCATCACTGCAGTTTTTTTTTCGAAATGGAGGGTGTGCCTCCAGCCTCTGCACCAGCAGTCGATTCACCTAGTTTTGTTATACCAGGTTTTGATTATTTTTGGAGTAAGCAAGGTGGTAGCCTCTGGGCACCCAGGTTTCAAGGCAGGCGATCTTATTTGGGGTCAAACTGGATGTGAAGAATACAGTGTGATCGCCAACCCAGGATATATTTTCAAGATCAACCCTCGTGAACTGCCTCTGTCATACTACACAGGTGTTCGTGGTGAGTACAATTTTATTTTCACAAGATTATTCATGTTTAACGCATTAAAACAACTTTTGTCTAAAATAAGGTCTGCTCATATGTAGTAAGTTATGTGGTAGTGGTGATAACCGCTCGACATCGAATGAGTCCATGGTATTTGTTTGTGTTCTCAGCGTGAGAAACTTAAATTTCAAATTTCACCCAATTTCTCCTTAATCATGTATGTACCAAGCAAATGTTGTGTAAGTTTCATGTTCACCTTATCTTGAAGGTGATGTTAATCGGTGGACTTATTTTACATTAAAAAAATATTTGAAAAGTGAAAGTATGAATAAATTTTCCCCAAAATTTTTGACGGGAATTTTCCCCAATTTTGGAACTACAGAGAAAGTAACTGTACGGAGTCAAGAAATCTAATGTAAAGTTCAGACACTCATGCTACTTCAAAAAGATATTCATACTACAAAACATTTGCAACGACAAATTTGCAACAAAAAATTATAATGGTTGGATAAATGACTGTAGAAAAGAAATAAGACATCAAGTTGATCATTAGTTGGTAAGGCATAAGCTTGGTGCATGTCCTCTATCGTGTCTGTAGCCATGTTTATAACCGATACAGTATTAATTGTTTCTTTCTAACTGTACAAGAACCTTGGTAATGCAGGCATGCCTGGACTCACTGCATATACTGGATTTTTTGGCATTTCAAAGCCGAAAAAAGGTGATTACGTTTTCGTGTCAGCGGCATCGGGGGCCGTTGGGCAGCTCGTTGGACAACTAGCCAAGATCACAGGCTGCTATGTGGTTGGCAGTGCTGGTTCGGATAAGAAGGTTTTTTCTCTACTCATTCCTTCTCTATCACTACCAAGGGTTTATATTGGGCAACTGAATGATGAGTTGGTTGTCGAACATTGACATAAACTATACTCCACTATAAACTGAAATAACCTTACATGCTTTTATAAGGGTTTCATTTTTTAACTTATCAATTAGAAGTTCATAACAACGGCTGTGACTAAAAAGCTAACTATGATCTGAATCATTTTAATGACCACAAAATTAACATCAATTCCAAATTAAAGTGATACCAACATTTATTTAAGGTAAGATTAACCTAGCTGATAAGGTGATATTTCCTCAACTCCTTGCCATCTTGCCACCACGGCACCTACTCTAAATAAATCAATTAAATAAATCTGCCCTTTATGGAATTTAATATAGGAAATTATGTGAACATTGATCACATAATTACAATATAGACTGAACATACCTCCTAAAGTCAGGAAACGTACCCTGTCGACAACCAAGTAAAGTATAAGGGATTAATCCCACTTTGGTCTAAAAGAATGTGAGCAAATTTCTCTTGTCTTTATGGTAACATCAGGTCGACCTCCTGAAAACCAAGTTTGGTTTTGATGACGCTTTCAACTACAAGAAGGAACATAATCTTGACGCCGCGCTAAAGAGGTTTGAGAGATTTTTTTAACGAAATTTCTGAAGTTTACAAATATTGAAAAAGACACCCTAACCTATCGTCCCCTCTGTTGTGATACTTCCTCCCAGGTGCTTTCCATTGGGCATCGACATCTACTTCGAGAATGTGGGTGGTGCGATACTAGAGGCCGTGCTGCTCAACATGCGGATGAATGGCCGAATCGCCGTGTGTGGGATGATCTCACAGTATAACCTAGAGAAGCCGGACGGCGCGCCCAACCTCTTCTGCCTTGTCGCCAAGCGCATCCGCATGGAGGGATTTAATGTCCTAGACCACTTAGGCACCTATAGCAAGTTCGAGGAGGAGATGGCGGGCTACCTCAAGGAAGGAAAGATAACCATCATCGAGGATGTTGCTGAGGGGATCGAGAAGGTACCAGCAGCACTCATCGGGCTCTTCTCTGGGCTTAACGTCGGCAAGCAGTTGGTTACCATTGCACGGGAGTGACATGACAAGATAACAAAAAGTATTGAGGATCATTGTATTATTTTCAGATTGTACATGTGCTTGTGTTTGTATTCCTAGATATATTCCTAGATATCTATGTAATATCGACGGATCATCTTAAATTTGGTATATATCTCCAATTATGCATAGCAATTATTGCTAGTATAGTCTCTCGTAATGTCGTTTCACAAGCGCGTTGAGGAAACGTAGGAAGATCAGTGAGTTTAGAAACATCGGGAATATCTCCGGTGTCAGCATATGGAAACACGGATTCGTTGAAAACGACATCACGAGAGACATAGATGCAACATGTGGACCGGTCGAGACACTTGTAACCCTTGTGCATGGTTTTGAACGGAACGCAAGTTTGTGAGAGTTAATGTGTTATACTTGTGGATACTGGGCCAACAAGTGCATCTGAATGTGCAAAGAAATGATTACTCGGACTGATGCTAACTTTCGAGTTACTAAAGTGCTCTTTAGCGAAAAAGGTGTGCGAAGTTTGAAACTTACTTAGAAACTATGTAATTAGGTAAAAAAGAAGTATCTGATGAATAGTACATTCCGAGAATAAGATTCTAGTCAATATGCTTTTGCATGATTTTTCAAGATTTCTTTAAACTTAAAAATACAAAAATTTGCCTGTTTTGAAACTTGGGTGCTGGTGAACCCTTTTCCACTTGATTAAATTACTGTAATCACAGAAGATTACATATGTCACCAAAAGATCACCTAGCTAGCAAACAGAAGTGATGTAAATCACTCTAATCACAACGTAAGAGCCAAGGAGATTAAATGGAGTTGCTCAAACCATTACACGGTACAGCTCAACAACACCGGGTTTTCTTCTACTGGAACCACATTTACATGGGGCTTTACAGTACGAAATGCACCTGCATCATACCAAGAACTAGTTTCCAGTGACAGCAGCACTCATTATTCAGACTACAGATACCATGAACCACACTCCACACCAGGTGGTCAAGTCTTAACCTATCACCATCGACCTGGAACTTAGCCCAGTAGAACGAACCTGTCTTCGATCTTCCTGAAAACATGCACCATCATTGTCACCTTACTCATGCCCTTCAACAGCTCGAAACACAGACGTCGTCCACGCGCAGCTTGTTGTCATGAATGAACCTGGTCCAGTGCTTGGAGATGAGTGCCGAAGGGGAACTCTTGTGGTAGTAGTACCTGACGCACCACTCCGCTTTCCTGTTGGGTCTCAGGAGCACATGTCGTGCGTCCTATCAGCGAAATGGTTAGCCCCTAACTTTGTGGGGATGCGCTGCATAGTTGCAAAGAGCATTAATCACTAATACAGAAAGCTTCCTGAGAAAGTCTGTCAAAAACGGTTTTCTAAGTGGACGTGTAAATTGCCATACAACTTGACTGACTATCATGTTGCTCGTTCTGCGAAGGTGACTCTCTCGCAGGATGGCTACGTATACCGGGTTGCCGAGTTGGATCGAAGCTGACCTCAATAACTGATTTTTCTCCTTGCTGGTCAGGCGTTTGGCCGATCTTGAGTAGTAGTAGTCGACTCAGCATTTTCATTGCAACTCTCCTCTTCTCGGTCTCCTCGCCCTCAACTGGATAACTGCATTTATTTTGAGATTCAGGCTCTTTCCCTGCCAAAGCAAAAACAAAAACAATTGCTCATTCCAAACTAATCAGGTAAGGCACACTAGCTCATTCTTGATTTCCTACTGTTTCAGTCTTATGCATTAGCTGACTACATAACAAACAGAGTGAATGTTTCTTTTCTTTTTTGAAACGAGTAGAGTGGATGTTTCTAAGTTGACTTATAAGTTCTTATTCTAAATTATTTATCCCGAGCGTTAATTTATATTTCATATGTGCAGGTAGCAATGTGTCTTATACTCACCTGTAAGTTGATGGCCTCCTTTAAAAGTATGAACAACCATGGTCACTTCACCGTTGCTTTTCGATAATTCGAATGTGCATACATCACTTTCCCGCAACTCATTGTGAAGAACGAAGCAGAGCCAGCCAGCAGAAAGCATGCATGCACCGTCAGTGTGAACCTTCAAGTTGCCTATCCATATGGTGCTCTTCTGAGGATGGCCGAGCGTGATGAATGTGTCTTCATGTGGAAGGTGTTTGGCAGCGTAGTCCTTGCAGATGACCTGTTACAGATTAATGAATCATTTGGCTGTCATATTATCTGAATATTGCAAATTACGGACCGCTACTGAATTTCAACAGTTCCAACAAAAAGCACGAGTCTTAATCCTGAACATTGTATTACAAAATTAGCAGTATTAGTCATCTCATTGAATCTGACTGAAGAAACAAGACAGTACCAGAGATCCAGACAGACTTGTCTTGTTTATAGCTGGAATGTATAACGGAATTAAAGGCCTAATTTTCTTCACAAGCGCGTCGACTTCTGCCTTCTGCACTGTAGTAAGATTGCACCCTGTTGCCAGGACATAGCGGGGCTCTGTGGTTTCCTGAAGGCAACCAGAATTCATGTTCTCGGATGCGACTCCTTCAGCTGCACAATGACGATCATCAAGACAGCCGTGAGCAATTAGAGGTACCAGTGTAAATGGACATGCACCCATTATATTCTTTACATGATCTTGGTGAAGGCAAGTCAAGTGGAGTCATTTTCCTAGTTTTCCTATTGTTGTTATCATGCAGTCCGCTCCTTTGTCGCCTTTCCCAAGGAATGACTGATCGTGAGATGTCCCTTTCTTGTACATCAGGAGTGTTGTTCATGACAACACGGAATAATGGTTTCTCACAACAACTTCGGTCAAATATAAGGACTTTGAATTGAGAATCCCCGTTGTATCTGAACACCAGCAGTTCACCCAGTTTTAGTCTATTAGCATTAGCAAATGCTGCCCAGCCAGATCCGAGGACTATCTTGTTCAGATCCCTGGTAGCCTGAACATCGTATTTGTTCCCATCAGGAGCTTCTAGCTTGATAACTTCAGAAATCTGACCTTTGAAATTTTTCACAAACTTCACTGGTATGATCTGTAGGAGTACAGCACAAAAAAAGGTAAGAAGCAAAAAGTGTATCATTCCCACCAGTATGGCATTCCATCTGAAAGAGAGAAAATGTATGAATGCAACAGAGCTTGCCATTTTTTCTTGGAAATCGCCAACCATCAACTTGAAGAAATACTTCTCGGTATCATCCAGATGACACCAATAGTAATGAGCATCGTACTCCTCACATATCTGACAGGACGTGCTGCTGATGTTGTGACCACTCCTATTATCTTTCTGATGGCCTTGATCCAGCGTCATGAAAAGCAATCAAAATGGTGGGGAGCAAGTGAACAAGATACCAGAGTGCCCCTTCAAGCGATCTAACATAGAGAGATGTTGAATGTATTGTTATCAGCGGTAGTAATCTGTTCCATCTTTTTTGAACCAGGTTACCGTAGGGGAAAACCCCTACGGTGTAAACTTTCTATTAATAGGAAAAAACCAGGGTTTTTAACCTTACATCAAAGCACACGCCCAAGAACAAAATTTAAGAGGGGAGGAAGTGAAAGGAAATAACAGAATACATCAGGTAAATGTGTCTATGAGCCAACCTAGAAGAGGTTGAACTTGAGCAGCAGAGACTCTATATTGGTAGAGTGACAAATCACTTCCTGATTTACATTGATACATGTATTGGATTCCAAATAAACCAAAGAAAGGTTTGCAATACTAAAGCCTTATTTTTCATGAGAAAAAGAAAACAAGGAATGAACTTTAGGATCTTGAGTGCCTTCATAAACATGATCAAAATATGTATGTAGCACATTTATGATCTACAGATGCAGCAAGTAGAACAAGAAGCCTCTTACCTTTGGCAAGAAGCTCTTTGAACAAGCCAGTATTTCTGCAGAGAAGCTGCCTCAATGGCAATGATGCCCAAGCCCCAAGCCCAGAACAAAAAGCAGCCTCACTTCTCCTCCCGGCAGTCTAAAATAGGAAGATGTTGAATGTGTTATTATCAGGAGTAGAAATCAGTTCCAACTTCACATAGATGAATATATTTGATGTCAGATGAATCAAAGAAGGTTTTGCATTAATAGTACTATTTTCCAGGACAAACAGAAAGCAAGCTATGGACTTCAGTATCCTGTGTGCCATCATACATGATCTAAAGATGTAGCAATTTTAACTACCAAGAAAAGGAAAGGAGCCTCTTACCTTTGCCAAGAGAAACAGCCTCAGTGCCAACGATACCCAAACCCAAGCCCCAAGCCCAGAGCAGAAGGGAATATATATATGCACAAAAACGACACACCATACCAGCTGGTCTTCAGACTACTAGTATAATATCATTAGTCAAAATAAGAGTTTCAGATGAAAAGTTATTCAGATAGGTGCAGATGAAAGCATCAAATGATTACATTTGGGTACCTTTTGGAATCTGAGCAGACGAATCTACTGACATATATGCTAGAATCATTTTCCTTCTTTTAGCAAGTCCAAGGAGATAAGGAGGCATAGCAATACCCGGAGTGTTGTTGAAGATTCTGTCAGTGTCTTCTGGTGCAGTGAAGCTGAACCTGTATAGAAAAAACGACAAGAGGATCAAAACAAGATGTTCTGACTTCAAATCTAACTGGGTGATTCTACTTCACGAAGACATAAACATGTTGAACGCCAACAAAATTCTTAAAAAGTTGGACATACAAGTGCGGTTTACAGCTATCGCAGTTGTGAGTTAATTAAGGAACAAAAATATAGTGAAGCAAAAACCACAAAGACAAAGTGCATCCAGAGACAAAATTGCGTCCCAGTACAAATAACTTGAAGCTATTTCTTTTCCATTGAGCTGCTTTACAGACATTGTTCAGAGGAACACCCCTTGAAAACATAAATTCTGGATGAACAAAAGGAGAAACATAACCCTCCTCTCCTTCGAAATCATAGATCAAGCTCAAATTTTATTCTTCTGAATGGTCAGCTGCTATGGCAACGGCAACGCACTCACATCCAGCAATGATGGAGTCCCTTCTTTTGCAATCATAGCAGAAGGAATCTACTGACATCTGCTATAACCATTTCCCTACTTTTAGCAAGTCCAAGGAGATGAGGATGCATAGCAATACCCAGGGAGTGCTGAAGAAAATGCTGTCAGCCGTCTAAGTCCAGTGCAGCTGAGCCTCTGCAGCAGAAACACCAGGGAGATATAAAAAAGATTTCACAGGAAATTCTACATTGCAGCTTCAGTGCTAAGGATTCAGTAGTACACATAGTGTTGATGTGTACACACCATTTAACACTCCAAGGCAAGAAACGAGATTGAGCTTGTCAATACCTTCACCTGGATCGAATCATACTGTTCTATTCGGTAATAAAATGGAGAAGAAATCCACACTTCTCCATACTGAGACGCTCGCTGTGTCAAATCCAGTGAACGGAAAGACAGCACAGGGCTTGGCTGATTCGGTCAGAGCAGCAGGCCAGGTCTAATCAGTAAGAATATTTCTTGGATTGTTTTCCATAGATCTGCGCCCTCCGCCTCTCGCCGCTTCTCCGGCTTGCCCTCGGCCCACGGATAACCTAGCGCCGGCGAGATGGGGTGTCAGGGATCCCGCTAGAGACTAAGCTACAGAGAAGGAAAACCGAACAGAATTGCAGGAACTGGAAGATACATCTAGTAAAGATAAATTGCAGGAACAAGTAAAATAGGTACTGGAGAGAAGAACATAGGAAAATTAGGGTTTTTGATATATGTCGAGCCAACCCAGCCTCCCACTCTCCGGCCTTATAACCGCGACCGTGAGCCTCGACGATAAGTTCCATTACAAGCAAAGCACACTTAGGTGTTGACAGATAATTAGTCTTAGGTTTAACTTAACCTTCCCTGAACAGTAAGCCAACGATGAGCCGGACGATATCCATCGGACGGCCAGGAATGCTTCTCGATGAAATACTTCAGGACAGAGGACACACAGGTCCTAACAATACCGGCCGGCCGAGACAGGACTTCAAGGACTGAAACTTGGGAAAACTGCTTGGATGAACTTGACGTCCTCCCATGTAGCTTCTGCTTCAGTCAGATTTTCCCAACAGATCAACCATTGGTCCACAGGAATGTAGTACTCTCCATTTGACCGAGCAATTTGTCTCCGCTGCAGAACCGACAATGGGCAGGTTTTGATCTTACCTTCAGGTGTAAGCACCGGCAAGTTGGGATTAGGCACTGCATTAGGGCCAACGTGTTTCTTGAGTTGGTTCACATGGAATACATCATGCATACGGGTGCCCACAGGAAACTGCAACTGATAAGATACATTGCCCACCTTCTTGATGATTCTGAAGGGGCCGTAGAACTTGGATGTTAGCTTCAGTTTGTTGCGCAATCCCAAAGCTGCTTCTCTGTATGGCCGCATCTTTAGATAAACAAGATCACCCGTTTCAAACGACCTTTCCACTCTTTTGCTGTCAGCAAACTTCTTCATACGGTTCTGAGCTTGAAGCAAGTTGTGTTGCAATGATTTCATCATTTCATCTTGAGCTTGTAGTGTGATCTCTGCTTCAGTGGACACATCACAAGGGATGGCAATTTCCCTAATTTGAGGAGGTGGATACCCATACAAAGCCTCAAATGGGGATTTCTTGATAGCTGTGTGGAAGGCAGTGTTGTACCACCATTCAGCTGCCGGAATCCAATCAGTCCATTTTTTGGTTCCTTGAACGCCATTGTTCTGAGGTACTGCTCGAGACATTGGTTGACACGCTCGGTTTGTCCATCAGACTGAGGATGGTGAGCAGTACTGAGATGCAACTGTACTTTTAATGCTGCAAAGACCTCTTGCCAAAGCTTGCTTGTGAAGACACGATCTCTATCTGACACAATGACTTGTGGTAGTCCATGGAGCTTGTGAATGTTGTCCATGAATATTTTAGAAACAGTTTCAGCCGTAAATGGATGAGACAGTGGAAGGAAATGTGCATATTTGGTCAACCTGTCCACTACCACCAAGATGACATCATTTCCTCTGGATTTTGGTAGGCCTTCGACAAAGTCCATACTAATCTCTGACCACTTCAACTTGGGTATGTTAAAAGGGTCCAAGAGTCCAGGGTACTGAACATGTTCAGGTTTGGAGATTTGACAAACTGGGCACTGGGATACCTTCTCTGCAACAAACTTCTTTAAGTTGGGCCAGAAGAAAAGATGACTAATGCGTTGTAGTGTTACTCTCTGTCCAGAATGACCACCCAGAGTTGAGCTGTGGAATGTCTCGAAGATTTTTGTACAAAGTTCAGAGTTCTGTCCAAGAACAATCCTGTTCTTGTATCTGAGAATTCCCGAGGTAATTGTGTAATGAGGGTGACTGTTGGCGTCCAATGCTATTTCCTGGAGCAACTTGATACACTTCTGATCATTCTCATATGATTTGAGGACGTCCTCTATCCATTTCGGAATCACCATAGTTGTAGCCAGGCATTGATCTTGCTCATAATGTTCTGCTTTTCGTGACAGAGCATCAGCGACAGAGTTTTCGCTGCCCTTTTTATATTCAATGGAGAAATCAAACTCCAATAATTTGACCATTAGTTTGTGCTGCACCCCTTCCAATAGTCTCTGACTTGTTAGATATTTCAGACTTTTTTGATCAGTCCGAATCACCAACTTGTTGCCCAACAGGTAATGTCTCCATTTACGGAGAGCTTCCAAGATGGCCATGGCCTCCTTCTCGTAGATGGATTGGAGCTGAGCAACTACTCCCAATGTTTTGCTATAGAAAGCCAATGGTCTTCCACCTTGCATCAGAACTGCTCCGAGGCCCACACCAGATGCATCTGTTTCAATCACAAATGGAATTGAGAAATCAGGAAGAGCCAGAACTGGTGGAGTAGACATGGCTTCTTTTAGTTTGTTGAAAGCAAGTTCTTGTTCTGCTCCCCATACAAAGCCAGTTTTCTGTAGTGCTTCATGTAGCGCTTTACAGATTGTTGCATAGCCTTCAATAAAATGGCGGTAATAACCACAAGTACCCAGAAATTTCCTAAGCTGTGACACATTCATTGGGGTTTTCCAGCTTACTATATCCTTGATTTTTGCTGGATCAGTCTGCACTCCTGCTGCAGAGATAATATGCCCCAGGTATTCCACCTGTGTAGTGGCAAAAGTACATTTACTCTTCTTTGCTTTCAACTCATTTTCCCTCAGAATGCTTAGTACAGTGGATAAGTGCTGAGCATGTTCCTTCATGTTCTTGCTGAATACTAGAATGTCATCGAAGAATACAAGAACAAATTTTCTCAAGTGAGGAGAGAATATATTGTTCATGAGTTCTTGGAATGTAGCCGGGGCATTGGTGAGGCCAAACGGCAAGACAAGATACTCGTAGTGTCCAGAATGAGTTTGAAAAGCTGTCTTGCTGATATCATCTTCATGCATTCGAATTTGGTGATAACCTGAGCACAAGTCTAGCTTCGAGAAGATTGTTGCTCCTTGCAGTTCATCCAACAGATCCTCGATAACAGGAATAGGGTATTTGTTCTTGATTGTGAGAGCATTAACTTGGCGAAAATCAGTGCATAAACGCCAAGTTCTATCCTTTTTAGTCAGTGCCAAGCTGGGGATGAATAAGGACTTGTACTGTGCCTAATCTCATTGTTCTTCAACATTTCCTTGATTATATTTTCCACTGCATTCTTCTGTGTATGAGGCATTCTATATGGACGAATGTTGGGAGGACTAGCCCCTTCCTTTAACGGTATCTTGTGATCACAGCTTCTTTTCGGTGGCAGTCCTTTTGGAATTTCAAAGACATCCTGAAAATTGTCCAGCACCTTCACAATGTTACTAGGAAGCTGAGTTAAGTCTTGAGATACAACCTTAGTTATCTCCTGCACTGCATAGAGTTGTATCAGGTACCTGTTGTACCCTTCTTGATGATGTTATTACATCTTTTAGCTGTGACCATATGATCTCTGTGGAGTTGCAAGTGATCATTGAATGTGTGTGATATTGAATCCTTGGTGACTGTTAGTGTTCGCTGAATCCAATCAAAAGTGGTTGGGTTATATTGTTTCAGCCAAGATACTCCCAGAACAATGTCATAGCCTTTGATCTCAAGAACTCTGAAGTCACTGTCGAATTTAACCTTCTGGATAGAAAATGGGCATTTCGGAATTACTGAGTCCGAGACAAGTGTACCACCGCCAGCAACAGAAACATTTCTGGAGGTTGTCTTTCTCATTGGGAGATTATGTTTCACAGCAAAGTCATGGTCAATGAAAGTGTTGGAGCTACCCGAATCGATCAATGCCACTGCTGGTTTTCCACCAATTACAATCATCAATGAAATGGTTTCATCATTTGGTATACCTTGTAGAGCTGCCTCAGAGATCGACATGATTTTTTCCTTGGGCTTCTCCGGATCAGCTTCTGCCTGAGGCTGTTCCTGCTCTGCCACTGCATTATCATCTTGGATAGCTTCATCCACTTCTTCATCAGAATGCCCTTGTAGTTGTATAGCATGAAGTAAATTTTTAACATCATTGCACTGATGACCGTAAAACCAGTTCTCTGGGCAGTACCAACACTTGCCACGTTCCTTTGGTTTGTCATTGGGAATTCTGGGCCTTGCATCTCTATTGTTTGGCATTCTGTTCATGTTCACCGCTGGAGCTGTTCTTGGTGCTGGCACTGTCATTGTTCGCTTGTTGTTGCACAAATAGGATTGTTCCTGTTGCCTTGCGAACCAGTAAGCTGCCCTCAATGATGCTGGTTTGTGGCATTTTGTGTCATGTTTAATAGTGTCTTTTAGACCACTAATAAACCTCAGCAGGAAGAAGTTTTCTTCCAAATAGCTATGATCTCTTTTCATTGTTGACATCCAGTCTTCAAACTGGTCAATATATTTGGAAACTGAATTGGTTTGCTTCAGTTGTTGGCATTGCTCCATTGATTCATCTGCTCCAGCACTGGGAAATCTTTCACATAACAATGAGCAAAACTGCTGCCAATTCATCGAGTTCAGCTGAAAATTGTTGCTTGCTAACCACACTTTAGCTCTACCTCGGATATGTGCATTTGCCCATTTCAGTTTATTTTCACTAGCTATGCCAGCGAGCTCAAAGATCCCTTCACATTCCAGAAGCCATTTAGCTGCATCCTCACCTGAGAACAATGGTAGGTCAATGCTAGGTGTTCTGATGTGTGGATCTTGGTTGTGCTGTTGTTGAGATCTTCCCTCCTAGTTTCCTCTCTCATGCTGCTGCTGTTGGAAGCTAGTCTGCTCCCTTGACACAGAATTCTCTTGTTGGCCTGAAGGAAATCGATGGTGTTGCCCACTGTTGGTGCCAGGATAAGAAGTTGGTTGAGCTGGTGCGTAGGTGTAGGTAGGTTGAGGTATCGGTTGTTGGTAGTATGGCTGTATAGGATAGTTGTGTTGCTGTGGGTAAGAAGGTGATTGGTAAGGATATTGTTGTGGGTTTTGTTGGTAGTACGGTGGAAAAGGCTGGTAACTTTGTTGGTTTTGGTAAGAAAGGCTTGGGTTTTGAGTTGAAATTGGGTAATATAGCTGTGGTTGTGTCTGGGGGTTTGTATAGGCTTGGATGTTGTGGTGACTTTGGGGCAATGGTGATGCTGCCGAACTGCTTGGTGCGAAAGGCTACGAATTTGGCTGGCCGGCGTTCGTATTGTACGCGACCGGTGACATCTGGGCGAATCTGGGTTGTGGAAGTTGATTTGGGTTAGGTTGGGATAGGGAAAATTTGGTGCGGAAGATGGTGTGGGTATCTCAAAGATTGGGCTCAGGGGGTGGGTGTGGATGGGCGTATTCATGGCTGCTCCCCTGCTCGACGGCGGAAGCCACTGCTGTGACGGATCTGAGGCCGTGGAGTTCATCACCAATTGAGCTACCATCTCAGTAAGGTTGTTGATATTACCGTGTAATTCGTCGACCGATTGCTGCTGTTGCTCCAAGCGCCTCGTGATGTTGAGGACCTCGCGCGGCAGGCGTTGACCAATCGCCTCCTCGGCACGGGCTTGTTCCTGCGCTGCTTCCAGCAGCGCCGCCTCCTCATCCGCTGTATCCAGCGCCTCCTGCGACCTCGTCCGCACCGGCATGGTGAGGAAAGGTGGTTCCTTTCGGAGGATTTGGCGGCGACAGGAGCTTGAGGAAGAACTTGGCGGCGGCGACAGGAGCTTGAGGACGAACTTGGCGGCGGCGGCAGGAGCTTGAGGACGAACTTGGCGACGGCGGTGTGGTGAGAGATGCCTCCTCCAAATCCGCGACCCCTCGGGGATTTTACGACTCAATCCATGCGATTGGCAACCCGCGGCGGCGGAAAATTTTTGGGGGCAAGAAACCTTGGCTCTAGATACCAATTGTCAGGGATCCCGCTAGAGACTAAGCTACAGAGAAGGAAAACCGAACAGAATTGCAGGAACTGGAAGATACATCTAGTAAAGATAAATTGCAGGAACAAGTAAAATAGGTACCGGAGAGAAGAACATAGGAAAATTAGGGTTTTTGATATATGTCGAGCCAACCTAGCCTCCCACTCTCCGGCCTTATAACCGCGACCGCGAGCCTCGACGATAAGTTCCATTACAAGCAAAGCACACTTAGGTGCTGACAGATAATTAGTCTTAGGTTTAACTTAACCTTCCCTGAACAGTAAGCCAACGATGAGCCGGACGATATCCATCGGACGGCCAGGAATGCTTCTCGATGAAATACTTCAGGACAGAGGACACACAGGTCCTAACATGGGGCCCTTGGTCTTCGGTGGCTCGCCGCCGCAGTAGCGGCGACCGGACCTGGAACGCGACACCCGGCCTGACGCCGGTCGGTGTGGCGCCAGTGAACGGCCGGGATGTCTCGTGCGTCTTGTAGTGAGGTGGAAAATGAGCTGCAATGTAAAAAGAAATCACCGCATTGTCATACTACAACATAGGCAAACTGAGTGTGATAAAAAATAGCAGCTATTGGTTCAGAGAGGATTTTTGGCTCCCCAGTTCGAGTGATGCAGGTATTTTGAAAAAAATAAATATGGTATCTACATATATGCATCGTAGTCATTATGCTTGGTACAAATTTGGTCGTACACAACGGTGGAGCTTAAAAACAATAGAGGGCCAGGCTGAAGGATAGATTCGGGTGCTGTTAAGTGAACTGGGCTTCACAAATGCACATGCTTAAATATCAATTTTACTTCGGGGCAGGACGGGCCATGGTTCGGTTTTTCCCCAATTAAGTTATGCCCCTTTGTACTTGTATAATTTTTTTTGAAACTTGTTGGAACACAAAACTAAAACATTCATTTAAAAAAAAATGAGATCACTGTATCTTAGGAGCTACATGTGTTCTTCGTTATTAGTTTATCTAACTGGTGTCGCGATTTGCGCTTTATTTGTAAAGCTGCGCTATGGCCTTCCGTTTAAAACGATAATCACTAGGTCTCATCAACAAAATAGTGACTGCAGCATGTACACCCTCGCGAAGCTTCATGTCGTAGTGGCTTCTAATGGATACTCGGGGTTTTCTTTCCGCTATATAAGCCACCCGGGATAAGTGAATTGTTCATCATAGACCAGCCAATTTTCTCACCGAATGTACTAAGTTACAATCGTTTAGGCGTGCATCACGTCGCCTTTGTACTTATCTTGACGCTTTTCCCTCTGTTTAGATGCAGTAGAAATAGTAAAACGACGAATTACTACCCACCATTCATAATCCTACATCCACGGTTTTGATCTCATGTCGTATGAAATCAAGATGATCTAGTCGTAAACTTCCTAATGCCTTCCATGCCCAGATGTAGGTAAAGAGCAACAAAGCAAAATGACAAGACAAGAGGAAATAGCAAAGAGAAGGGTAAGGCACATATCTAGGGTGTGGAGGACAAACTTCTCGTACATATGGGAAAATGATTCTAATCCCTACGAGACATTAAATTTGTGGTAGATGAAACAAACATAAGGTGGGTAGATTGTACAGAGAGAAATCGTGTCGATGCATTGAAGTTCACGTTTAATTAACATATTTCAAGGAGTTAGATATCACGTTCGTTATGTTGTTTATTTAATTAAGTAGGCAAGTGGTCAACATGTTCACACAATGCAAGTTCTGATTTCACGCATGGTATGCTCCCCTATACCAATCGGCTTTATTTGACCTCGTTTTATCGTATCACGATGAGTGAAATGCGTCTCGTGTTGGCTATGTCTAAGTCAATCCTCAAACTCAGAAAATGCATCAATACAGTCCTCAATTTTGCGGTATACTCCCTCCGTTCGGATTTATTCTACATTCTAGCCCCAAAGTTTGTTCGGAATTATTCTACATTTTGGGTGGGTTCTACCTCAATAATTAAGAGGGAGAAGGTTCAAACACCATGCATGCACCGGTTTGCTATTTCCTGAATTGCATTAACTAAGCTTGGTTTAACCAATGGATGCTTTGTATATTATAGATCAAAATTGTGTTGCATGGTGGGTGGGGTGTGCAAAAGTTGTACTAATAAATTCTAGCCTAATTTACCTGAAATTTTCCAAAATGTAGATTAAATCTGAACGGAGGGAGTATGTCCACGTACGGTCCTCGCTACCATTGCCTCCCTATTTCGCTGATGTAAGTGCATGCTCAATGAATGCAGCGTCGGCATCTCGGACGCCGCCACCGGCTAGCAGGCCACTTTTTCTATGATCCGACAGTCTTGGCCTTGGGAGACGTGGCAAGCCGACGGGCTTCACTGGCTGGATGCCACCAACGCCCTCACGGGAGAAAATTGCAAAAAAACCATCACAATTGGGGGTTCGGTTGCAAAAGACCACCGGTTTCCAACAAATTCGCAAATCGCCACCACTTTTGAATGACAGCGTTGCAAAAACCACCGTTTTTTCCTGTGACCACGTTTTAGCCAATTTGACATTGTTTCTGACCGGTGTGGCCCACTGGGGCGTGACGTGGCACATGCTACATTTGCACAAAAGTCCTCCATAAATATTTTGCCTTCTTATCTTCCTCAGTGGAGCCCGCCGTCCGCCGCCGACAGGTGCGGCAACCAAGCGCCGCCACAAGCCCTGGCCGGCCGGCGCTCCGGCGGCCGCCCCCGCGCCCGCGCCAGGAGCATGTCGCTTCTGCCAGCGACCTCGTGCTGGGCATCACCGGCTGGGAGAGGGAGAGCGGCATCGTCACCGGTCAGAGGCTACGGATAGCGAGGCCGGCGAAGGATGCTCCTCCGCAGGTGCGTGCGCAGCTCCTCCAGCAGCAAATCGACGAAGGCGGCGGGTTGGCCGGAGGCGGAGAAGACGGCTCGGTGCCAGAGATTACGGACGCCTCGGCTCGATTCACCTTGCGAGGACGTCTCCGCCGCCGGCGCTTTGACCTTGCGCGTGGGCGTCAGCGGAGCCCGCCGTGTTCCGCCGACAGGTGCGGCAACCGAGCCGCCGCCGCAAGCCCTGGCCGGCCGGAGCTCCGGCGGATGCGCCCGCGCCATGGCCGGCGCTCCGTGTCGACCTACGCCATGGCCGGCGCTCCGTGTCGACCGGCACGGAGACGAGGCGACGCGCGGAGACGAGGCGCGGGGCGGCGACGCGCGGAGCCCTGGCCCTGGCCTCCTCGCCGGAGCCGCCGCAAGCCCTGGCCGCCTCGCCGGAGCTGCTGGCAACCGCCGCCGTACACCCATTGACCCAGGCGGGTGTGAGGGGAAAAAATTAGGAAAAGGAAAAAAAATAGAAATAGAATATTTTTACTTTTCTTAAAAGGGAACGAGCTGACAATTGGTCCCATGTAAATTTACAGAAAACCCCAAAATTTATAAGAGATATCACTTACCGTTTCATGCCAACTAATACTTGCCACATCAGCCTGACAGCGGGCCACATCCGTCAGTTTCGTACTTAACTGAGCGTCACGGACAGTTAGCGTAGAAGTGGTGGTTTTTTGCAACGCTGTCATTCAAAAGTGGTGGCGATTTGCGAATTTGTTGGAAACCGGTGGTCTTTTGCAACCGAACCACCAATTGTGGTGGTTTTTTTGCAATTTTCTCCCCTCACGGTGGCCTCGCTGAACGCCTGAACCCCAAGACGGACCGCAGCAGAGCAGCATCGGCCTGCTGGATTTCTGGGAGAAGAGTGTGGCGTGGTCACAGTCCGACGCCGGCATGTGAGACGTAATGGCGCACCCCTTGAACGCTGCAAACCTCTCACCTCACCAGCGGGAAACGCAGTTTCATGTCCTCCGACAAGCTTCCGCCATCCGACAAGCTTCCGCCATTGCCACCCATGGGAAAACATGGCGCTGCCGAGAGGGCAGAACAACGGGGAAGATGGAACAACGTGAAACAGGGGGGAAAAGAGGAACCAGGTTCAGTCGTCGCCTTCAGTTCGGAAGGTCGCCGACGAGCTCCAGTCGTCGCCTTCCGGTCGCGACGCGCGGGGAAGGGAACCCGTTCGATTTTGGATGGTGGGGAACGAAGCAGTGGGACCGAACACTATGCCAGGTCAGCGTATACGATACCCTTCCGTCGTTTGGACTGTACGTGGTCATACAGAGCAAGTTTTTGGACTATTCTAGCGCAATTCCAGAGTTTAGGGACCGAGTTAGACATCGCCGGTGGCAAACGGAGCTTGGCTCTGATGGTTGGGTTCCCTGTGGTGGAACCAGCCCACCCAGGTTCAAGTCCTAGACTTGGCATGGGCGTTTGCATTTACCTGGATTTATTCCAGGATTATCCGGCGCTATTCTTTCAGTGGTAGGTGACGTGCCCGTCAACAGCGAGGCGCCTGTGGTGACTTCGTCAACCTCAAGATCTGCCGGCTCGGTCCTTCAGAGGTGCTCATAGGGGTAGGGTGTGCGTGCGTGCGTTCATAGGGGTGAGTGTATGTGCGTATTTGTGAGCGTCTGTGTTGTACTGTGTTCTCAAAAAAAAAAAGACATCGCCGGTGAGTCTAGGGACCGTAGATGCATTTCACTCTATCACGACCTTCCACAATGGCCCTCCAAACGTGTGAGGGAGACGATCTCAGCGTGATAACATGAAACTCCGCGTAGGGGAAATATACTGCTTTGAGCACCCTAGTACTGAGCGCTTCAGGATTTTTTAGAATCCACCACACTTGTCAAGCCAACATTGACAAATTGAATAGCTCAATGGGGAGCCCCTTTGTGCCCCCTGTTAGCGCCCCGGAGTTTTACGGCGCCTGCAAGCTTCATTTCGTGGGCCGGCCCACGAAAGTTACAAGCGCTGACTGCTTCATTCGCCCTGTTTGAAGCCAGCGACCACAGTTCGACTCCGGTGTGGAACGAATTTATTTGTGTTTTGCTGATTCTTTTCTGTTTCTTCACACATTCGTGGTGTTAGCTACCAAAGTTGGACGCATGTTTGAAGCTGCAACAAAGAAAATGTTGGCTCATGCTGTTACGTGGTGTTTTCTTGTACGTTCAACAAAACTGATACGAACCGATTGACTCAAATGAATTTTGGAAAAACTGCATTAACAATAATACTTAAGAAGAAAATTTTTGAGCTGTAGTTTATATGTTCGTATTAGTATAGTTAGTAAAAATACCAAAAATAAGAGATACGATGGAAAATAATACTGAACAAAAAATGTTTCATTCTGGTTCAGTAATATCTTAAATCCACTGAATTTTTAAACAGACTATTAATATTTATTTCCTGTTCTCGAACCAACGCTCCAACCGGATGAACAAATTTGAAATAAGGAACCATTTTTTAAATGGACAATTTTCAAATTATATTTTTTTGGTTCAGAACCATTTTCAAAAACCGGAACCATTTTTCTGTTCGGAAGCACTTTTCGGTCCGAAACCATTTTGAAAAGTTGGAACCATTTTCAAAACGGAATCATTTTTTCGGTTCGGAACCATTTTAAAAAAGGAACCATTTTCGAAAAATCGGAACCATTTTTTCAAATTGGAACCATTTTTTTCATTCGGAACCATTTTAAAAAATCGGAACCATTTTCGGTTCTGAACCATTTTCAAAAAGGACCCATTTTATAGTTCAAAACCATTTCAAAAATTGGAACCATTTTTTCAGTTTAGAAACATTTTCAAAAAGAAACCATTTTCTAAAAATCGGAACTATTTTCCGGTTCGGAACCATTTTAAAAAATCGGAATCATTTTTCCGGTTTGGAACCATTTTCAAAAAGGAACCATTTTCGAAAAAACGGAACCATTTTTACAAATCGGAACAATTTTTTGGTTTGAAACCATTTTCAAAACGGAACCATTTTTCAGTTCAAAACAATTTTTTAAAAAGAACATTTTTTCGGTTCAAAGTCATTTTAAAAAAGGAATTATTTTTTAAAAAATCGGAACCATTTTTACAAATCAGAACATTTTTTTCGTTCGGAACCATTTTTTCGGTTCGAACCCATTTTCAAAAAGGAACCATTTTTCAGTTCAAAACATTTTTAAAAAGGAACCATTTAAAAAATCGGAAACATTTTTTGTTTTGGAACATTTTTAAAAATAGAACCGTTTTTTGGTTCAAAACCATTTTTTTAAAAAGCAACCATTTTCAGAAAGGAACCATTATTTTGGCTCAAAACCATTATGAAGAAGGAATAATTTTCAAAAAATCAGAACCATTTAAATAATCGGAACCTTTTTCGGTTCGAACCCATATTCTAAAAAAAGAACCATTTAAAAAAACAAAACACTTTTAAAAAAAATCCAAAATATGAACCATTTTCAAAATAAACGATAATTTAAACATAAAAAGGAAAAAAGGAAAAGGTGAAACAGTAAAATAAAAAACAAAAACCGAAAAAAAACATAACACGAAAAGAAACAAAAAAAGAAAAACGGAAAAAGAAACATAAAAAAGAAAGAATAAAATGGAAAACAAAAAAGAAACAAAAAAGTTTGAAAACCGGAAGTACAAAGAAGTGATATATTGATACATGTACGTAAAGATCAGCGTGGCCCAGTGGTCATGCTCACCTTGCACGCACGATGTCTGGCAGGGTTAGAATCCCGCCTGAGATTAATAATATCCTTTTTCACTGTTGAAGTGTACTAATGGGCCGGCCCAGAAACGCTGCGCGACCGAGATTTCTTCAGGTGGCGCTGAGTTTAGGGGCGCCCGCCGGCGGCATATAGGTTCCGCCGCTCAATGTCTCCAAAAGAGTAATCTAAACCTCCTGAGAATTTCCCATGACAACCAGCAAGTAAGGCTTTACCGCACGGGAACCTGGACCTGGAATGCGACATCCAGTTACCGGCCTGATCCCGGTCGTGCTGCATCCTGTGAATGGCCGGCGGGCTGCGCCACGGCCCATGGACCCATGCAGCTGCTCTGTGTCACACATACGCTGGGCCGGCTGGGCCGGTGTTCGGGATGGCGTCTGGTTTGACTCGTTAGTTTTGTAGAGAGGTAGACTCAGAGAAAAAGGAGGTGCATTTTGTAAAAATAAATCACCGTATTGTCATCATACAAACACGAGGCAAACAAGTAGTGCCAGCGTAGGTACACCCAGATTTCTCGCCTCTGTATAGGCCACCAGGATTAAGTGAAATTGTCAATCATAAACCATACCAGTTGTCAAACAGAAGGAACTAAGTTACTATGGTTTAGTCGTTTAGTGAGTCCGACTCGTACTGGTATTGGCCCTTTTTGCTCTTTCTAGAAGCAGTACAAATAGTAAAACGCAGAATCACTCCGTACCATCGATAATGGTACGTCCGCGGCCTTGATCCCGTGTCGTACAAAATCAACATCAGGCAGCTGTAAACTTCCTAATGCCTTCCATGACTACATGTACGTAAAGAGCAACAAAGCAAAATGACAAGATAGAAGGAAATAGTCTAGAGAAGGGCAAGGCACATATCTAGGGTGTGGAGGACAAACTTCTCGTATATATGGGGAAATGATTCTAATGCCTACGAGACATCAAATGTATGGTAGATGAAGAAACTCAGACATAAGGTGGGTAGATTGTACAAAGAGAAATCATGTTGATGCATTGAATTCCACGTTTAAGTAACATGTTTCAAGAAGTTAGCTGTTACGTTCATTATGTTGTTTAATCAAGTAGGCGAGTGGTCAACATGCTCACATAACGCAAGTTCTGATTCCACGCATGGTATGATCCCCTATATTTTATCTTGGAGTTTGGGCTCTTTGTGAAGTCACATGATATTTTTTTTCCAGTGGATTATGTAAGATTGCAAAATATGTTGTATTGTATTGATACTGGATTGATTACAACGAGCCACGGTGGCTGTATATAAAGGGGTACAAGACTTGGAGACTACGAAAGCTAATAGAGATAGAATTCGAACACAGTCCTAAACTAATATACCTAAACCGTATTGTACTCTAACACCCCCCCCCCCCCCCCGCAGTCGGATCGGTAGTGACGCGAACAGCTGGAGCGTCGCGGACGGTCTGACTAGAGCATAATCCGAAGTCGCGAACTGGAGAGGGAGGTGAGATGATAGCCCTTGATGTTGATGTCGATGTAGCCGAGTTGTGGATGTTGTAGTCGTGGTCGATGTTACCGTTGTTAGGGAAGTTGAGGTAGACGTTTGCTGGAGTTGATGTAGCGCGTCGGGGACGAAGGCACGCGCCGGTGTTGCCAGCACCGAACATGCGAAGACAGGGACCACCACGAACCTTGCGAGCCAGAGCCGGATGAAGAAGCAGAGAAGATCTCCGTGGTCGGCGGCGCGTAGCGCAGATTTTCTGCCGTTTTGTTGTCTGAGTAGACGAAAAATTTGCAAAAAAAATAAATTGAGCAAAAATAAAAATGGACTGCAACTCTGACGGCTCGGTTTGTGGTGGACGAAGACGACGTGGTGGTTGTTGAAAACGTTTGTTGGTGTAGATAGTTATCGGCGGTGTAGAGGTAGTAATTGCCAGAGACGTTGTTGATGTAGAAAATTGTCGGCGAGGCGATGATGACCACGAGCAGCGTTGAAGTCGATGGCTCGGTTCGCTTCATGACGATAGGTTTGTCGTAGGTTAGAGGAGATGTTTTCATGAGGCTCGTCACAAGTGGATGCCCTCAGTGTTGTTTTTATTTTTTGTACTTGATTGTCTTACGCATGGAACATGTATTTTCTATAATGTTATGGAAGTGTCTTGTCGACTGAAATGAAAAAAACACCTCAATCAAAAATCAAACTGTAGAGAGGCACATTTAAGACTTAATCGAATAGTTATCCAACAAGTAACTAGAGCATTGTTACCTCTCATCTACATGGATGTTCGGAGATTTTCTGTCCTTTGTGCAAATCGGAGAAAAATCAGTCATAGAGAAGAGATACATGTATTACACATAGAAACACACTTGAGCATACATTTAACTAGTACACATAGATCCTTTATTAGGATGTAATGAGAAATGTAGGCTGCGCAATTTATTCTGAGAGGATACAAAACGATCATTTTAGAGAGAGCACACACATAAACAACGCAAACACCACCACATGTGGACACATGATTTTTGCATTTGCTCCACCGCACCACTTAATTAGCACAGGTTAATACGAAGTGGTTCTGGAGATAAATCATCTATGGCTGCCGCAATCTTGTGCAAAGTTTCCAGCTTGTTGTTTCCAGGTCGAGAAAACACAATCTGCATGCACGAAAATACACATATGTCGGCACATGTATGAGTACTACTACTCGACAATCAACTTTGCATAAGTTCCATGCATATTACTCCCACTATTTCGAAATGTATCCTAAGTTGAACTTGTTTAAGTTTAATACAATAGAAAAATGCATCAGCATTTACAACACCGAATTAGCTACTTCGTTAGATTCATCATGAAATATATTATCAAAATATTTTTATTAGGTGTTATAAATGTTAACATTCAACTCTGGACAAATTAAAGAAGTTTCACCTAGGACAAAACTAGAATCGCTTAAATTTTGAAAAGTATGGTGTAAGAAATTTGACTGCAACATACATACCAGGTAGTTTCCAAGCGTCCGTGTCTTAAAACCAGCCATGCAGTATTCAAAGTAGTATTCCCATATGCGAATGAACTTCTCGTCAAATCCTAGAGCCAGAATCTTACTGCAAATCTACTATTTAGTATCTGGTTTGATTTATGAGTTAACTTCTGTTACTTTCGGAATTGACTTACTCTTTGTTGTCCAGGAAGTTGTCCCTCCAGCGCATCAGTGTTGGGTAGTAATGATCCCCAATATTCTCAACGTACTCAATGCTGCACTCAACACATATGCAGGGTAATCAGTATTCAGTAACAGTCCATCAACAACCAGGGCCATGAGCAGGTGATAAACTATATAAAGCATGCACCTGAGCCTTGATGCGGCGGACATGGCAGACGTGACCCGGGCCAAGGAAGGAATGCAACATCCTGGAAAGATGTATTCTTTTATAAAATCTGAACTTCTCCTGTATTGATCATACCGTTCTTCTGGAATGGAGGTGAACTGCATACCAATTATGATAAGTCGATATATTCGGAAAAAACTAAATTAGTTGCTGATTCCAGGTCAAAGTTGGTGCAAGATGCGATGGATGTGTAGTTGACGATGATAATTAGAGAACCTGGAGGACAAGTATGCCGTCTTGAGCCAAAAGGGACTCGCAACAGTCAAAGAAATCGTCCATGTATTCATGACCAACAGCTCCAATCATCTCACTGTGAGAACATGAGGCCCAGCCACAAAATTAATCAAGAATTATGTACAAACCTACTCCTTCAGTTCCATATTATGTTACGACAATCCATATCAGCAGTATTACTTACCAAGATATGATCCTGTCATATTTGCAATAAGTTGGTACTTGCCGGTAGTCACACAACAGGAAAGTTATGAGGTCCTGAAAAAGACAATATATAGGCATGACACACTGAACACTTGGATTACATGAAACAGGTCCAACAGGGGAGGAGACCCACAATTTTTTAATTAAGACATAAGAGATACTGAGGTACCACAAGACCAAATCCTACGAATTGTAACCAAAGGTAGCAAAATTTCGCTTCCACTGGGATTGTATTCCTGGTCGGCCAGAACCCACAACTGGGCCTCTATAACTGTGCTATCTACCAGTCCTCAGATCACTTGGATTAATTTCTTCATGGTGATCTTAAGTACTATTGAGTATGGCACTCTCTCCAGTAGAATAGAAAAGGTAAGATATATTCTAGAACACATGTAACAAAACTATTTTAAGTTTGACCAAGTCTCTGTTTATATATATATTCATCAAATGATATTTATATTAGTTTTGAGACTACAGTAGAAACTAGCGGTCAGAGTTATATTTTTCTCGTATCACATTTACCTCTAAACCAGCTTCTTTCACTTTATTTTGGGCATATTTAAGCTGCTCCACGGATAAGGTAATCCCTGTGTATTTGCAGCCAGTTTGCTTCACCACCTCAACTGCTAGGGTGCCCCAACCGCTGCCGATTTCAAGAACATGGTGATCCCGCTCCACTTTTAGCCTTGATTATTTACATATTCATCAGATAATGTGTGCACATATCTATCTGAGATGAGAATGGAACTCACTTATGCTAGTAATATTACCTTGTTGATTAGGAGGCTAACTTTACGTAGCTGGGCCACTTCAAAGCTTTCATTCTTCACCTACCAAAGGCATAATAAGTTAATAACAATGATGGCCGTGCAGAAAAAAAATCAAATTTGCATGTAGTACAAAATCCAATCACAAGGCAAACCTCAAAGATGGCACAAGAGTAGGTCATCGTTTGATCCAGAAAAATTGAGAAGAATTCATTACTCTGCACAGACAGTGATGAGGTTTGTTAAGCCTTTGTTATTTTTAGACTAGTATCTCCATTTCACAACGTTTCACACTGTCAATAGTTCTTTAAGAGTAACACTTTCGTTTAAGAAAATGGATGGGAAATGACTACATAGCTTTACCTAAAGGCATATAAACACACTTAACCTATTACAAAATATTTAAGTACAGGTACAGAATCGGCGAAACAGCCTCTTGCAGAAATGCAGGGAAAGCCTGCGTACAAATGACCGCCACATGCACCGGCTGCCCTCTTACAGGTACATAGTGGAATCATTGCAATAAACACACTTTTTGTTTGCTTCAATAAACAAACATTTTAAAACAAAGACTGTCAAGTTTATGCCCAAATGTAACGAGACAGAGGGAGTAGTAATAATGAAAGTAGTAAAGGCACTCGGAATGACCAGATCGTAGTGCTGAGAGATGTTTTGGCGAGTTTGTGTGATAGTATTCTTCCTTGAGACGTGGCGTAGGAAATATTTAGCAGATGCAACCCCTCCTGTTAGAAGCAAAGGTGTCCACCAACCCCTGCCAATGAAACATAGAATGAAAAACCACACAGTAGTAGATGATCCACTGATTACTTCAGAGTAGTTACTATATATTTTTCAGAAATATTCTCTACTTCATATATTTTTGACTTCAACATGATGGATCGAGTGGGGTAACGGAACCTTTTACTGATACCGCTGGTACAACTCTTGCGCGCTGTAGAAATCACAGAAGCTACAGTCACCAGACTGAAGGGAGGAAGACGAATAGAGAGTTCGAGAGTATTCTGGCTATCCACTCACTCCAGCCTGCCCTTTTCCATTATCTTTTAAAGTATAGGTACATTTACATAGCAGTCCTTAGCTTAACTCCTATTTACAGCCTAGTTCTTCTACACTCCCCCTCAAGATGAGGCAAAGATATCACAAAGCCTCATCTTGCTACATAGTTTCATAAAGGTTACAGAGTCAATACCCTTGGTTAGGATATCAGCTAGTTGGTCAAAAGACCTAACATATACTACTTGCAACACTCCTGCATCTAGATTATCCTTAATGAAGTGTCTGTCAATCCCAACATGTTTTGTTCTATCATGATGGACTGGATTGTTCACCAAATTGATGGCAGCTTGATTGTCACAATATAATTTTAGTGGTACACCATTAAATAGTCGCAGTTCAGAGAGCAATATTTTTATCCACATTAATTCACATATACCCTGTGCCATGGATCTGAACTCAGCTTCAGCAGTCGATCTAGCCACCACACTTTGTTTCTTACTTCTCCAGCTAACAATATTCCCTCCTACAAATATGCAATATCCTGAGGTAGATTTTCTATCATCAATACTACCTGCCCAGTCCGCATCAGTGAATCCTTCTACATTGAGATGTCCATGATTAGAGAAAAGAATTCCTTTTCCAGGACACCCTTTGAGATATCTCAAGATTGTATATACTGCATTCATGTGACTTGTTCGGGGATCATGCATATATCTACTTACAACACTGACTGCATATGCAATATCAGGCCGAGTATGTGACAGATATATTAGTCTACCCACTAAACGCTGAAACCTCATTTTCTCCACCGGTTCCCCCGAGTCAGCATGCATTTTATGGTTTTGTTCAATTGGAGTAGCCACAGGATGACAGTCTATCATCTTAGTCTCCTTTAATAAATCAAGAGCATATTTCCTCTGGGAGAGATAAATACCTTGGTTGCTATAGGCTACTTCAATTCCGAGGAAATAATGTAGATGTCCCAAGTCCTTGACTTCAAAGGATCTCGCCAAATCCTTCTTCAGCTGCACCATCTCCCTTTCATCATTGCCTGTTATTATAATATCATCAACATATACAATCAGGATAACAACATTGCCTTGATGATGCTTATAGAACAAGGTATGGTCAGCATTGCTTTGTAAGAAACCCTTGTTGCAAATTTCCTTTCTAAATTTCCCAAACCAAGCTCTAGGTGACTGTTTTAGACCATATAAGGATCTTTTTAGTTTACATACTTTCCCTTCAGTCATTCCAGTATTGAAACCTGGAGGAATTTCCATATAGACTTCCTCTTGTAAATCCCCATGGAGGAAAGCATTTTTAACATCAAGTTGGAATAATTTCCATTTCTTGTTTGCTGCTACAGAAATCAGTGTCTTAATAGTGTTCATCTTAGCTACTGGTGCAAATGTCTCATCGTAATCAACCCCATATGTTTGGCTGTACCCTTTGGCCACCAGTCTAGCTTTATATCTCTCAACTTTACCATCAGGTGTATGCTTGATGGTAAAGACCCACTTACACCCTACTGCTTTCTTACCAATGGGAAGTGTAGATAATTCCCAGGTATCATTTTTATCTAGAGCTGCCATCTCCTCTAACATGGCTGCTCTCCATTGAGGGTGCCTCTTGGCTTCTTGCCAATCATGGGGAATGGGTACAGCCGAGTCAAGTGCAGCAATAAAAGCTCTATACTGTGGTCCCACAGATGAATATGATACATAATTAGAAATATCGTATTGGGACAAATGTGATGGCAGTTTTCCAACAGTGGAGCGAGATTGTTTCCTCTGAGCTATAGGGATATCAAGGTCATCAAATGGAGCAGAAACTGTACCATCACTTGTAGGGGAACTTGAACTTGAGTCATGCACATCTGGTTGTATTTGGGCTTCAGGATTTTGGCTCAATGTGATTTCTTCCTCCCCTTGCACTTGATCATTCTTAGTTCTCTGTCTCCGTGTGTACACCTTAAGGTTTTGTGGCCACCTTGATCTATTAGTTTGATACTCTTCCTGCTCCCCCTGAGTGTGATCTTGTTCAGCATTTGATGTATCTTCATCTCTACCATCAGGTTCATCTCCAGTTGGAATTGCTCCAACAATCATCTTCTGTGAAGTTGCATCATTGTCCTCTCTTCTTTCATCTCCCCCTGTCCTCAAGACTCCATCTGAGCTATCATCATTGAACAAATCAGGAAACACATTAGTCAAGTCAGGAGGTTCCCCATAAAAGGTTTCATTTTCTCTGAACGTAACGTCCATGCTCACAAACATTCTCTTCTCTGTTGGGCACCAACACTTATAGCCTTTCTGTGTTCCAGAATAGCCAACAAATATACACTTTAACGCCCTAGGGTCCAGCTTCCCTACTGATGGTCTATGGTCCCTTACAAAACACACACATCCGAACACTTTAGGTGGGACAACATATGTTGTTTTTCCTGTTAAACACTCTATGGGCGTTTTGTAGTCAAGCACACGGGTTGGCATTCTATTAATAAGATATGATGCAGTCATCACAGCATCAGCCCATAAATATTTTGGAACCTTCATGCTCATCATCAAACATCTAGTAACTTCTAAAAGGTGCCTATTTTTCCTCTCAGCCAATCCATTTTGTTCAGAAGTTCCTGGACAAGTTGTTTGGTGAAGAATCCCAAAACTTGAGAGGTATTCATCAAAGTTCTTGTTCACATATTCAGTACCATTATCTGTGCGCAAAACTTTAACACAGGCATCATACTGAGTCATGATCAATTTATGGAAGTCTACAAAGCACTCAAAGACATCACTCTTGTGTTTCAGCACATAAACCCAGGTAGTCCTGGTGCAACAATCAATAAAAGTTACAAAGTAACGATGTCCAGTAACTGAATAGACTCCACTAGGCCCCCACACATCAGAATGTATGGTATGCATCGGCACAACACTCCTATTATCAGATAGCACATAGGAGCTCTTAACAAACTTCCCAAACTCACATGCATCACATACTAACTTAGTTTTATCAACTTTATCATACAAGCTGGGATAGAGTCTACCCAAATTTACAAACGATAGATGCCCTAGGCGGCGATGCAGCATTAAAAACTCATCTGTAGATGACCAAGGTAGACATGTAGCTGCTGCATATGGTAGATTGTCTAGGTAGTACAAGCCTTCACGTACAGTCCCTGTCCCAAGCCGCCTTCCAGTCCCAAGCTCCTGAAATATGCACCCAAATGGGAGGAAAATGGCGGCACAATTTAACTCTTTTGTAATTTTGCTGACAGACAACAAGTTGATTGGGAAAGAGGGAACATGTAGGACGGCAGAGAGTATTAGTTCGTTACTGCACTTAACAGTTCCAATTCCATAATATGTTGAGTAGACCCATCAGCAAGTTTAACATTTTGTCCCTTGAAGTCAGGGATATAATTCATAAAATTCCTAGATGAGCCAGCCATATGTTGTGATGCACCAGAGTCTATAAGCCATACTAGATGGGCGAGTTGGGAATTATTACCATCAGCACTAGTAGATGCCGCAGATGCTTCAGCAGTTGGCTTCTCATTTTCAATGCTCTCCTTGAACTGACGCCATTTTTCCAAATCATCAGGATTCATTTGAACATTAACTGCTTGAGTCTCTTCACCTGTAGTCATTGACATATTTGCTCTTCCTGCTGCTGCTGGAGCACCACGTCCCCTGTAAGTGCCGCGCCCATAAAATCCACGTCCTCTTCCTCTTACATAGCCATCTCGTCCTCGTCCACGACTACCACTTCCAAACAGGTCAGGACATGCAGACTTCAAGTGCCCAGGTTGTCCACACTCAAAGCATGTTCGATCTCCCAGATTAACATTACGCCCAAATGATTGGGCCATCCCGCCAGCAACCAACGCCGAGCGTCCATGACTAGCACTGACTCCTCCAGATTCTTCCATCTTCAGCCTTGTCTCTTCACTTACAATCGCTGAGATTGCCTGCTCTAAGCTGGGTAGTTTGCCACTACCATACAGGGCTGCCCTCCTTGGCTCGAACTTCATATTCAGACCATTTAGAAAGTCTCTCACTTGTCTTCTTTCAACCCAGTTGTGATACTTCTCAACACACTTACCACATTCCATACCAATAGGATCATAGAACTCAAGATCACTCCACAGTCTCTTCAGCTCAGACACATATTCTACCACTGTCTTCTCCCCCTGACTTAAATCCTGTAGTTCCTTCTGAATCCTGCAGGCCAACATCTCATTGCCGACCCCTGAATATGTGCCTTTCAGTAGTCTCCAAATCTCAGCTGCTTCTTTTATTCTTTCAACTTGCTTGGCAATCTGAGGTGATATGGAGCTCAGCAGCCATGCTCTCACCAGAGCATTGCTTGTCTTCCACCTCTGTCCTTCCTTGGAGTCTTCATCTGATGGCTTCCCCACGGTTCCAAGCACATAGCCTTCAAGCCTTCTTGAGACAAGAATTGTCTCTGCATGCTCAGCCCAGCTCCCATATGTCTCAGCCCCTTCCAGCTTCACCAGAGGCATCTGCAGGGGATGCACATCCTCCTTTGGTTCAGCTTCTTGCCTCGGCTTCACTGCCTCAAGCAGTGTTCTGTACTTCTCATCCATGGACTTTAGAAGAGCCACAAGCTCTCCCGTAGTCACTGGTGTAGACGTCCCTTCCGCCATCGCCTTCTACTCAACTTCTCACACTACTAACAGAAAACAGAGGCTCACCTCTTGACTGGCGCAGAGATCTGATGCACTATCTCTGCTACTCCCCAATCCACAGCTGCAACCCTATCTTCTCCTCAAATTTCAGCCTTCCCAAGCAACCAGAGGCACCTGACCTTGACTGAAGAAGCGCAATCTGGACCCCTGGACCTGTAGCTCCTCCAATCCCTTGAGCAGGTCGGACTCCTGGAGAAGCCGCTGCTTCTTCCACCGCGGGTGCCTCGACTCCTGGTTCCCCTACCTTCTTCGCCCACAACACCCAAGATCCTTCAATCCTCCCTGCCGCCGGACAGCGCCGCCGCGTGCTCTGATACCATGTAGAAATCACAGAAGCTACAGTCACCAGACTGAAGGGAGGAAGACGAATAGAGAGTTCGAGAGTATTCTGGCTATCCACTCACTCCAGCCTGCCCTTTTCCATTATCTTTTAAAGTATAGGTAGATTTACATAGCAGTCCTTAGCTTAACTCCTATTTACAGCCTAGTTCTTCTACACGCGCATCTCTGTTAGAAATGAAAATCTGTAGAGAAATGGATTAACTAAGACCAGTATACACATGGCCAATTAACCACATAGAATGCAATTTTTAATTTACCAGGAAAAGATTCAGAAGCCCTTCTCTCTTATCAGCAAAAGAGAAATAACCGTTAATGTAGGCATCTGCTATACCAAGGTCTCCTTCGGTTGCAACCTGTAAATTGCATTTACATGAGATCAGATCAAGCAAGTGGAATGGAGTGGAGTATGCATCAACAAAACTGAAGGAGAAGCTGACTGAACCTTCCAATAGAAAAGAGGGTCATGAATTTGCAGGATAGATTTTGCATGACACTTTGGGTCTGCTTTGCCAAAGCTGAACGTAGTGCCTCCTTGTTCCAGCAAGCTAGGGTTGAAAATAACCAAGTGAGGATCACTCGTAGCTAGCTATGCATAGACCACTATATAGATCAGTTGATGGAGAGCTCACATCAAGTTACCGAGGGATATGAATTGATTGAGAAATCTTGCTACCAGAATGCGTGCCCCAGCCTCGGTCCATGAGGGCAACATCTGTTTCGGGTTTAACAGAAGGCTACTCTCCTTCCCAAGCAAACCTTGAGCTGCTGCTTTCCCAGCCTGCACAGATCGACATATCAAAACTTAAGTATCAGATGTAAACGTATAGATTTTACGAGAGAGAAAGGGTTGTGCAGCCAGAGCCAGGGAGTACCTTAACCTCATCTTCAAGGAAGCCATAACCTGTGTGATGCAGGAAAGAAGAGGTGTTTTAGACCTAATCAGTAAGAAATTTCTCTATATAAACAGATGTTAAGTTATCGTGGTATGCCCCGCAAAACCATATTCCTCTGTTCCCCTGGACGTGATGGAGCTCAAGAGAAGCCTTTGCAGAAGCAACTGAGGGGGCAGAATGGCTAGCATTCCATTTGAGCAAGACATGGTCCGGAACGTGAGGAGGATTCAGCGTAACCAGGTAATGTCTGCTGGTTGATGCTATGTTCTATAAAGCCGAAATATATTAGGGCCAAAGATATCACCATTTCCAGTTCCATAAATACCAAAGTTAACTGTAAATGCAATATGTGAGTTGCTAGGTAAGGTACCTGAAGCAGGTTTAGCCAGTAGGTAACAGAGACACCCCCGCTTGACGTATTCAGGAAGTTCAAGGCGCTCCACGCCGACAAATTTGATGGCATCAAACTTTTGTCGCAGTGGAGGTACATGTCACTGCAGATAATGAGGCACATGCATAAGTAGATATAAAAGCTACATAACAAGCCATGATAACATGCAGCGGTATGCTTTACCTGCAGACATACTGGAAAGCACACAGAATTCTCAGTTCCTTGTGGGTTGCTTCAGCACCTAGTATTCTTAGAGAACCAGGTGCACTCACCCCAAATACAATCCTATCGTACACCTCCTCCGAACCATCGACCTCTAGTACTCTGTAACCTGGAGACAGCAATGGATGATAACACAACGGAGGAGGGGACCATCATTTCAGCGTGCGAGAACAGGGAACGATAGAAAAATAAAACAAATGAGCCTGGCCAGTACCTCCGTCGACACTTGAAACAGATTCGACTTGGCAGCTGGTCTTGATCCTGCAACCCATGCTTCCCAGTTCGTCCGTGACCTGTACGCATCCAATACCATGAACAAAGTGTGTGAACCAAATCGTCTTCGCATATTGGGATATGATGTATATTTGTATAGGAAAAGAAACTTGTTTGCACAGAGCAACTGGTATTTGTTTTGGAATTTTACACTCCGGGCACGGCATCGCTCTTTTTGTTCTGTCTCTTATTAAGTGCGCTCTGAGGTGTGCAGCTAGCTTGCTACAGAGCAGTTACTATGATTCACGGAGAAGAATCCAAGAACAACAAAAATGAGAAGAACGGCGTCTTGCAGTCATTTCCACAAGCACCTTGGCTGCGCTGCAAGAGCAACCAACATTCCCACTTCCCTCCCTCTTTCCCTCGAGGCGACCTCATCTGATCCGAGGCTCAGCCACTCAGGTGCAGAAGGTACTCCTTCCGCTCCCCCCTGGTCGCATTCGTAGTCCGTACGCGCCAGCCTCACCGTCGCAGGCGGGTTCCTCCGCCGTGCCATACGCACGTAACCCCTCCCCAGTAGCGTCGAATCAATCTTGCCACCGGAGTGACCGTCCGAAGCCAGGCAGAGCGCCACCCAGCAAGGACCATGCGACCCGCAGCAATAGGAGTGTGTCATGTAGTGGCAGTAGTGCCATGCACAATATCTCGACAACTGACAGCGACTTGGCTATTTCAAATGCGGCTGAGTAAAACAGTAACCGATTTGGAGGAGAAACAATTGCCCGTTTTAATTGGGCCATATACACTTTCTTTAGGAGGAAGAGATTCAGAAAATGGAAGTGTGAAATTTTGCTATCTCGTACTCCCTATGTCATATACACTTTGTTTTGCACGTTTTTTACGCACAAGTTTGACCACTAAGAGCTATTTGTAACTTTTATTACTTTTAGATTTATTTGTACTGTTGATGATGATCAATAAATATGTTGGCCTTTTCACAAATAATAAAAAATAATTTATTTATTTTTATGGATTGGAAACCTATAAATATTATCGTTGCAAAAAAAAAACACATATATTTACACTAACTTTGTGGACATGTTATAGTTACAAATCATGATCAAAATTGTAAATTGTGGACCAGTGAAAAACATACGAATATGAAAGAAATAATGTATCATATTTAAAATTAGGACCGGACTAAGCAGGAGCCGATGCATATTAGTAGATCCCGTGTTGTCATACTACCACTCACTTTTATACATGCAAATTGATTATATTGTCAAAGATTATATTAATTTTTAAATTTGAAAAAAACCTCAACCCGCATACCCAATCGTCGATTTGTTTTCACTGTCAACTCAGTTGCCAAAAAAATTGGAACTAGAGCCCACATTGACATGTTTGGTGGTTTTTTTTTTTTTTTTTTTGCAATTTTCAGATTGTTGACACTTACTTTTCAGATTATATAGTGCTTAGCTATCGGGTTAAAACAACTTGGTTGTCAAGTTTCTGAACATTATTTATGCAAATGTAAGATTTACATGATAGTCATTTTTTGGTATGACATGTTTTGAAATATTTGAATAGTTGCTCTCTAACTTTGCATAATATTACGGTGAATTTTAGTAAAATTATTACCGCCCGGTGCAGACGATATCTAAATTATTAGTAAAATTATTACCTTATTGACGTAGAACTGTGAACCATCCTTCACAGTAAGCCATTGGGGACGCCCGCCAAACGGCTGAACGCAAGAACCACCAGAAAGAAAGAAACAAGTGAATCAGTCGCAATGAATGGCCAAGAAACATCTGACTGTGTATATGTGTATGCACGCATGGAGGGAGTATGCCTGTGTGCATTGTAATTATGCAAAAACCGGGTGTAATGCTCAAAACTTTTTAACTATATTCTCGAAAAAAAACTTTTTAACTAACAAAACTCTCTTTATCTGAAAAAATATATGAAGGGGAGTTGGCGTGCACCTCCAGGACCTGATAGCACGAGAGCACGAAGAAAACAGGGAAGCCCAAAACATCCTGTGACGGGCATGACCATATGCATGCGCAGACAGGAGTCTGCATGAATTTACATGTACCCATTGTTCCATTAATCCATGAACGTATGAGCCAAAGTTTCACTAGCTCACACTAACCAAACAAGGGTAATATATTTGACCAGTTGATTTATATATATACCAGGTAGGCTTCCTGGAAGAGCCGGGAGTACCCATGCGACTGGACGAACTGCCCAGCGTCTCGTCGTCGTCCCGGTCAAGATCACGAGGGTTCTTCTCACGGTCGTCCAAGTACCTGAGCGCATCGTTCCTGAACCTGAAAACCTCACGGACCACGCCCCAGAAGCTGGGGCTGAGCGCGTTGCTCCTCTGCGCCAGGAGCCCCGACACGACACCGTTGCGGCTGCCCCACTCCCACCTGCCGCCGCCGGACAGCTGCGTGCTCGCCGACATGGACATGTCCGGCGACCTCTCCGTCTCCACGCCCAGCGCTTCCAGCCATTCCAAGGTGTTTGGATACGTTACCTGCGCCATGCATATCGGTCAGTCATATTTAGTCGACAAAATAGTTCGAATATGTCATATTTCTTGATTGATTTGACGCCCACCCGGTTGAAGTGCATCATGCCGAGGTCGAGTTCGACGCCGTCCACGGCCACGCTCCTCCTGCCAGCGTTCTTCCCGCCGAGACGCTCCTCCTTCTCGTACACTGTCACATACGCGCCGCCATTCCTCGCCAGCTCGTGCGCCGCCACCAGGCCGCTTGCCCCGGCACCCACCACCGCCACTCTCATCTTGCCCATCTCTCTGGCGCCTGAGTTTGTCTCGTCGGTTCTAGGAGTAGGAGTGACAACAACAACGCTGGGTTGGGCATACGCTGTGGTGTCGCAAGTCACCACTTCCTGGCCGTATATATATAGCAAAACAGTTGGGATATTATAATCCAAGTGCCTACTAGTCCCTATTTCGAATTTATAATAACTTGCGTGCGAAAAAAGATGTAATCATTGAAAATTGCCAAAGTTTGTTAAATTCCAGTAATTTGAAATTCAATTCGGTAATGTTAGAATTATACGCAATTACATCATTCCAAAAAGTACACAAAGGATTATATTTATTAAGGGTGGTACAATGATCAATCGTCCAATGTAATCAGAGAAGGCATGGTGCAAACGTTGCGGAAAATCCTCTCACTTGGTTCAAATGTCCCAAGAAATGAACATGATGAGTGACCCCAAGGGTTTCCGCTGGGTACCATTGGTGTAGATGACAGACTCCCACCAATCCTTGATTATGGTACATGAGGACCATGCCGAAGTATCAATCAACTTGAGGCCGAGCCAAGGGGCGTTGTTCCGAATCCTAAGGTTGTAGCGGGATTTTAAGAAGAGATGCATCGCAAATTCATCTTCCCTTTTGCAAAGTTGGCAAAGCCCGTACTTTTCCCCCACGTGAAGGAGGCCGGAAATCCGCACACGGTCTTCAAGAACTTAAGACACAAAAAGCTTGCACTTGGGGGAGCGGGGTGCAATTTTTCCAGACGTTGTTATTCCTTTTAATTAAGACTTGCATTCGGATGCGCCCGAATAGGATCCGAAGGTGATGAATCTCCATGTGATGTCATCCGTCATGTTCTCGATGAGGCATACCTCATTTATTTCCGTCCAAAGCTTGACAAACCCATAGATGTGTTTTGAAGTGAGGCACTCGAAAAAGTTGATCTTGGAGATCCAAAAGTCAATTGGCATCCCATTGTTGACGGTAAAGTTTTTCCTTAAGGAGATGTCAAAAGTGGACAGAGCAAGGTCTTTCAACTTTAGACAATTAACCATGGCACGTGCGAAAAATTAGCAATGTGACCGTCTCCAATTGTGATAGTGGTGGACGTGCAGAACAAATCCATGTCTCCCTTGTCACATTGGTGGTCATTACCCATGGTGACGGACGCTGATGTTTCTATGAGCCTAGCCAAACTAGCTATAAACTGATAGGAAGATGACAGATTTAGTCATTTCTGAGACGAGACGCATGAGAACTAGCAAATCGGCAAATTAAAAAAAGGACAAACCAGAGAAGTGCATCATGTATAGATCACACGCCACGACCTTGGTTACCCCAGATTAGCAAAACTTGGACTCCACCGTTTTTTGATAATCCTCTTGTGACATGAGAATTTGTCTCCAGCGGCTGAGGTTGTATATGTACACATGTTCTTTGGTCTTGTGAACTTTGAATACGTGTGCAAGACCGTGGCCACTTTTTCTTTGCTGAAGTAAAGACATGAATAAATAGTCTGACTTGTCCGTACCATAGCCGCCGGCTGCCAGATAGTAATATAAAACGAACGTACGTACGTGTATACTAACAGTCTTTTCTTCCAATCGAGAGCGGGCGTAAAATGTTTATTTATCCACATCCACAGTCTGTTAAAGCGCATCATTAGATAATCTGGTCAATCACATTTTATCCCAAAAATTTATTCAACTAGTTGGGTTGAACTTGCAGACAGATGCAGAAGCCATCGGCAGCTTGGGTCTTGGTTTCATTTATACGTCGAATGTTATAAGTTAGAAAAGTCTTGTCTGACAAAAATATTACAAGTTAGAAAAAGTCTTGTCTGACAAAAATATTACGGGCTTGTTTGATTCACATGGTAGGAAACTCAAAGGATTAGGAAAGAAATAGGAAAGGGAAAGGATGACAGGTGTAATCCTTGCCTCGTGCCTTGTGCACAGGAATAAAAACATGAGGTGTGAGTGAATTGTTTCTTCCTCCAAGCTTTGCCTTGCAACTAGGATGTACGGGAAAAATTCCTATGGTTTTCCTTTGAGCCATTCCTCTGAATCAAACGAGTGAATTTTTCCTATTCCTCTACTTTTCCTCCACATTTCCTACAAATCAAACGAGCCCTACGGGGCTGCAAAACAGTTATGTTCCATTCAACTACCAATTACATTTTGTAAACTTTGGCACAGCCTCTAAGGCATTGTTAGGTGTCAGCTACCTGACAGTGTAGAAGCAACACCACCATGTTCAGTTATCCAACGGCTACGAGAAGCTCACCATCGACGGCCCAGATGCGTCGTATCGTTTCGCTCCCACTGTTTATCGTCTTTGGCTTGGCTGTCATTGTTAGCAGCAAGCTGTAGTAGCTCTAGATAAGACAGGTTGCGCCTGGCAACTTTATTCATTCCAATCTCGATTATTGCCTAGAAGCAAAACCTAAATGTTATACTCTCCAATATACTCTCTCGAACCCTAAGCCGGGTATCGGAAATCGAGTTTTGCTGCGTGAATTTGAGTGTTCATCCTCTATATTGTTTCATAGTTGTTAGAAATTGTTCTGTGAAGATGTCAATCCCCAGCGGGACCTGACAATTGGTATCAGATTCCAGAAATTCCTTGGAGGCGATTCGATTTGTTGGCGAAGTAGGGTTTGGATCTGTCAGCCCTCTATACCTGAAGACGGCCGAGTAGCTGGAGATCGACTGAAGATTAACGGTCAAGATGGAGGAGAGGCATCTGACGGCTGACACTGATTCAGAAGACGGCCTAGTTAATTCCCGTCTTTACTTTACTGTTCACTTTATTCAGTTACCGTTGTAACAATTGTACTGAACTGGCATATATGCCCACCCTAGCCGGGACGACAGAGCTATCGAAGGAATAAGCTAAACGCTACCTTGGTCTCTTTTATCTTTTTCTTGCAATTAGGGTTCTTAGTTCTTAGTAGAAATCCCTCAATTGATCGAGAGGTCTCCATATCGGGAGTTAGTTCTTGTCGATTCCGTTCTGGGATCTGACAGGATCTCCTGTAAAATCCCCTTCCTTCTCCACTTATCGCGGTGGCGGGGTGTGTGGTCGATGGTGGCGCTGGTGTAGTGGGTCATCTACGAGCGGGTCGACGGAGGCGGCCGGGAGGCGGCACAAATTCGGGCATAGATCGTTTCCCTGCCAAGGTTGCTCGGGAACATCCCCTCGAGCGGTAAAATTCCTGTGACACAGGCGATTCGTGTGCTTTGGCGGCGGGACGGCGAGAAGGCGGCAGGATCTACTCTAGGATTCGGGTTGTTGACTTCAGTTCAACGTAAAATTCCTCTTCCAAAGAGCAAGATCAGGATGGCGAGAGGTTCAAAATCGGGCCTCAACAACGACGACGCGGCGGAGTTGCAAGCTCTCCGACAGGAACTTTCAGAAAACAAAAAGGATACGGATGAACTGCGGCAAGAAGTTTCCCAGATCAGGAACGACATTGGCCGGATGAATGATAAGCAAACAGAAGTGGCTGAAGTGGTCGGTGGAATGCAAGAAGCAGTGGAACTCATCAGTGCTCAACTCAACACCGTGGCCAAGGCAATCAATTCGCTGCGGCCTAAATCTCCTGACAAGCCACCACCACAACCAGGACAACCTGAAAGTTCAGTTCAGCGACAGGAACAACAAAAATCACCAACTTTTCAGCGTTACCAGCAACCTGAGCAGTTGACTGATGAATTACGAGCAAGATTGTTGTTGGAACAACAAAAGACTCAATACTTGCAACAAGTAACCATGAACAACTTGCCTCACACCAACACTGCAAGGCGTTCAGCTCCTCCTGGTTTTGCAGGCTTCAACAAAGACAATGCAATTCATGTCGATACGGTGCAAAAAGAGACTGAAACGCCTGTGTTCAAGGCAAACAGTCAGACTAACAATTTACTCAAGCATAAGTGGGAAGGCTATGCTAGAGATTATGAGAGAGAGATGAGAATGCAGTTTTTCAAATCTATCACAAAGGGTCCTCGCATGGATTTTCCAAAGTTCGATGGAGAAAACCATGTAGGATGGATTAGGCAGTGTGAGAAGTACTTTCAGATGGCTGCTGCACCAGAAGAGTACAAAGTCCATTTAGCTCAGTTATATTTTGTGGGAGCAGCTGTTGTTTGGCTGAGGAGATCAAATTTACACAGACAACAACTCTCTTGGACCCAATTCTCTAAACAAGTTACACACCGTTTCTCTTCTAACAGTACTTATGAATTAGCAGAAAAGTTCAATGCTGTTAAACAGAACAATCTGTCCATCAAGCAGTATACAGAAATATTTGAGGAATTAATGGCAGACGTTAGAGAAGAAACTCCAGATCTTCCAGAATCATGGTTTGTCAGATGTTATGTGAATGGAATGAAGGACTCGATCAAGTCACAGTTGAGACCACTCAATCCTCTAACTCTCACTGTAGCTTATTGGAAAGCAAGGGACATGGAGCAATGTCAGCCTGCTAAGAAACCTTTTGTACCAGCGTTTCAGAAGTTCAGCAGTACCAATACATACAAACCACAGTCACATTTCACACCAAAGTGAGCAAGATTCCAGAAAACACAGCAGCTAAAGCAAGGCAAAAAAAGTGATTGTTGGCGCTGTGGCGAACCAAATTGGAACCCAAGCCACAGATGCAGACAGATTCCAGTACTGAATTTTTTACAACAAGTTATTGAACAAACACAGCACGAAATTGAGCAAATGCCAAGTGAACAAGAGTAAGATCAGGGAGAACCTAATAATCAAGAGCAAAACACAGAAACTTGCGCAAGCATCTCACTTCAAGCCATGGGCCAGAAACCATCTAACCAGACACCCTCAGTGGAAATCACAATTATGGGGAAACGTGCTATAGCTCTCTTGGATTCTGGTAGTAGTAATTCCTTCATGGATTTATCATTCGCTGTGAAAGCCAATTGCACATTGGTTAATTCTGAAGAAAAGAAGGTGAAAGTAGCTGGTGGGGGAATTCTGTTATCAACTTCGTCAGTTCTGGACTGTCCCTTTAATATTTCAAAACACCAATTCTGTGAGAATTTCCGAGTCTTAAATTTACCTGGGCATGATTTAATTCTGGGATGTGACTGGTTTCAGAAACACAGTCCCTTTACAATGGATTTGAAGAAAAACACCATAAAACTGACGAAGGATGGGCAGCTCACCACTTTTCCAACTTGCAATACTGCAGCAAATTTGTGTGAAATTCCTGCAGAAGAAATGCAGAAACTTTTAGCCCAAGGAGCACAAGCATATGTGTTACAACTGAATGTTTTATCCAGTTCTCCTGCTGAAACAGAGCAATTACTACCTGAGCTAGAAAATCTTTTGAATCAATATACAGATGTGTTTGAACAACCCGAAGGATTACCTCCACACAGGCAATGTGACCATGCAATCCCACTTCAACCAGGTGCAACTCCACCAATGGTGCGTTCTTATCGAGTTCCACATAAGCAGAAAGATGAGATGGAAGCTCAAATAAAAGAGTTGCTAGAAACAAAAGTGATTCGACCGAGTCAGAGTCCATATGCTTCACCTGCAATTTTGGTGAAGAAGAAAGATGGTTCCTGGCGTCTTTGCGTGGATTACAGGAAATTGAATGCACTAACTATCAAAAACAAATTTCCTATTCCAGTAATTGAAGACTTACTGGATGAGTTACATGGGGCTAAAGTATTCAGCAAATTAGACCTCAGATCAGGGTACCACCAAATAAGAATGTGTCCAGCTGATGTGGTGAAAACAGCTTTCAGAACTTATAATGGTCATTATGAATATTTGGTCATGCCATTTGGGCTATCCAACGCTCCAGGCACTTTCCAAGCACTGATGAATCAAATATTTGCTGAACATCTTCGGAAATTCATATTGGTTTTCTTCGATGATATCTTAGTATACAGTCCCGACACCAAAACACACTACAATCATCTGGCTATAGCACTAAAATTGTTGAGAGCAAACAAGCTTGTGGCTAAGCGTAGTAAGTGTGTATTTGGTACGGCACAGGTTGAGTATTTAGGCCATGTCATCTCGGGTAAAGGAGTATCAACTGACCCAGCCAAGGTTGCTGCTGTTGCTGACTGGCCAACACCCACAAACATAACCTTGTTGCGCAGAGTATTAGGGTTCACTGGCTATTATCGTCGATTCATCAAGGATTATGGCCTTATCTGTCGGCCCTTGTATGATTTATTGAAGAAGGTTCCTTTTATTTGGACTGATCAACATGAACAAGCATTCCAAACACTGAAGAAAGCACTCCTGACAGCCCTAGTTCTGGCTCTACCCGATTTCAACAAGCCTTTCATCTTGGAAACAGATGCATCTGGCACTGGAGTAGGTGCAGTACTATTACAAGAAGGAAGAGCTCTAGCTTACTATAGTGAAGCTCTTGGGAAGAAAAATTCTGGGTTATCAGCTTATGAAAAAGAGGCTTTAGCTATTTTAAAAGCAGTGAAAAGATGGCGCCATTACTTTCTGGGCAATACACTGATCATTCGATCTGATCAACAAAGTCTGAAATATATAAATGACCAGCGAATTGCAGAGGGAATTCAACATAAACTCATGCTCAAATTATTGGAGTTTAATTTCCATGTGGAGTACAAGAAAGGGAAAGAGAACCGAGCTGCTGATTCACTCTCAAGGCAATTTGAAATTGTATTTGCTATTTCTGCTGCTACTCCTACATGGATATACGAAGTAGTAAACAATTATTCAGCAGATGATCACACAAAAGAACTGGTTCAAAAAAAATTGATCAACCCGCCCGAACCAAATTCAGATTACTCCATGAACGCTGGGGTCCTTCGATATAAAAGCAGAATAGTTCTTGGCCAAGACTCACAATTGCAAAACAAACTGTTGAGTGCATTGCATAAATCAGCAGTGGGTGGTCACTCTGGCATTAAAGCTACATATCAGCGCATTAAAAAGCTGTTCTTCTGGACTGGCATGAAGAAAACTATGGAACTCTTTGTTTTCTCTTGTCCTGTATGTCAGAGATCGAAGCATGAAAATTGCAAATATCCTGGTCTATTGGATCCTCTCCCAACACCTGATATGGCCTGGAAACATGTATCCATGGATTTCATTGAAGGTTTGCCCAAATCACAAGGAAAAGAGGTAATATTGGTGGTAGTAGATAAATTCACAAAGTATGCGCATTTTATTCCCTTGGCTCATCCTTACACAGTTCACACTGTCACTGATGCCTTCATGGATAACATTGTGAAACTACATGGTCCTCCAACAGTCATCATTTCTGACCGAGACAGGATTTTCACCAGTACAATGTGGAGAGCAATCTTCAAAGCTTTCCAAACAGAATTGAGATTTAGTTCGGCTTATCATCCACAGTCAGATGGTCAAACAGAGCGAGTCAACCAATGTTTAGAATCTTACCTCAGATGCATGATCTTTCAAGAACCCAAGAAATGGATGTCATGGTTATCACTAGCAGAGTTCTGGTATAACAGTTCGTTTCATACCTCATTGAACATGACCCCTTTCAAGCTCTATATGGATTTGCACCTCCACAAATTAGTGAACTTTCAGTACCAGGTCCACCAGAATTAGATGCAGCTGCATTCCTCACAGCAAAGCAAGAAATGTTGGAAGTTCTCAAAAACAATCTGGCTCAAGCAACAACTCGAATGAAGAAGTTTGCAGACATGAATCGGAGTGAAAGAACCCTGGAAATTGGTGATATGGTGTACTTGAAAATGCAGCCTTACCGCATGGCAGCATTTGGACTCAGAGGTGCAATAAAATTGCAAAGCAAGTACTATGGTCCATTTCGAGTAATTTCAAAGGTGGGGAACAGATCTTACAAACTCTTATTACCACAGGGAGTTCAAATTCATCCTGTTTTTCATGTGAGCCAGCTTAAGAAACATATTGGAGCATCTGTTGTTCCCAATCCAGACCTTCCTTTGATTGCTACAGATGGCAAGATTCATACAGCCCCATCCCAAGTACTGCAAGTACGGCAGATTCCTCGTAATAATGTTGCAGTGCTTCAGTGGTTCATCCAGTTGGAAGGATTGTCACCAGACGAAGCTACCTGGGAGGATGCTGATTTCATCAAGCAAATTTTTCCCGAGTTCTTCAGAGTTACTGTCGAGGCGTGGATGCAAGATGATTCGACTACTTGAGGACAAGCAGTCACTCTTCGGGGAGGCATTGTCAGCTACCTGACAGTGTAGAAGCAACACCACCATCTTCAGTTATCCAACGGCTACGAGAAGCTCACCATCGACGGCCCAGATGCGTCGTATCGTTTCGCTCCCACTGTTTATCGTTTTTGGCTTGGCTGTCGTTGTTAGCAGCAAGCTGTAGTAGCTTTAGATAAGACAGGCTGCGCCTGGCAACTTTATTCATTCCAATCTCGATTATTGCCTAGAAGCAAAACCTAAATGTTATACTCTCCAATATACTCTCTCGAACCCTAAGCCGGGGTATCGGAAATCGAGTTTTGCTGCGTGAATTTGAGTGTTCATCCTCTATATTGTTTCATAGTTGTTAGAAATTGTTATGTGAAGATGTCAATCCCCAGCGGGACCTGACATTAGGACTCTGGTGAAACCAAATTCAAGGAATATGATTGGCTGAATAAACTGTGACAGAAGACCCTAATGATTTTTAGTCTAGTCTGAGTTTACGAAATGAGTTCTCGTCTTACGCATGACGAGAAACCCTAACCTCGTCATCCCGAGAAGCTGGCAGTAATCTACCTCGGAGCTCGGAAGACTAGATAGGATAAGAAGCGGCGCCCTGGAGGTATAAATCCCTAACTTATCTCCAAGTCGGAGTCGAGGAACCAGGATTCCCCTCCACCAGTAGCGTAGCCATGATGAGAGTATGCCTCAAGTCACCTTCACTCGTGTTGCAGCTATAGTAAGCTACAGCGATGTACACTAGCAACATATTAGCCTGAGTTTCAGGCTCGCTCCCCGGGTCAAGGCCGGGTGGCCTAGGGCATGTCTACGCGCCTACCACCGCCACCGGCGCGAGCGGCAGAGAGGAGGAAAATCCAGGACTCACTGGGAGAGATCGAGGGGGGGGGGGGGAGGTTTTTCCTTGTCACCTTACATGAACGACGTTCATTTTAGGGATCTTTCTGAAGGGATATTTTTTTAGTTCACGCGTACTTCAAATTGAGATAGGTATGCCATGTTTATTTCACCTACCGAATTGCCTATCTAGTTTGGTATTAACTTAACTAGTTATCTTAAATTATTTCAGGATAAGTGATCCTTTCTAGTCACAAGCGAAATACTATTACTTTGAAAACTTGCATGTGGCAAGATGGTTTGGAGGGTGGTTGTACCCCCAGCCCACTATGTGTTTCTCATTTAAGCGGAATATTCTTCAGTGGGAGACGACGTTCCCGTCGACAGCGAGGACTTCGTCAATCTCAATACCCAACCGTCGGCTTAGTCTCTCGAAGGTGCTCATAGGGCTAGGGTGTGTGTCTGTGTGCGCTCATAGGTGTGAGTATATGCGCGTCTATGTGAGCGTTTGCGTTGTACTGTGTTTCACAAAAAAAAAAAATTTACTTTGAACCTCTTTTCCTTATTGCGTTTCATGTGCGGGACAACTCCCCTCCTCCAAGGCCTTAAGATGCGCTCAACAGATTCATCTATTGTGGAAGTGTATACTCGTTTGATTCTAATTTAATTTACAAGTAGAAATGGTAAGATTGTGGCATATCGATCATAAGATCTCCAAAATTTAAAGATACAAAATGTCAGGAAAGTTACACACCGAAAAATGACGTGTAGTAGCCAATCGACACCGACCTTCAACTTCTGATGCATGCCATACTAAATGGAGATGCATAGGCAATCAATCAATTTTTTAAACAGGTCATGTGAATTTTTCAGTTTAAACTACTAACCGTCACTGACCTAAATGAATTTACAATTCTTTTCACATAACATTTGACAATCGATTGATATTAGACAACACATGGCAACAAAACAGAGTTTTTCCACAAACATATCAGCACCTGAAAGTAGTTTGGGTTTGAAAAATCAAAACACTAATACCTGGTGAAAATGTTTGCTAAAAACATTCTTTTTCTCACTCGTTGGTATTGAATTCTGAGATTAAAATTTTGCATGGCAATACATAAGCTTGTCAAATTTCTAGACATCAGTTTCAGTGGAATATCAGAATCTGGACATATTTCAAAGAATATGCCCCCCAAGTGAGTACCAAAAAAAAACTTGTACTCATATTTAAAAGTTTAAAATAGCAAGCGATCGTAGTTCCCTGACACAATAAACCAGGAAGTATCATCATATCTAGGAAATAAACGTTTATTCTATCACGTTCAGAGGATTTGTCCTAGGTAACTGGATGGGTCGGGAGTCGGGACGGATGTGATCCTGGGAAATTCCAACACAAAAGCGACTGAAAATACTAAATTCCCCGACTACATGAGCATTGGCACATCAACAGTACTCTTCTTTTCGGATGATATGGACCATTATCCCGAGCTTCTTCCTGTTTTCCATCCATTCGAAGAGGCAGACATCGTCTAGCTTCAGTTTGTTCTCATAGGAAAACTGCCTCCAGCCTCCAACGAGCCAACGCCTCCCACTGAAGATCTTGAATGAAGTTTTCCATGTTGTGCTTTCCCCAGGCCGATAAAGCCTGATAGTTTGGCTCACGGCAGGGAGATAACCTCTGGCATAATCCAGACTGAAGGCCTGATTGCATGAGAAAAAAAATACTGTTCAGTTAGACCAATAGAAGCAACCCAAGGAGCAATGCTGCTGTATTTTTTTTCTGTTTATGAAATTACCAGGGAATGAACTTCCGCTGATGAATTTTATTTTTCATTCTCTTTTTTATATGAAGAAAGCGACGTTGACTCACCAAAATGGACGAGTGGTGGGTGATATTGGTTTTCAGCATGACGGAAACGAAAACTGGGATTTCAGAATTAATAGCTTCTACTTTCGCATATACTTTAGTCTTCAGCGGACCCTCTAGAGTGGTAAATCGTGAGAACATAACCTTAACTTTCGAACGACGACTGTTGGCAGAAGTGACAAATCCTGCATAAAAGCCCCAATCGCAAACTATCAACACATGGCCTGTCAAATCAATAGGGCATTCAACATGCTACAATTATTGATATTCAAATTGTAGAAATGTTAACCACAAATATTTTTGTAGAGTAAAGGTTTATAGTGTTGGAGATGTTAGATTAACACTTCAGCATTTATTTACATAATTTCTGTTACCGAGAGTCTGCTGGATTTTTATTTATAAATCCTACTGTGGTAAAGCAACATCTAAAGGATGGTTCCTCATACTACATGCATATATGCAGGTTAAGGTTTTACCTGGTGGATGGCCATAGCTTGCTCTAAGCAGATGAACCGCCATTGTGAAACTTTTCTGGCCCTTTAACACTTCAAACACGCAAGTATCACCTTCTTGCAACTCGTTGTCTTGGACAAATCCCAACCAACCAGCAGAAAGATGGTAGGTACCATCATCGTTAATCTTGAAATGAACACCCCATGTATTGCTATTGCTGGCATGGCAAAGTGTGATGATTTCATCGTCATGTGGAAGGTATTTGACAGCGTAATCATGGTTTACAAAGCGTGAAGCGTCCTCAAAGCGATGGGGGGGCGCTTTGGCGCTTAAGCGACGCCTAAGCGGGCGCTTTGGCGCTTAAAGCGCCCAAAGCGGTCATTTTTCCAAAGCGGAGGGGGGGCGCTTTGACGCCTAAGCGTCGCCTAGGCGTCCTGAAGCGGACGCTTTGTAAACCATGAGCGTAATCTTTGCATATGACCTATTACATGTAATGTCAGTTACACAGCTTGAGAAGTTATGCAATGCAAGCTACCCAACTGCCAACATACCAGAAATGCATCAACCGGACTGGTACTGGCCATGATTTTCACATACAGTGGAATCTCAGGCCTCGCTTTCTGCTCAATTTTATCGACTTCTGCTTTATGTTCGGTAGTCAGATTGGACCCTGTCGCTAAGAAATAGGGAAACCTGCTGGAAGTCTGACCTTCACCTGAACTAATGGAATCTTGAATGCCTTCAGAACATGCGGTTTCTTTCTTGGCTGTGAGAAAACAAATATGAGTGCTGTTAATAATGAAATTTAACTGCACTGTACTGGAACTAGGAGAAATGTATGTCCACTTACTTGGTTTCTGTGGAGAAGAGCCTGCTTGATTTACCTTTGAAGTTTTGCAACTATTGTGATGTGCTGCTAGCCTTTCATCCTCTGGTGACGACATTGGATTATCACGAGGTATGCTCCGTGTTTGAAGACCGGGATTGCAATTCGTTACAAAGCAGGATGACTCTTTCTCACAAGCACTTGGATCATAGATCTCAACTTTAAAGTGGGAATCCCCATTGTACTTGAACCTCAAGAAGTCACCCTCTTCAAGTCCATAAACACTGGCAAATATTGACCATCCGGATCGAAGGACTAGATTATTCAGTTCCTTGGCAACATGAACACTATATGTATTACCATCAGGGGTTTCTAGCTTGACTAATTCAGAGATCTGTCCTCCGATGCTGCGAACAAACTTCTCTGGTATGGTCTACAGGGATGAGTAAAAATAAATTACGTGTGAAAGCAGTAGTCATGTATATAATAAGAAACAAAAAACGAGGTAATTTACAGTATTATACAGTATATCACAAAATTCTAAGATATTAAACCGGTACCATTTACTATTTAGTAGTAATAACAAGTTCATATTGATGCAAATAGAAAACCAGGTCGCTGTTGAAAACTTTACCTGAAGACAAGAACAAGAATGTTCTCTTAATGCAACTATAACTAGTTATTTGGATATGCAACTCCACTAAGTCAATTTTTATAGGGCATGTTTCACAAATTATCCATGCTTGGCAGACGTGTGGGTTCTGACTACAGGTGAGAATGGGATACAAAATAACCCTGAAAATCTCCAAATACTTTTGAGATTCAGCATTTTGTTTTGTATATTTAATGTTACATTTTCCCATAAAGAATAGCAAATCGATCTCGGAATCCAAACTCCAGTATTACTATCAATACATAGACCATAATACTGTTAACCCAAGACCTAAGTTGTCAAATTACCCAAAACGAAAAACTACAGAACATATATCTTCGTCCAGATGAACAGCTTATTGAGAAGATCTTACCACCCCATTTCGGAATTGACCAAGCATAGGTTTGAAGAAACGCTTTTTCCGATTATCCATGTGGTGCCAATATTGATGCGCGATGTATTGCTTGCATCCAGTGCAAGACTTGTCCATCCTCTGATCACTCCTACAATGTTAGATGAAGTTATTAGAAAGAAAGGTTAAAAGGCACGCAAGCATGTGGTAAGTAACCTAAAACTTCAGTGTTGTTTCCTTGATTAGTAAATATAGCCATATATGGCAGCCCACTTGACATGCAGCGAACACCATACCGCCTATACTTGTGTGTCCTGTACTGGCAGCATGTCTACTGTTGTCTTGTCAAAAAAGAACATCACTTCAAAAGCATGACACAAATACTATTCAGAGCTTTGACTTTTGAGCACCAAAAGGTGCAGAATCTACTGACATATTCTAGCATCATTTTCTCCTTTAAGTAAATCAAAGAAGATAAGGAAGTAGAAGAGCAGTAGCAGAATCAGCTGACATTGGAATCACAAAAAGAACAGAGATTAAAGCAGGAGATTACCAGGATGTTTTGCAAGGAGCCAGACAACAAGAGGGATGTTCTCGACAGGGGCAATGCAAAGGTCACGGGCTCGCAGATATATAATATGGTGTAAGGTGTAACCCAAAAGTCACAAGTTTTTTTGTGTATGTCGAGGTACTCATATTCTACCCTTTAAGACATACATTTATGTGAATTACTCAGCACTTATAACTGATTAGTTAAGGAGAGGAGAGGAATAGACCTGAACTGAAACGGGCCTCTATATTTGCAATAACAGGGACATCTTCCATAGACATCAAATTACAAAACTAAACGAGTCAACATTTGAAATGTAAAAATTGAATGTGCAATCAGTAAAGTACTTTTACTTCTGTAACACAATTATTACATTAAATGACTCAATTTTAAGTTAGACAGCTTAATCAGCCACAAGCACAAGTGCAAGGGAGACATCAATATTAGACCGTCTGATTTCAAGCTCGTCCATTTTCAACCTTGTACCTTGAAACCTCCAGTTTTACTTCTAAAATCAGTACAATTTGCAATTTCGGTCATGTTACGTAAGTTGCACTGCCACTGTGGCGAAATTATTGCTGCTGACATGTGCAGTACAAGAAAAAATAAAAACAGCAGCAGTAGGGGCAAAAACTCAAATTGATGTTTGAGGAGTTAAATTCAAAATGAGCTACAGTAGCTGCATCACTTCAGAGCCTGGTGAGTGGTGTATCACAACTTCACTATCTTCTGCATTTCAAAATATAAAATGACACATATTTTGGCATTTGAAGTTTTCTACTAGGAAAAATCATCATATTAAGCATAAAACCTAACAACACACATAAATACATGAACAATTACTGTAGAAACTTGTACTGAGAGCAAACACTGACAAGGCTTGTGAGTTGTGTGACTTGTGGTGAATTACCAATCTAGTTTACCAGCATCAAGGAAGGACCATAAGAGATATTTCATGATACTGCAGAGCAGATCTATGATGGGAGTCCCTGATTTTTTGTTACTGACAAATGGGGAGAATCAAGTCATACACAAAGTAAAATTTCACAATCAAAATTAGAGTTACCTGCCTAACTGGGTCGACGAAAGACATGCACCAATACATATGTAGTGAATATTCCTAATTTTAATTTACTAGTACAAAAGGAACAATCACATTAATGGTTACATGATCTCATCCCTGTGAGCATGCTGAGAGAAGAACCCAAGATCATAAGAATGTTATGCTATGAAACAATGTTCAATTGTGCATCGAGAGAAGGAGGAGCTCCCAGCAGCAGAAACAGCAGTTTCTGACTGGTTCCTAATGTTTCTTCAGATCAATGCTTAGAAGCCACTCAAGTTTTAGACCGATGCAGCCACAACAATTTGATGTAAGAAAACCAAGAGAGAAATCGAAATCATATAATACCACACTGAGACAACACATGTTCATCGAAGAAGGATAACATTGGTACTCACAGTCTCACACAAACTTCAAACCCAACTGAACATAAACATGTTGCACAGACTGACTATAATAAAATTCAAGGGAAATGGTAACACAAAACTGGTCCACATCATTTGCAGTTGTGAGTTTACTTCATGAACAAATATGAGAGTAAGTGACAATTGATAGATTATCAGAGATCAGCAAATAAAGTTACAAATAAAGGAGCCACAAACAAAAACACATCAATAAGCAATACTGACAGAAGATGTGAAAAGTGCATCACAGGTACATTCCAGTACAAAGCACTCAAAACTATTTCATTTCCAGTGAGCTGCTTTACAAACATTGTTCAGTGGAAAGGAGCTCTACTGATGAGCCGCTGGTACATATTTGAGCAAACTCTACATGACACAAAAATAAGTCACATGTCGAGGAACTAGGCAAAGAATAAACAAATCTGCTAAATCACTACCAATTACCCCTCGAAAACATAAACTATGGCTCAACAAAAGGAGAAAGATCACCTTCCTCTCCTTCGTCGGTTGCTAAACCATACATCGAGCTCAAATTTGTCCTTCTGAGTGGTCAGCTGCTATGGCAATGCGCTCACTTTCCAGGAATGAAGGATCTAGAAACTTGGCAATGAATGCCCACATATTGTACACGTCTTCAAAGTTAGTAAGGAAGCCGAGAGAAGCTGTCACAACTTCAACTCTTACAGTCACCTTTTTACTGTCTCTGCGACCATTCTTATAAAAGGAAGCCTCAGGTATATCTAGTGCTCCATTTGACAGTTTCTGGTTTGGATCAATCTTTATATGACTAAGAAAACCGATACCAAGAGATATGCTATTTTTCTCAGCTATCTTCTGAACAAGTTCAGCATTAACGAAACTGCCACCACTTTGCTTCAGATTGAAAGCAACGGCAGCTCCCCTTTCATACTTAATCTTGGGACCATAAATGTGCACAAGAGGGACTCCATCAACATCTTTTGAGCCTGGCAGCCTCAGCTGCAATAGGGAAGTTACTAGCCAGTTGATAAGGTACCTTAACCTAAGAGTTGTTTTGTTGAGCCCCATCATATCAACATGATCAATGTGCCTGCAAATTATCTCCGGTTCCCTCCTGCCCCAGTCTTGCGCAGCATCATCATAGCCATCACTGACGCAACCATCGTCATCACGAAATGGATATCCAGAAGCTTCAGCAGCGTCTGAGGCCCGATGTAGCCTGTCAGCAATCATATTCGCCTCAGTGTTGAATGAAACCCTGCGACCCATACTTATAGCTCCATCAATCTCTTCAACACCAAAGAGCCGGCCCCCAGTAAATCTGCTGTTTCCGTCCCTCCCTCCCAGAAGACGAAATTCCCCTTCAGTCTCCCTTCTTATCGCACTTTCTTTGTGATCCACACACCGTTCATAGCACGTTGGCATGCAACCTCTTCAACCTCTGGCTCCTCTTGGATTTCACTAACTTGCCTGAAATGATTTCTCCTGCCATTCTCATAGATTTCTTCTTCAGGGTCTTCCCTCAGGCAGTCTACATCGTGCAAACTGATAGTACAGCAGCATCAAACGAAATCACATTACCATCATAGAGTGGGCTTCTTGATATCCTAGATGTTAGGTTAGGCGACATCCTCTTGTTACACTTTCTGCCAGTGAACCAGGACGATGGTAATGGTGACCCAGTTTCCCTTTCTTGAACTGACCAGACTTCTCCGACCCCAATGGGCTCTGGCCAACATCAACCCAGAAAGAATTCTCTGACGAACAGTCCTCGCTGAATGCTGGACTCCTCATCACCTCACCAACAGATATGCTCTCAGTTTCTTCAAAAATGGTGCTCGCTCCGTCCCTATCCGAGCTGCTGTCACGACCAGGGTCACTCTCAAATGTCTCTCTAACCTGAGCAGACGTGTACACGCCTGAAAATGCTGGCAGCTGCGACCCATTCCGGACATCGGGCACTGGATCTTCATCTTTGGGGGTGCAAGAGTCATCTTCAAGCCCCTCCGTTTCCGCTGCATCAAACTCATCTATGGAGTCACTCAGATACTGTGGAAACACTGGAACAATCTTCACCATCCCAGAGGCATTACAGCCATTCCTCCCCTGCAAGCTCCCGATGACCGACTTCTTGATCAGAAGGCAACCAAACCCAGTCGGGTCTGAACCAAAAACCCTGTAGAATGAGGTTATAATGAAGTCCGGCCGGAACAGCGAGAGCCCCAGCGAGTCCATGTCCTTGGGACCAAGTGCACCGGCGTCGAGCATAACATGCCAGCCATTCTGCTGCGCCAGCGCCATCCATTGGTAGGAGTACTTGGCGCCTGTCACCCGAGACTGCGCAGGGAACACGAACAATCCGACGGCAGAATCCCGTCGCCTGCCCTTCCTCTTTCCCACGATCTCCTTGCGCAGCTCCGTCGAGCAGAGCTTCAGAGTGGGCCAGCGGAACCACGCGGCGCGCGTCTTGGCACCCTTGGCCCGCGCACTCTGCGCCATCCAGTTCACCGACTGGCTCTCGTGGTCGAACATGGTGAGCAGCCTCCGGTTGTTCTCGAACGGGTAGCACTCGGCAAGCAGCTTGAACGCGGACCCGCGGCTGACCGTGAACACCAGCGCGTACTCGCTGGCCGGCACATTCAAGTACTCCAAGATCCGCTCCTTGATGTCGTTCTCGGCCGTGCCGGGTCGGCGCCACCGTAGAGAGCGTGGTTGCTGAGATTGGCATTGAGCTCGGACAATGTGAAGGAGGAGGAGAGGAGTCCCAGCTGGAATCGAAGAGGCCGAAGCCGCAGTAGTCCAGGCAGACCCTGCCGGCGAGGTGGGAGTAGTGGTCGAGGCGGAGGCGGTCGACGTCGGAGGTGGAGGCGTAGTCCGGGTACATGGAGAGGAAGGCGGCTATCGCGTGGGCGAGGAGCGGCAGGTCGGAGATGGAGCGGAACGGGCCGGCGGCGGCGGCGAGGGCGGTGGCGCGGAGGAAGTCGCGCTGCGCCCGCAGGCGCGCCAGGGAGCGGGAGCGCGTGACGGCGGCGTCCGCGTCCGCGCCGGCGGCGTCCGGCGGCGGGCAGAGCGCGCCCTCCTCCGACGCGGCGTCGAGCGCGTCGCGCAGCTGCCGGAGGAACGACGCCGGGTCGTCGCGGCCAGCGCCGCCATGGCCGCCGCGGCGCCGGTGGTTCTTGGAGAGGAGGACGGCGGCGCAGTGGGAGAGCGGCTTCCACAGGGAGAGATGCATGGCATGGGCCGGGCTCCCCCGAGTTCCCGGATCGACGACGGGCAAATCGCCGCAGCTCCTCCAGTGCGTTTGGATCAGCGACGCATGGAGTGGAGTGGAGCGGAAAGCCCCGAGATTTCTGGTGGGAAGAAACAAACAAACCGGATCTCCTCTTCTTCTTGGATCAGAAAAAATGCGGAGTCTTTCAGCACGGATCAGAAATGCAAGAAACCGAGCAATTCCTCAACCAAAATCTCAAGCTTTCTCGGATTGGAGGTTGGGGGGAACAAATCTCCGAGGCAGAAATGGATTCCGGAGCTTGAAATGCAACGACAGCACCCTCCACCTTCCTTTCCCAGCAAAAAAGCCGGGGGCTTTCGCTTTGGGACTTTTGGCAAGACCAAGAACTCAAATTAAAGGAAAGAAACCCCAGAGATTTGACTCCGCTTTCTTCTCCCCAGAACTCACCAAGAACTCACACTCTCTCCAGCAAGCAAGAACACACTCCTCCGAGTTGGATAGTAGCTAGGGATGGATGGATGAAACCAGCTCACTCGCTCAGATCCTCCCGCCGCTCACCAAACTTGCTGCAAGCGGCACTAAATGCATCGGCATCATGGAGAGGAGAGGGCTGCATTCATTTCGATCCAAGAACTGGTAACTACTAGCCAGCACCAACTTCTTTTTTATCTGGATGGAGCAAGAAAAAGTACTGGCACTACTATTTTCGTGTGGCTGGTTGGCTGTGGTGTGCTTTGGTACTGGCCACTAACATCCATCGTCCACCGGGTAAAAACAAAGGGTTTGGTGCCTGATTATTGGCTTTACTGTTAGTTTCTTGCCTGGGGCTCACTCACGCACTGGGCTGGAAAGTGGGCAGGGCTTTGGCCATTGACTTTTTGTTTCCAGTTTAAATGAAGTGTGTGCGATGTGATGTGATGGATTACGAGTCGACTAGTCGACGACTAGTTTATGAGTCGCAACCTGGAGGTCGACTCAAAGGTTCGACTCGACTAATTGGACGAGTCGAGCGAATTTTTCGACTAGTCATGACTAATCTCGACTAGTCACCCCTCCTGAGTCGTTCAACTTAAAAACTGGCCCACATGTCATTTTTCGTCTTCAATAATGGCTTTGCCCCGATGAAAACCTAGATCAAACTGGCCCAGATTTCACCCCCGGCGCTGCTCCCAGGCTCCTCTCAAAACTATCATTCACCGGCTGCTGCTTTGCTCCTCACTCCCCTGTTTCCATCCTTCTATTGCAAATCTGATTCCTAGTATTAGACTACTAGTATTTATATAATATGTTATTTTATATTACCTATTATTGCATACTCATGTCGACTAGTCGATATGAGTCACGACTAGTCACGATTAGTCTATGAGTCGCTACCCCAGATCGACCCGTCGACTCGTCGACTCGTAATCCTTGGATGTGATGTTGTTATTTGGGTGCTGGCTTTTTTGGTTTTTTGTTTATGGGTAAAGCAAAAGTTTTTGTCTGGATGATTATTTTGCTTGACTGGGTTTTGTGGAGGAGCTGTTTTTATGCACGTGTGCTTTACTACAAAAAAAATTGTTACATTCTTTTATATTATTTGTTTTGCTTTTTCCAGGAACACATACTTATTTTATTTTTTATGATAATGGAAACACTTTATCGGAACACTAAGTTTAGTAGACCGCTGAGCAATGTTTGGGATATCGTTTATCGGAAACATATATAGCTTGAGCCAAAATAAGGGGTAAATCGGCCGGTTTATCGCCACATCGGCATATAGTCCGATTTATCGGATGATTTTTATCTTATCGATCAGACACTAAGAGCGATAAATCGGCTGATTTATCGGAATATCGGAAGATATTTTAAACAGTGCCGCTGAGGAAATAAATTTTCTGTATAGTTGCAAATTCCTAATGTTGATAAATACAATCGGTAGTTGACAACTTTGTGATAACTAGATCTCAATAATACGTTCATGTTCAATTTATTTATAGGCAAACCCATAATCAGACAGTGATTGATTGATCTAGTGGCGCATCTCACTCATGCACAAAGAATCCAGGGCAATGTCAAAATAGCCATGTAAGCCTTGTGAAGTAGTGAGCTTAGGAGTGGAATCAAGCCGAGCCGAGCCGGCTCGAGGCTTGGCTCGGACAGGCTCGGCAAAACTCGAGCCGAGCGTGGCTCAGCTCGGCAGCAAAACATTTCCGAAAAATGGGCTCGAGGCTCGGCTCGTCGAGCTATGGGCTCGGCTCGGTCGACTTGCGAGCCGGCAGCCCAAATTTCCCCTGTCCGTCCACGACGGCCGACGCTAGCTTGTAATCGATCCTCTCCCGGCCTGTTCCTGTTCCTTCGTTCTTCCTCGTTCGTCTCGATAGGCGACTCAAGCTAGCGCCGGCGGCCGCCACCACCGAAGCAGGCCGCCGCCACCCTCCAGCCTGCCAACCAGCCGTCTGCTCCTGTCGGTCAAGTGAGATGTGCGCAGCGGCGCGTGGGGACGATTAGGGCCGGCCGCCGGGCTGCCGACCGTCCGTCCAGGGGGTAGCACGCAGCCGGCTATGCTCCTCTGGTTCTTCCCCCACTAGTTCTCTTCTGTTCTTCCCTCCGGCTCAGGTCGGCAATGAAGTTCGCGTGGAGTTCGGCAGTTCAGGTCGTGTGATCCAGTTTACCAATAGTATGAACTTCAGGTCGTCAGTACAGCTACAACATGTCCTCTCCACTTCACGCGTAGTTCAGGGATGCACTGCTGTGCTGCTTCCGCATTGCCTGCTTCTCTCCTTCACGGACGATGCAAACGGAACAGGACCATAGTGCTTATATGATGTATTGGCTTGCTGGACCTTTCTATACAGCAAAAAAACCTGATGCAAAATAGTGTAAATGGTGCTGATTTCATGTATTTACTTGCTGAAACTTTATGTACAACACAAAACTAAAGCAAAATAGTGCAAACGAGTCTTATTTGATATATTTGCTTGCTAGAATTATTTATATAGAGAAAAAATAGAACAAAATAATGACAATGGTGCTTATTTATTGTACTTGCTTTCTGAAACTTTTTATACAGCCAAAAAACTGAAGGAAAATAGACTCAACTAGGGATCATAGCGCGGCAGTGCCGCGCCCGTGGAGTTAATAAAATTTAAATTTTGGGAGTGTGCACATTTAAATATTGTGTAGATTTTAAATTCAACGATATTCAAGGAAGTTTATGTTTAAAAATTGTGTAGATTTCGAAAGTTGTTTAAGTTGGGTGTTTTTCAGATTTGAATTATTTGCATGTTTGTGAAATGAGTAGATTTCGAATGTATTTTTTTTTTTGGAATATATAAATTTTCATAAGCCAATCTCACTGAAATTCAGTGAATTTAATTGGGAACTCACTGGATTTTAAAACCATGGACATCGCAGGAAGCCCATCAATATGATCTTTACCCGGGTGAAACTCAGAATCAAGAGAATACAAATCAGAAGAGCTATATGCAGAAAAGCTGATCTCACTAAAATTCAGTGAATTTAGTTGGGAACTCACTGAATTTTAAAACCATGGACATCGCGGGAAGCCCATCAATATGATCTTTACCCGGGTTAAACCTAGAACCGAGAGAATACAAATCAGAAGAGCTCAGAAATCAGTTGCAAACAACTTTCAAGTTGCTAAAAGAAGCAAGAGCCTAAAAAGGAATGAGACCGATCTAAAATTTATGAGCCCTCCTGCATGTACATCAGTAAACATGTGTAATTAATCTTACAGTACCAATAAACATTCAGGCATTGCTCAACGGCAATTTGTACAGAACTAAAAGACAACCAAATTGCACGATAAGAAATGGGTATTGCGAAGAGCATGAGGACTGTAATACACACCAATGGACACCATTGAAAGTAATTATAGAATTTACTTTCGCTCTGCAAGGAGATCAATTATTCTCTATAATACAGCTTTGCAAGACTATAGATCAGTAGATCACCACGTTATTATGCTATCATATAAATAGAAATACCATATATCGTTGGAGATGCGACAGCACCTTATTTTGCAGTATTTGAAAGCTTCACTCTTAAAAGGGGACCAACGACATTGAAACCTTATCGCAAGCAGAAACTACAAAAAAAAATGACTTGCAACTAAAATCCTGAAATTACAACAATCTTCGAAACAGTGGTTGTGACAAAAGTAAGACTTGACCGAGTACTACGATACTAAAGTGTTGTCATTTACATATGTTGAGGGAATGGAAACTACAGAATATTTGATGACAGCGATTGTTCTTCCGTCGTCCCTATACCTGCTTGTGAACCCTTTGTTCATCGTTTTGAAAATACAGTTCCACATTTGCACACAGTATGGCAGTAGGATATACAATAAACCTGAACAAAAGATGAAATGATACAACAAAATCATGCATTTTGAGTAGATGGTACTATGCAAATTTCATATTAAGAAGTAAAATTTAGTAGCCTCACATGGAGTTGAATGACCCTCAATTCATAGTATCCATGGATTCTATGACTCACCTTTTTACATGGACCAAGGACCAAGGATCCCCATTTTATAATATAGACCTCAAGTAAAATTGAGAGAACATCTACTTCCCTGGCGATAATAATACCACTCTTGTTGCCGCAAGGACATAATCCATCTAGACAGCTTCAGGTTGAACGCCCTGGAGACAAATTCACCTTAGACATGAGTAGTTCAGTTACAACAAAATAAAGGAAAAGAGCAGCCAAAAATTGAACCTTAGCATCTCTGGAACATTCCATCAAACATATTGAAAGTATTCTGCTGCCTATGCCATGCCCATTTATCCTACAGCTCGAGACAATGCCACTGTGGTACAGATGTGTAAAAAAGCAGAGCAGAGAATAATTAATTGGGAGGAGATAAATTAGCAGCAGCCGAACTGCCTAGTCACCATTAAACTTGTAAAAGAGATTGCAGGCGGATAATTTGAGGACTGAAGATTCACAACCAAAATGAAAACTTACCATAGAACAAATTCAATCACTTATTCAGAAGCAATTTCTTGCGGCATCGCATTCCCTGAGCGAACTTTTCCAGTCCCCAACCTTCCGTGAATCAAGACATCTTCCCAGGTGCTTTTCCACTGTTTGTAATTGTGTAAATCTAAGAGGTCAGGCTGCGCGATAGCCAGGGACAGGCGCTTTTGATCATCCTCAATGTGTCCTAACCTGAATCTGACGAATCTGACTTGGAAAAAGACAGTGCTGTTGAACCTTACCTGAGAGCGCGAGATTAGTCCGGCCGGGCCGGAGCTCGGGGCGGGGTGCTGGCACAACGGAGGTTGGCCAGCCGGCCGAGGTTGGCCGGCCGGCGCCGACCGGCCAAGCGGCGGCCAGCAGCCATGGGCGTGGAGGAGAGGCGACGGGGAGAGAGGAGGGCCGAGTTCGGGGGCGGCCACCATGGACGGAGCGGGAGGGGAGGTGGAGAGGGCCAGCGACGACGACTCCAGTGGCTCGGCAGCGCGCGGTGGCGGCAGGGTGCGGACGCGGCGGTGGTTGCCGAGCACCGGAGAGGGCGAGGCAGCGGAGCTCCCCGTGTCCGCCGGTTTGAGCAAGGAGACGCGTGGTGGCGGCAGCGCACGTCGGCGGCGGCGGCGACTTCCGCGCCGCACGGGAGAGGGAAGAAGGAGGGAGGGGGATTGTGCGCGGCGGTTTTACAATAAAGTCTGTGAACATTTAGGTAATTGTAAAGAGGTCCTTCGCAACGTTATTCTGTGGACCGCGAGGCTCTGCGTCGATCTGCGAGGGGCTTTTCTTCAAAACAGGCACGGTGACCGGTGGGAACCGGCGCGACCGGGTGGCGACCGGGACACGCGGCGCGCGCCCGTTGGACAAAATTCGGTGTGAACAGTGCGGCGCGTGGATAGGGCAGACGTGGCCGAATCTGGACCGTCCGTCGCGAGGATCGGACGGCCAGGAATTGGAGGCGACGTGGAGCGCTGTGGGGTGGCGGATTCTTCCCCCTTTTATATATAGTAGACATGGTGATTATTTGGTGTAATTGATTGTTGAAATAGATTCAATGGTGATTTAGTTGTGAATTGTTACATTATTTGCAAAGGTCATATAATTTTTTTATTGTATCGAGCCTTCGAGCCGGCTTGCGAGATTCACCGAGCCGGCTTGTCGAGCCTCGAGCCCTGTCTGACAGGTTTAGGCTTGGCTTGTCGTACCTTCGAGCCGAGCCGAGTCTTGTCGATCCCGAGCCGAGCCTCGAGACTCGAGCTTTGTGTCCACCCCTAAGTGAGCTGTCGCAGAAAAGACTAACTTTTTGGTATTGCCCTGTCCATGCTGCACTGCCGCCGCTGACCTAGTGCACGATAGCAACAGTTCTCTTTCTCTTTCTGAAAATAGCATGGCCTCATCTCATCTGGATTTCGTTGTTATCCCGTGGGTCAAAGTCAGATTCTCGTGGAGAGATTTCTTTCTGAATGTGAGATTTGTCAACTGTCATGATCTGTTTTGGATTAGCACGGGGAGTTTCTGTGGATAATCAGTCTCCAAGATGGCATCATGGGCAGCTGCAATAGGGTACTCCAATAATTAATTCACATTGTCTTATATGTCTAAGCACTGTGGTGACAAAAGCCGGACCACCCACTGCAAATATGGGTGAAGGACAGAGTACTGTTACATAAATAAAGTCCAGGACATTTTGGTTCATCTTCAAAAATATTCAGAAATTTATACACACAATTTTTGTACTAGACAGAGGCTGTTTAAAGTGGCAGATCAGGATAGATCCGGCAAGACTTCCCAGGTCAGCTCGCGCAGTGCCATGGGCACAGATCTCATTCCTAGATACACATGCAATCAATTCAGACTAAGATTCCATTCCCTCCTTGACATAAGATTAGTAAGCTGCAAACTGAATTGCAATATTGCCAGTTGATGTACTGACTGACAAGATTAGCACAAATCATTGACAAATTAATCTGGATGCGCACACACACACACACACTAAATTAGTTAGTTGCAAATTGTGCTGCAATATTGCCAAATGATATCATCTGACCTAATCATTGACAAATCGATCTGAATGCAGAGAGATCAATTATATCTCCATGATATGAGTTCTGAGCCAAGAGAAACTGTAATATGTTAATGAAAGCTAGCTAAGCTAAAGCTATCATTAGTTGCTCCTAATCTTGTACATGGGCGTTTGGGATGAGGACATGGACAAGGCCACGGAACATGTCAAAACAAGGTGAGCCGAGTTAGAGAGAACCCTAGCTTAGGGGGCAACCACCCACTGTCAACTCTCTCTTTTTTATGCCGCGGCCCAGCTCTCAAGGACTCCAAGAACCTAGGTTTTGTAGTAGTTTGAGCTGAGAGGATGTCCGGAGAAGAGGTTGGTTTTAGGGTGTTCTCTTCCCCTCCATGCCCCAAGCTCTTTATTTGCAACATCTTCTTGGTCTCTGAAAATGGAAAGATTTGTTTTTGAAGAGTGTTCTTGACTTCTTGTGCATTGTATATGGAGGTCTTCCATAGCTATTATTATTATAGCAACTGATAGAAAAAAAAAATTAAAAAAAAGTATGGTGGGAAGGTGATATGCTAAACATGAAGATTTCCAATTCAAAAAGAAATTCATTGGGAGGAGAAAAACTAACTTAACAATCCTACTAAATGAGTAGAGAAGTGTGCCCTATAAACAGAAAATATCTATCGGAACCGGGGTAAACCTCGAAAGTTTATGTTTGAGGGTTATAATAAATTCTAAAAAAAATATAGTATGGTGGGAAGATTGAAAGGACAATGATGTCGCCTAGAGGGGGGGGGGGTGAATAGGCGATTAAAACTTTTCTGATTTACGCTTGCTAATTGCGGAATAAAACTAGGTGTTTAAAATAACAAGCCGACAACTTAAATAAACTAGGCTCACCTATGTGCACCAACAACTTATGCTAAGTAAGACAAGCAACAAGGTGATAGCTATAGAATACTTCAAGCACGAAGGCTATCACAATGTAAATTGCATAAGTAAAAGGCTCGGGTATAGAAATAACCGAGTCACGCGGAGACGAGGATGTCTTCCCGAGTTCCTCCTTGTTAAGAGAGTACGTCTCGTTGGAAAGGTGTGAACCAAAACAACGGTTCAACAACCACAAAGGTTTCACCTTCTTCTCCGATGAACCGCACCACAAAGGCTTGGTTCACCTTACACTATCGGAATCCTTCGAGGCGGAATCCGGAGCCTTTCAACAACAATCCGGGACACAACCCACAATGGGATTGGGGGCTCCCGAACGGCTTTCAACAACAATCCGGGGCACAACCCACAACGGGATTGGGGGCTCCCGAATGGCTTACAAGTGACCACAAATGGTCTCAACCACCACGTGGGCGTCTAGGGTCCAAAGACCCAAGAGTAACAAGTTTACAAGCTTTCAACTTCTACGAATCCTCGTGGAGAGCACACCGATGCACCAAATGCAAAAGGCAAGAGCACAAGTGCTCAAATCCTTCACTCTCAAATTCCACCAAAAGCAACTAATGCTTATGGGGGAGAAGAGAGGAAGAACAAAGAAGAGAACCACACAAGAACTCCAAGATCTAGATCTACTAGGTTCCCCTCACTTAGAGGAGAGATGGATTGGTGGAAATGTAGATCTAGATCTCCTCTCACTTTTCCCTCAAAGATATGCAAGAATCATGGGAGGGATTGAGAGGGAACAAGCTTTTCCAAGGTCAAACAATGGAGGAGAGAGAGGGAAAAACGAGCTGCTCAAGGTTGAAGAAGGGGAGGGGTATTTATAGCCCCTCCCACCGAAATAGCCGTTGCAGGCTCACTTAGGCCGGAACTTCCGGTCCCAGGGCCGGAACTTCAGGCCGGGAACTTCCGGACCCCCAGAAAAGCGACTAAAAAACGGTTATGTACTCGGCCGGAACTTTGGCCAGAAATTTGGCCGGAACTTCCGGATGGACGGAATTTCCGGCCAAACCGGAACTTCCGCCCCTCAGAAAACTGCAGAAACACTGAACACGAAAACGAAGATATCTTGATCATCCGGACTCCGTTTTCGATGTTCTCGGGCTCGTTGGAATCGCAACGAAGAGCTTTACAAGATCATGCAGAGAAACATCATAGTCCAACAATGGAAGATAAAACCAAATGGAGAAAGGTAAAACCTCTCTAAAAAGGAATGATCGGCAAACCTCCAAAACCGAAAACACAACAAGTTTTCCATACGAAATCCGTTTTCGATGAACTTGGGCTTGTCGTGAAGATCACAACAAGCACCAAAAGCCAACAAGGAGAAAACCAAATAAGAACCAAGAAAGATGAAATGCCAAGTATGCAAAGGTTTGAGCTCTCCACAAAGATGCGATCAAGTTACTCACTTGAGAGCCCCTGTTGATAGTACGTCGTCTATCCTAAAACCCGGTCTCCCACTAACAACATGAGACCGGTAAAATAGAAAACTATCAAGATCATACCTTTGCCTTGCGCATTCCACTTGAGCTCGATGATGACGATCTTGACTCTCTCAAGTTGGAACACCTTTCTTGATTGTGCTTGCTAGCACATGCTTGATGAAGACTTCTCCAAATGCTCCCCCATACTCCATTATGGGAGGGCCTCGCTAAGCGATTAAGTTAATCACTTGAGAGCCCCTCTTGATAGTACGCCGTCTTCATGTCTCCTTTGCAAGTTTCAATCAAATGATATCTTCCGAGATGCATCATATTGAGCTTGCACTTCATCTTCTTCTCTTTATATGTATGATGGCTTGGAGATAAACATGATTGTTCACTCAATCTTCTTTTCCAAGCCATACTTGCAATAAGCTTAACTCTACACAAGACCATTCTTCATACAAACCCATGAATAGAGCATTGGTCATCATGTCATCTTCAAGAGTCCAACACATGAACTACAATCATTTCCTATGGACAAGATCTACAAGTATATCTCAATGCAAACATTAGTCCATAAGGATTGTCATTAATTACCAAAACCACGCATGGGGCAACACATGCACTTTCAAAGATGATAACCTAAAAACATGCAAGATTTCAAATTTAAGAGTAATTCATTTGGAGGTAAGAAAAATGTGGCTTCTGCCAATGAATAGTGGCAAATAGTAGCAAAAAATACTATACATACATAATTTAGCTTTTCTAACCGACCAGATAAATATGAGTTTGAATTTCAAAATTTACTTGTTCATAAAACATCATTTTCCTGAACAAGTCATATTTTTTTATGTTTTGAAAAATTTCAAGCGTGGTTCCTACAAAGTTTTCATTCTAACTTGGTTTTCGCTGGATAAATTTCAACTTTATAAATTAGGTGGATTCTACATGTTTTTCTTGCAGTTGTATCTATCTTTGACTACTTTTCGATGGGTGATTTTATAGCGTACTGAACATCTAGAATCATAGACAATTAGGTTTTGACTGGTATTTACTATTGATCAGGGACGGATCCAGAAAATAAATATAAGGGGGGGCAAAGGTAGACTAATCACTGTGTGTCATCTCATGGAGGGGGCTAAACCAGCTAAATTAGCTTAAACATTGAGCCATCATGCTTAATACTACTAAGCAAATCATGATCATAGGGGGGGGGGGGGGGGGGGGCGTAGCCCCTGCTCGTCCCCCCTTGTCTCCGTCCCTGCTATTGATCCCTTTCTAAACTCTGCATAACCAAATTTCCTATGAATCCCTTTCTCCAACTTGCCTTAATTAAGCTCCATACTTGAGAGGCTAAAACAATTACCCCATGGGTTTCACATAACTATAAACTTATTTTCACGTGAAACTGTTCAATCTGGAGAACCTTCGTTTTCCGAGGAAACTAGTCTCTTTGATTCCCAGTATTTCTACAAATTGGATGTAGATATCGCGGACTCTCAGTTGTTCGGTTGCAGCGCAAAGAGATGGAATGATTCCTAAGTATTAGGTGCATGATACATAGTTTGTCATAGAAACAAGATTTTACATTTACAAGAAGTTCTGGTCAGTCCAAACTTCCTATTGAAATTGGGTGCAAAGTGATCCGTGAGAAAGAAAATCCAAAGTTATTATTAATCCTACAAATGAAGCGTGTCTTAGGGCATGTACAGTGGGGGACGCTTAGTTAGACGCTTAGGCGAATAAAAATTAATACGAAAAAGAGGATTATTAGCTAAGCGCCATAGCTTGCAATGCTGACCGCTTATCCAGTCGCTACTGAATTGGCTAAGCGCCCGTCCTGTTCAACGCGCGACGCTAGCGGAAAGAAAATCCCGACTCTGAAGCTAGCTCGCACTCTGAAGCTCCCTCTCCCAAGAGTACGACCGCTCGAACGGGAGGGCAGGACAGATGGGCCTGCAGATGGTTTTCCATGGCCGAGCTCCACATCTGAAGCAATTCTATATGGCTGATCTTCTCATCTGCATCAATCCCTCTCTTTTACCCAAAAAATGGAACCGCCGCTTCCTCCTGGTCGTGCCCATGCCCTCAATTGTTGCCGGCGAGTTTCGGCGGCGATGTAATCATCAATTTTTCATGGTCCGGAACCCTCGTTTGTTGAAGAAACCCTCGCTCGCGTGCATCTTTTTCTTAGCGCCTGTGTAGCGCCCGCCTCCCGCAGAACCCGCGCGCTGAAAATCTCGCTCGGGCGCCGACGCTAACTCTTGCGTCGACGCAGGCGTGAATCCCACCCTGGGCCGGGAATCAGCCGGAACTGCTAGGATTTAATTCCCTAGCGCCTCTACAAGCGCCCCCGTTGTACGTGCCCTTACAGGTAAAACAAATACTACCTCCGATCCATATTAGTGGGCACAACTTTGTCTAGATACACATGTATCTAGTCTAAATACTTAACTAGATACATATGAATTTAGACAAAACTATGTCCACTCGGAGGAGTACTAGAATCTAAGAATGTGCATGCTGTTTTAATAATTTTTTTCTAAGCTCTGTATAAGCCGATCGTACCAAACTACTACCAAATGATGGTTTCCATGTTTGACCATGCCTAGAGTGCAGCAGTGCGTGCGTGCTTTTGTTGTGTTGCGCTGGCTCGCAAGTCCGTGTCCACGGTGCCACTTTGATTCTTTACTGCTCGCTCTGTTACCTGTCGTCTCGGAAATGGTGATATTTTCCTCATCGCAGATTCTTCTTCTTCGGCCTCGAGACAGAGGTGGCGTGAGCGTTTGGTTGCAAGCGTTGAAGAAACAGGCTAGGGTTTGAATCATGCTTGTTTATTACCCTGTCAGTTAACCATGTGGTTAATTAATCTCCCGGTCGATGCACAGCGGTAACTCTCGCCTCCCGGCGTCATTGGCCGCATGCCGAGGTAAACAGTTCCTTTTGGTTCTTGCAAATCTCCGATCGGTGAAATGGGAAGCAAGATGCCGTTTTTAGATAGATGTGATCGGAATGTACTGTCAATATAATTTCGAGTTTCAAGTTTACTGTTTTTGTCAACTCATGCTCTTGAGCTATAGAAATGCATATTGGTACCCTCTGCATTGACAGAGCTTCCATGATGATTTGGCCTTAGAGCGTCTCCACCGGTAGTTTTGAAATTTGTTCGACGACTAAAAAATATGTGTGTTGTAAGTTGCCAGACACGTGTAACTCTCGATTATCATGTTGTTCATGATACTACAAGCATTTATTATCTTCCACTGATTCAGGGAGCATAATATACGAGGATACCGCACAACCACAGATTGGGTTTGGAGCACCTAAAATGCCCGCTTCACATTTTTTTACACTCTCTTGTATGTTTGCAAAGTGAGATTTTGCCTCACCAATGGGGTTGTGTATTATCTTCACAAATATCGACCAACAAGGATAGATGATATCTGTTAGGTAGGTAGTACCCTTGTAATATTGATGTGGACACTGGTCTCATAGGTGCACTCCGAAGTTTTACCTTCATCAAGACACGCGAACACCGGAGAGCATGACAAGACGTTTTGGTCATTGTGAAACGTATGTATAATTTTTTATTCATCCATATTTTCATTTACATGATTTTGCTGTGTTTCTATACCAATTTAAATCAGTGGCCACCAGAGAGTATCGAAGGGGGAGCACCCCATCCCTAGCGCGGTCACGTGGCGTGGCCTGCACCGCCTCTAGAGGCCCACGTATATAGCAAAAGTTTGGCACAAACAAAATTTCATGACGAGCAGACACCACACGCTTGTCAGCTTGCCACCAGTTCCAACCATGGCCTCGTCGGATGACGCCACAACCAACTCTTGCCCTCAGTGTTGACTGCCTCCCACTTCCTATCACCCTCTACTTCCTTCGCTAGAGCCAAACTCAGCACCGAGAACGAGGTTGCACTTGCGGCTGTTGTTTGGCCTAGTCGAGCTACGAAACAACAACTCTATGATAGATAGATGCATGGCCTCCACCAATCACTCGGGCTAAATGTCGAGCTGTATGGCGAATAGGTGGGAGGGAGAAGGGAGCATGACGAGGATGCAGCGACAAAGGGAGGAGATATAAGTGGTGGCGGCACTGATCAGAGGAGCGAGGGCCACATGGATGGTTGCGCTTGTGCAAAAAAACGATGGGAATGGCTAGAGTGAAGGAAGAAAGATGGAAAAGAACACCATAACAAAAAGTGGCGGCCGTCGGTTGAGTAGTCCCACATCAAAGTAGAATTTTAGAATTGTATTTTAATAGAATTGATCTACAAGTTGTAAGCACATTTTAGAAAGAAGAATAGTGTTACTAGGTTGTTAATTAACTACAATATCTAGCCGCATAAGAGGTACATAGTGCACATAAGTATCGATAAAAACTAGCACGACATCATAAAAGGTCTAATCAAGTGCCAGCTGGTTGGGTTCAACACCTAACTCAAATATCCAAAAAATAAAAGATACAGGCCATCCTGTTCTTAATAAAGATACATCCCAATCTGTTGGCAAAAAAAATACACAGTTGTAAATCTGCGCTACACAATTAAGATTTCTAGTGTCCATCAGCCAATGAATGTGAGAACAAAGAAACGTACGAAAGATAAGGCCTCTTGCAGTCATATCCAAGATCACTTCTAGAGTGCAGCTCCATAGAATCCAGGTCGTATGAAATTAGTTTCGTAAATGATATGCTTGTCAAGATGAATCTCGTACATAGTATAAATATCATCTTGTATTCTGGGTGGATAATAATGTCATAGCTCTGCTCTGAGTCCTCTCCTCCAAGCAATTGTAAACGACTGACATTGTGCTTCAAGGTCCAATTTTCAGTACTAGAATCTTCAAGAGCCCACACGTATAGTTCAGCAGCAGTAAAAATTACATAATACAATTGTCCCTGTGACACATAAACTGTAATTTAGGGATTAACCACGCGTCATAACGCTTGTATTGCTCGGGTATAAATAGGAGGATTACAAGCCCTATGCTAGTCGTACAAGACACGTACAAGACACGGACAGATTCTATACAAGGATTACAACACATAACCTAGTCCTATACAAACACGACTTGGTTATATGTCTAACACCCTCCCTCAGTCGAAAACGGGCGTCTTGCGTATGTTGAGACTGTCCCGAAAATCTAGAAAGACTGGAGAAGCCAATCCTTTTGTGAAGATGTCCGCAAACTATAACGAGTTTGGTACATGGCAAACCTTCACCTCGCCAATTGCAACTCGATCACGAACAAAATGTAGATCAATCTCAACATGCTTTGTTCGTTGATGATGGACAGGGTTCTGTGTCATGTAGACGGAGCTCACATTATCACAAAACACCACTGTTGCGCCAGATAGAGGTTGATGCAGTTCTTGTAGTAATTGTCGGAGCCAACACGACTCGGCCACCACATTTGCAACAGCCTGTACTCGGCTTCTGCGCTTGATCGAGAGACGGTGTGCTGCCGCTTAGCAGACCACGAAACCAAGTTAGCGCCTAAGAAGACGCAATAACCAGAAGTGGAGCGGCGAGTGTCAGGACAACCAGCCCAGTCGGCATCAGAATAAGCAATCAACTTGTTGGTGGTGCGCCGATAGAGAGTTAGCCCATAATCTGTAGTCCCACGAATGTAGCGAAGAACTCGTTTCACAAGGAGCAAATGGTTGGCACGGGGATCATGCATATGCAAACAAATCTGCTGAACTGCATAAGATATATCCGGGCGAGTGAAGGTCAAATATTGCAACGCGCCAGCGATACTGCGATATTCCGAAGGATCATCAACAGGTTCACTGGATTTTGCCGAGAGCTTGGAAGTGGCATCAACTGGTGTAGACAGCGGTTTGCAGTGAACATACCAGTGCGCTCTAGAAGCTCCAAAGCATATTTTTCCTGGGAAAGAACTAGGCCATCCTTAGTACGCTTGACAGCAACACCAAGAAAATAGTGTAATTCACCCAAGTCACTCATGCTGAACTCTGCGCTGAGAGAGGTAATAAGACGCTGCAACAGAGCTGTAGAGGATGCTGTCAAGATGATATCATCCACATACAACAGTAGATAGGCCATATCAGACCCACGGCTGTAGACAAACAGAGAGCTGTCCGTTTTGGATCCAACAAAACCCAAGGTGGTGATGTGTGAAGCGAAACGCTGAAACCATGCCCGAGGTGCCTGTTTAAGACCGTAGAGAGACTTGTTGAGACGGCAGACGCGATCAGGATGAAGAGGATCAACAAACCCAGACGGCTGTCGAGCATAAACTGTCTCCTGAAGAGTGCCATGCAAAAAAGCGTTCTTCACGTCTAACTGATGAATGGGCCAGTCACGAGCAATTCCAAGTGACAAAACTGTACGAATTGTAGCTGGTTTGACCACTGGACTAAAGGTCTCATCAAAATCCACACCTTCTCGTTGCGTGAAACCTCGCAGAACCCAGCGCGCCTTATACCTGTCCAGAGAACCGTCAGACTTCAGTTTGTGCCGAAATATCCACTTCCCTGTGACAATGTTCGCATGGCGAGGAGGGTCAACAAGATCCCACGTATTGTTGGAAAGAAGGGCGCTGTACTCGTCAACCATGGCAGCATGCCAATTAGGATCTTTTAGAGCTCCACGGTACGTCTTGGGCAAAGGAGACAAGCCGTCAATGTGAAGTCGAAAATTCCTTGGGGCGATGAATCCCAGACTTGGCGCGAGTCTGCATGGCGTGACTAGGAACAGCCTGCGTCGAGGTGGCAGGTCCTGCCGTGGCAGCCTGCCGAGTAGCCGCGGCAGCCTGGCGAGTGGCCGCGGCAGCCTGCCGTGACGCCAGGGCAGCCTGCCGAGAGCCCGGGGCAGGCTGCCGCGAGGGCGCGGCAGCGGTTCGGGCAGGCGCGTCAGGGGAGTCCGTAGACCTGGTAGAGCCTGGCGTGGAGGCGGGCTGCGACTCGACAGGAGATCCCAGCGGCGAGACCGGTGACGACGGTGCCGGTGAGCTCGGCGGTGACGAGGCCGGTGAGCCCGGCGGCGACGGTGCCGGTGAGCCCGGCTGTGACGGTGCCGGCGAGCCCGGCGGGGACGGTGCCGGCGAGCCCGGCGGGGATGGTGCCGGTGTAGCCAATGGACCGATCGGTGAAGTGTCATCATCCTGCAAAAACTCATAAGAAGAAGGTTGCGAGGTTGATGAGGAGGAGAACGGGAACGTGGACTCGTCGAACACAACGTGTCGGGAGATTATGACTTTTTGAGAGGAACGATCCAAGCACCGATACCCTTTATGGTTGGAGGGATACCCTAAGAAGACACATGGCACGGATCGGGGCGCAAGTTTATGCGCAGCCGTGGAGGCGGTATTAGGGTAACACAAACAGCCAAAAACTCGAAGATCGACATAGGAGGGGTCACGGCCATGAAGAAGTTGATACGGGATCTTATTGTTGATGGCGGTGGACGGAAGTCGATTAAGAAGCAGGGCAGCGGTATGCAAAGACTCAACCCAATATTTAGGGGGCATGCTAGCTTGAAAAAGAAGACTGCGGACCATGTTATTGAGAGTTCGAAGGATGCGTTCGGCCTTGCCGTTTTGTTGCGAAGTATATGGACAGGAGTAGCGAAGTGCGACCCCATGTGTTTGGGCAAAAACGGTGAGATTGAAATTATCGAACTCTTTTCCATTGTCGCATTGAATAGCTTGCACACGAAGATTGAATTGTGTTTGAGCATAGGCATGGAACGAGGAGAGATGTTGAAACGTTTCAGATTTAGCTCGGAGGGGATATACCCAAACAAAGTGTGTATAATCATCAAGAACAACGAGAATATTTGAAACCAGAAACACTCTCAACGGGTGAGGTCCATAAATCACAATGAACAAGTTGGAACGGACGACACGTTACACTAGAAGATAAACTAAAAGGAAGACGAACATGATGTCCTAACTGACAAGCTTGACAAAGACTAGATTTATTTTTAATCCTACTACGAGGAATAATAGAAGAACGAGCGAGAGCCTCCATGACATGACGACCGGGATGACCAAGACGGCGGTGCCAAAGGTTGGGGTCGATGGCGACATAGGCTTGAGGAAGACCCGAGAGTGGAGCGCCATGGAGGGTGTAGTGAGGGCCCGAGCTATTGGATCTGAGAATTTCGGTCCTGGTTGGGTAGTCCTTCACAGAGAAACCAAAAGGGTCAAATTCAACAGATACAGAATTGTCAGTGCTAAGCTGTCGAACAGAAATAAGATTTTTAACTAGATGAGGAGCAACCAAAACATTGCGGAGGTGTAATGGTCGCGAGGAAGCAGAAGGAGATAGGGTAGCGTGGCCAGTAGCGGTGACGGGCATAGAAGCACCGTTTCCAACAATGACCGAACGCGAGGAAGGAGGAGGCCGGGAAGCCGAAGATAGCATACCGGGATCCGAAGTGAGATGCGAGGATGCTCCTGTGTCCATGATCCATCCGCCAGAGGGCTGCTGCAGCGACATTGTGTTAAACTGGTTCATCAAGGCCTGCTGGTCCCAGGAACCGTTGTAGAACGTCGCAGGGTGGCCGTAGCCAGGAGAGCCATAGCCAGCTGGGTAGCCCGGAGCGCCGTAGCCAGGCATCATGCCAGGCATCATGACGGGACTGGCGTGTCCGTAGAACGCCTGAGGTCCTTGCTGCATGCGTGGCTGAGGTGTGCCGTAGGACGGGAACGGCCACATTCGAATTGCACCGTTCCACGCTGCTGGTATGACGGCACCATGGCAGAGGAGGTAGCGTCAGAGGAGTTGTCGTTGGCGCCCTTATTCCTGTTCCTGTTCTTCTTCTTGCCGGTCTTCTGGTTGCCGACAGTTGCTGCGGTGGAGGCACCGGTGCAGGAGCAGGGGGAGCAGGTGCGGGGGCCACGGCGACGAAGGCCGTTTCAGTTGAGGCGCGGCGATGCTTGCGCTTCATCTCCTGGAGGGTGAGCAGCGAGCGAGTCTGCGCGAAGGACGGGAACGGCGTCATGATGGAGATGAAATCCGACACATGCTCGTACTTCTCGTTGGGCCTTGGAGGCAGTGGAGGACGAGATCATCATCGGCAACAGGGGATCCGAGATCCGCAAGAGAGTCGGAGAGATTCTTGATCTCCATGCAGTACTCGGCCACGGTTTTGTCGCCCTGGGACACGCGACCAAGTTCCTTGGTGAGGATCATCTGCCGATTTTTTTTGTTGTCGTTGAAGAGCAGGTCGATCGCCGCCCAGAGTTGATGAGCAGGAGCGTCGGTTTCCATGATCGTGTCAAGGATCTCCATGGAGACGGAGCCATAGATCCATTGAACGATGGTGGGTCGAGTAGAACCCACTCGGGGGTGGGGGTCGAGCTGGAGGCGGGGAGAAGGTGACCCTCCAAGGCGTACTTGCGTACGGCAGCGAGGATGAACTTCCGCCACTTGCCATAGGTGGCGGAGTTGAGGTCGAGGGCGACGGGCACGAGAGACTTGATGCTGGGGAGGGCGATCGCCTGAGCCTGGAGCGTGGTGAGGGTGTAGGAACCCGCGGCGACAGCAGCCTTGGCGTCGGCGAGCGCTTTCTTTGCAGCTTCGTCCATGGCGTTGAGGCCGACCTCGAGATCGGATCGGCGAAGAGGCGGTGGTTACGTGCAGCGGAAGAGAGGGAGCTAGGCCGGATTAGGGTTTTGCTCTGATACCATGTAATTTAGGGATTAACCACGTGTCATAACGCTTGTATTGCTCGGGTATAAATAGGAGGATTACAAGCCCTATGCTAGTCGTACAAGACACGGACAGATTCTATACAAGGATTACAACACATAACCTAGTCCTATACAAACACGACTTGGTTATATGTCTAACATAAACGCCACAATCAACACAAGAACCATGTGACGTAGGAGTTTGAATGACCCTACAATTTCCCTCCATGTTTTTTTTTTTTTTTGCGCGCACACGCAAAAGGCTTGCGCGTCGACTTTGATAGATAGAGAGAAGAAAAGCGAGCTACAGCGATTCCGGCATCAGAATGATGCGGATACAAATGTGCTGGACGTGGCGGGCTAACCACACAAAAGAGCACGAAACGAACAGCGCCCACTAGCCTACCGGACTACTCCCAAATATAACTCAGCCCAGCAGCACCGGCGAGCTTCCAAAGCTCAACCTCGGCGACAATCCTACGGCAAACCAAGGTTACCATCTCCGCTGATCGCTGGAAAACCCTGCCGTTTCTTTCTTTCCAAAGCGACCAGACAACGAGGAGAACAAGGGAGTCGAACCCCTTTCGAGATTGCGGCGGCGCCCGCCGCCTAGCATCTGGCCACCACTCGATCAGGGAATCACCATCCCTCGGGACGAGCATGTCTAGGTTGCAACGATGGAGCACCTTGGTCCACACCTCCCGGGCAAAAACACATCCAAGAGCTAGATGGTCCGCTGTCTCGGGGGCCTGATCGCAGAGTGGGCAGGCTGTGTGAGAGGTAAGCCCATGCCTCAGCCTTCAGTCCGCCGTCCAAATCCGCCGCCGCAGGGCGAGCCAGAAGTGGAGTTTGCACTTCGCCGGCGCCCATGCCTTCCAGATGGCCTTCCCACAAGGGAAAAATTCAAGCCCAACAAACAAAGCGCGGTAGGCGGAGCGGGCCGAGTACTCGCCAGAGCTCGTCCACTTCCACACCACGCGATCCGCAACTCCCGGGTCAAGGCAACGGCCTGCAGATCATCCACCAGGGTCAGAAATTGGACTAGAACCGGGATGGTCAGCGGCCCGGTGATGTCATGAATCCAGCATCTGTCGATCATCGCCTCTGCGACAGTTCTCGTCGGCCTGATATGCGGTGATACAGCAGCAAAGAGGGCAGGTGCGGATTGCGCAAGAGACATAGAGTTCAGCCACGGGTCGGTCCAGAAGAGAGCCAGGCGGCCATCACCGATGACGATGCGAGTGGAGGCGTCGAACAAGGCCTGAACTTCAGGCTCCACCTGCATAGGCAGGCCAGTCCAGCACCCAGCCCGTTGCTTCTGCAGCCAAAGCCATCTGGTGCGCAGCGCGAACCCGAGCAACTTGAGATTCAACACCCCGAGGCCCCCGTACTCCACCGGTTGGCAGACCGTGTCCCAAGCGACAAGGCACTGGCCTCCAAGGACGGCATCCGTTCCCTTCCAAAAGAAAGCCCTAATTCTCTTCTCGAGGAGTTGCAACAGCCAAGCCGGCATCTCCAGCGCGATGGAGAGGTAGATCGGGATGGACGTGATGACGGACTTGATCAGCACGAGGCGGCCCGCAGCAGTGTAGAAGAAGGCTTTCGACGGCGCCAATCTCCGGCAGATGGTGTCCACAACCGGCTGCAAGCTTGCTCTCGGGAGCCTCTTGTATGACAGCGGCAGCCCAAGATACGTGCATGGAAAGCCCTTGACCACACACGGGAAGTTAGCCGCAGCCACGGCAAGATGGTCGTCGTTGCAGCGGATCGGCGAGATGGAGCACTTCTCCATGTTTGTGTGCAGGCCCGATGCACCACCAAAGCACGAGAGTGCGCGGCGAACCAGCTCCAGGTCCCGCTCCGCAGGGGTCACGAACAGAACAACGTCATCGGCGTACATGGAAGTGCGGAAGCGGACACCGCGACACGGCAGCGGCGTAGGAGGTCGAGGCTCTCCGCACGGCGAAGGAGGGCGTTGAGGACTTCCATGACAAAGAGGAAAAGCGTCGGCGACAGGGGGTCGCCCTGCCGCAAGCCTCGCCGGTGCGCAATTACCCTGCCTGGGACGCCATTCAGCAGGATTCTGGAGTTGGCAGAGGAAAGGGCGGTACAGATCATCTCCACGAACCGCTGACCTAAACCGAGGTGCCGAAGAACCCGGATTAGAAACGGCCAGGACACCGAGTCGAAAGCCTTCGTGATATCTATCTTCAACAGCAAGGCAGGGTTATGGCTGAGATGCAAAGCCCTCGTGGTGAGTTGGACCAGTTTGAAATTATCGTGGATTGAGCATCCCTTGACAAACGCAGACTGGTTCGCTGCAACCAACTCAGACAGCCGTGGTGCAATCCTCATCGCAAGCAATTTGGAAAAAAGCTTTCCAAAACTGTGCGTCAGGCTGATCGGCCGAAAATCTTTAACCTCAATAGACCCTTCTTTCTTTGGTAGAAGCACGATTAGGGCATCATTAAGCTTTCTCATTCCCCTGGGCTTCAATGCGTACAACTGCTGAACCGCTAGGAAGATGTCGGACTTGATGATGGACCAAGCAGTTTGAAAGAAGCGGCCTGAGAAACCGTCGGGGCCGGGGGCCTTGTCGAGAGGCATGTCCTTCACAGCGGACCAGACCTCCTCAATTGTGAACGGCGCATCAAGATCAGCTAAGTCAAGTGTGGGCAAGCCAAGAAAATTGAGGTCCAGATCATGATCACGGCTAAACTCTGTGCCAATCAAACCATTGTAGAAACCAAACAACATCTCTTCTTTGTCTTCGTGTTGCACAGCGGTCACCCCGTCACGAGCGAGAGCGACAATATGATTGTTGCGCTGATGCAACCTAGCCCGCATGTGGAAATAGCGCGTGTTCGCGTCCCCCTCAGCCAACCAGAGAACCCGCGACCGGTGCCGAGCCATGGTGCGCTCAAGGGAGACCAGCCCGAGCACCTTCATCTTCAGCTCGCTGCGAAAGGCATGCTCATGATCAGCGAGCCGCCTCGATTCCTGAGCGACGTCCAGACGGAAGATGAGTTCCTTGGCGAGGAGAAGCTGACGCTTGACGCTGCCAATACGGCGAGCACTCCACGACTGCAAGGCCTTGGCTGTGCGCGAGAGCAAGATATGCAAGCGGGACAGAGGATCCAAATTATCCGGCGCTGTCCACGCATCGGCAACAACCTGCAGGTAGCCATCGAACTTGGGCCAGATTGGCTCGAAACGGAACCGGAAGCAGCGTGGGGTTTGTAGGTCTGTGTGCATGATTATGGGGCAGTGATCTGACGCAAGAGACGGCCCAGCCCGAAGCAGCGAGTTGGGATATCGCTCTTCCCAGTCCACGGAGTAGAACCACCGATCCAGTCGAACGAGGGTGGGATCCCTCCGTTCACTGCTCCAGGTGTAACGGCGGCCGTGGAGGTTCATCTCGGATAGCTCGACCTCATCAAGGAATCGACGGAAACGAGTCATCCATCTCCGGTCGAGGTTAGCGTTATTTTTATCTTCTGCTTGATAGATCATGTTGAAATCGCCTGTCAAAGCACAGGACCCCGCGTGAGAAGCACGAAAGGTACGCAGCTCCTCAAAAAACAGCAGACGATCCGGCGTGGAGAACGGACCGTAGACCACCGTTAGCCACCAAGGCGGCGAGAGGTCGCCCCTTTGCTTGATACACACCGAGAGAGCAAAGGTATGGAAAACTACCCCTGACACTTCCCAGGCAGCAGTGCGCCAAGCGATCAAGATGCCACCCCTGGTACCGCTGGCCGGCAAAAAGAAGTACTCAAAACCGGGCCCTAGCATTTGCAGGATCAGCACATCGTCAATAACAGCAAACTTCGTTTCTTGGACACACAACAGGGACACGTGCTCATCACGCACCGTGTCACGCAGGAGGTCACGCCGAGCAGCAGAATTCAACCCCCGCGGGTTCCAGTTACACACGTTCTCATTTGGCGTAGACATGGTAAAACACTGAACGACCGTGAAGACAACGCGGGCCTAACAGGCCAGCAGCGGCTGCACGCCGTGCGCGGCCAGGTCCACATCCCTCGGGTTGTCGCGGGAGAAAAGCTCACGTAGAGCCTGCAACCTGTGCTCGAGGATCTCGCCAGCGAAGAAGGATTTGTAGCGCTCAAGGGTGGAGTCGTCTATCTCCTCCGGCTTGTCCGCCAAACCCAACTGACAGATGACAGTTTTCTGCGCCCATGACAGTGTTCCCGGCACCTCCTTGCCGGCAAACTTGGCGATGCGGCAGCTGCGGCGCGGCAACCAGGAAAGGGGCGTCGGCCAAGATGGCGCACCAAGCAGGGGCGGCGGCAGCGCCTGGCCACAAGCCTGCAAGAACAGGTCAGTGGGCGTCGGCGTAGCGGGGGGCCTGCTGACCGTCGGCGAAGCGGAGGGCCTGCTGGACGTCGGCGTCAAGGGAACCTCGAACCACTCCTCGGCAGTGCAGTCCGAGCGCGTGCCAACGGCGGCACGGCGAAGCACAGACGACTCGTCAGCTGAGGAATCAGATAGACCACATGCACTGCTGGATAGTTCATCAAGAGAGCCACCGCAAGTCCCAGAGAGCATGGGCGACACGCCAGGCGCAAAAGACCCCAACGACGAGCCAGAAGCAGAGACCGGCGAGGTAGGGCAAGGGCTCACATGCGCACCGGTGGGGCCCAACAGCAGACAGGCAGCTTGCACTCCCACTTGTGTCGACGGCTACAACCTTATTTTGTCCATAGGGAGATAAATATAGCGTCCCTTTGAAAAATGTGCTACGTGAATATCTGCATATATCAAATGCATATTTCCAATTCCTCCGATATGTCCAGACTCCAGCTTTGGAAGAGTAGATCCCCAATATATTACCGTGTGTATCATCCTCTGGTGGAAACTCAAATACATGGAAGTGAGAGGAGACTACCGGGTCGAACCCTAGGCGAGCGATCCGCACCTTGGACAAGTCGGTGCTAGGCACGGCAACCCATCTCTTAGTGGCCGGATTGCACACCACATAGTCGGTTGTCCTGTAATTATGTTGTCGTCGGCAGAGCAGGAGGCCATTGCAGCAGTCCAACATGTCAATGCGAAAGTAAACGTCACAAAACCTGGGATTAGGCAGGAAGGAGAGGGAGGGGTCGATCCCACGGCACAGTTTCCTTGTTAAGCTTTTGTAATGGCGGTTACATTTTTGGCATACCAGATTGCCGGTTTTATAGAAGAAGCCGGCGAGGGTGGACCAGGGCAGTTTCTTGCCGTGATCAGGGTGGGAGACGACGTCGCGCCATCGCCTGCAGACGCACTTGCAGCGGCGTGTGGACTTGAAGGGCATGCGCGAGATGATCTCGACGAGGAGGTCGTCGGACAGCTCGGAGAAAGGCCTCCTCTCCATGTCCCTCTTCTTCTTGCGGCTCCGCGTTTCCATGGCCAGCCAACCTGCAGATAGGAGACTCGTCCACCGGTGCTAGGAAACGCAGACTCGTCGCGAACTGCAAGATACACACGTCGTCTCTCGCTGGCTTCGGTTTACCTTTTATTTTGGGGAGAGAGAGAAGGTTTACCAAGTTTGGCCGAGCAAATTCCGTAATCTACCCGTGTTCGCAACCCGTGGAGACTCGGGACACTTTATTCTATTTCTACTCTCATCTTTTGCGTACAAAACTACTACTAGAAAACTGAAGCAACAAACCACCAGGATATCCTGGCAACTTTGTCATCCTGGTGCTTCGCCAATTAATCTCTGTTTGATTCTCCATGAAAAACACTCTGATTCAGATGTTCATACAAAGTGTCGACGTTCTGAAATCTGAACTCCCTCCAGTTCTTTCTCTTTGCTGAAGACTTCTTCCGGATAGATATAACTTGACAAATAAAATGAAAAGTCTGATGTGAGCGCAACAAGTCATTATGTTGATAAATCTTCAAATCATGTATTGGCGAGTAACTACTAATTTTACGAGTGATCTTTCGTGTCCGTGTTTGTTTCTGTTTAGTCCATTGGATGTACTTTAGTTGTTCGAGTAATTGACAGAATTAGCGTGTTTGTCATTTTCAAGGACTAAGGGAATAAAGGTAGCAGATCCTCTAACGCCCACCCGTTTTATCGTTTTAAACACCCTATTGACCGTACCTACAGAGAATGGATATTAAGATATAGAGGCCCATGTATACAACAAAATTCTGGCACAACCAAAGTTTCACGACGAGCTGACAACTATAGCTGGCCCAACGTGCCGCACGGCACGACCCGTCACGGGGCTGACAAGGCACGACCCAGTTTAGGCACGAGTACTAATCGTGTCGTATGGTGCCGGTCCGTGGGCTGTGAACTCAACCTCGGCATGGCCACCCAGCACTAATACGACCGATGGGCCGGGTTAGGCCCGATTACAAACCGAATAATAGATAAAATAGATATCAAATTTAAAAAGTACGTAAGAATAGCTATAAAATCTAAAACTAGAAAGAAAATAGCTAATCGTGCCATGCCGGCCCACGGGCTCAAAATCGAGAAGCTGCCCGGGCACTAACTGGTCCGTGCCGTGCCGCGACCCATTTAGGTCGTGTCCCTACCGGGCCAAAAAAAAAACGTGCTTCGGGCCGGCCCATTTGGCCAAGCCTGTTAATTTGGCCAGCTATACCGGCAACAACGCTTGTCAGGCTGCCACCGGTTCCAACCATGGTCTTGTGGGATGAAGCCACCCTCAACGTTGACTGCCTCCCATTTTCCACCATCCTCGGCTTCCTTCGCTAGATCGAACTCTCGGCGAGAACGTGGTGGCGTTTTGTGGTTGTTGTTGTTGGCCTAGTCGAGCACCGCTGGAAAACCTAAAGTAAGATGCCCGACCCCGCCACAATTACTTGGGCTAAGTTTCGAGCTCTCGGGCGAATAGGCGAGAGGGGGAAGGGAGCTTGACTAGGAGGCGACCATAAAGTGAGGAGACTGGAGTGGTGGCAACGTTAATCGGAGGAGAGGGAACCACACTCATGGGTGCGCTTTTGCAAAAACAAATGGGAAAAGCCGGAATAAAGGGAAAAGGGTGGAAAACAGAAGGGAAAATGTAAGTGACAACCGGTGGATGAGTGGTCCCACATGAAAGTAGAATTTTAGAGTTGCGTTTTGGTAGATTTGATCTGTAAGTTGTAAAAATATTTTACAAAAAAATGTTGTTACTAGTTTGTAAATTTACTGCAATATGTAGCCGCATAAGTGGTATATAAGTGCTCGTAAGCACCGATAAAAACTAGCACGACATCATAAAAGGTCTAGCCAAGTCCAAGACATAACTCAAATATCGTAAAAAATAAATACACACCATCATGTTCATACAAAATATAAATATCATTCTGTTGGCACAAAAATACACATTTGTAAATCAGTACTACACAATTAAGATTTCTAGCTAGTGCCCATCAAGCAATGAATGTGAGAACAAAGGAGCATATGAAAGATAACGACTTTGCAGTCATATCCAAGATCACTTACAAAATGGAGCTCCCTAGAGTCCATGTCGTATGACATTAGTTTCGTAAGTGATATGCGCCTCGAGATAAATCTCGTAAATAGTATAAGTAACACCTTAGATTCTGGGTGGATGATAATATCGTATTGCTGCTCATAAGATGAATCCTCTTCTCCAAACAATTGCAAACGGCTGACATTGTGCTTCAAGATCCAATTTCAGTATTACAATCTTCAAGAGCCCACACTGATAGTTCAGAAGCACTAGAAATAACAAAATGCAATTGTCCCTGTGATACATAAACTTCACGAGCAACACAAGAATCTTGTGGCGTAGGAATATGAATGACCCTACAATTTCCCTCCATGTCGACGGCTATAACCTTATCTTCGTAGGAAGATAAATATAGCACCCCTCTGAAAAATGTGCTACCTGAATCTTGATCTATATCAATAGGACATTTCCAATCGCTCAAATGTGTCCAAACTCCAGTATTGGAAGAGTAGATCCCCAATGATTTCATGTGTGTATCATCTCTCGGTGCAAACTCAAACATATGAAAGTGAGAGGAGACAACCGGGTCGAACCCCAGGCGAGCGACCCGCACCTCACTGGACCCGTTGGTGCCAGGCACGGCAACCCATCTCTCAGTGGCCGGATTGCACACCACGTAATCCGTTGTCCTCCAAATGTCTTTCTCCTGTCGTCGGCAGAGTAGGAGGCCATTGCAGCAGTCAAACATGTGAATGTGATAAAGCCTGAGATTGGGCAGGAACGAGAGGGATGGGTCGATGCCAGGGCACCAGTTTCCTGTTAAGCTTTCATAACGACGGGTTGGAAAACGGCAACACAGATCGCCGGTATCGTAGAAGAAACCGGCGAGGGTCGACCAGGGCAGTTTCTTGCCGTGGTCAGGGTGGGAGATGACGTCGCGCCATCGCCTGCAGACGCACTTGCAGCGGCGGGTGGACTTGAAGGGCATCCGCGAGATGATCTCGACGAGGAGGTCGTCCGAGAGCTCGGAGAAAGGCCTCCTCTCCATGTCCCTCTTCTTCTTGCGGCTCCGCGTCTCCATCCCCGGCCAACCTGCAGAGCGGGATTGAGGATGGCGTTTAAGAGACTCGAGCGTCCACCGGTGCTACCAAGCGCAGACTGGTCGCGCGAGCTGCGAACGGCCAGCTAGGGTTTATGTGCGCGGCAGCGATGCGGGCGGGGTTGGAGTTAGAAAGATGGGTGCAAAGTAGTTTATGCGTAGTTCGTACGAGTCGGAGTCCTCTTTCCCTAAATTTTGGCAGAGCCAAATCGGTAATCTACCTGTGTTAGCAAACGTGGAGACTCAGGACACTTGATTCTATTTCTACTCCTCATCTTATTTGGTATATACAAGACTCTACTGAACATGTTGTTCCTGTTTATTTCTGCTAGCCGTTTGTTGTTGCCTGTTTGCTGCCCGTGCTGGGCAGTGCTATCGACCTGGCAAGTCATCGTGCACTCTGATGCAGCATGTGTTTGCTGCCTGAACCTGAACCTGGCACTTTTGCCTCTTAGTTGTAATCTGGTTTGCAATGTTAGACTTTGATATCAATTTCTTGAACTGGAACCGAGAGGGCTGAATGATCCGCGGCGTCGGGATGTGGTTAGTGAGCTCGTTGCTTCTACCTACTGCCAGCTTGTCTGCTTACAAGAAACAAAGCTTCAACATGTTGATGCGTTCACTGCTGCCCACCTGGGTGGACACGGCAAACCCAGTTTGCTCAAAAGCCGGCGCTTGGCACCAAAGGCGGCATCCTGCTGCTTTGGGATGACCGTGTGGTGCAGGTCACAAACGTGGTTGTGGCGACCTACTCCTTGTCTGCCAACGTTTGCATCATCGGGTCGGACATCATGTTCAAGCTCACCACGGTCTATGGGCCGACTCGTGGAAACCTCAGAGATGAGTTCTTCGCCGAGATTGTCGCGGCAAAGCCCTTGGCGGGCACGAGATGGTTGGTCACCGGCGACTTCAATCAAGTTTATAAAGCAAGCGATAAAAACCGAGCTAACTCCAATAGAAGCCGGATAGTGAGATTCCGCAACGCTCTCAACACTTGTGATCTAAAGAACATCCACCTCCAAAACCGCAAGTTCACATGGAGCAATGAGCAACAAGATCCAACCATGAGCAAGCTAGATGGATACTTTTGTAATGAAGAGTGGGACGTTACCTTTTCGGACCACATCCTACACGCCCTTTCCTCGTCCCTCTCCGACCATTGCCCGCTTCTTCTTGCGAATGGAAAAGGGCCAAAGAGGCCTAAAACTTTACGGTTTGAAAATTATTGGATAAAGATGCCGGGTTTGCGGAGGTTGTGAATGATGCTTGGAATGGAATCTTCAATCACCAAGATCCTTGTCACCGTCTATTTCACAAGCTCAAGACAACTGGGCAAAAATTGCGCCGTTGGAGCAAGATCTCTTCTCAAAGGCCAAAGTCGAGCTTCACATGGCCTTGGAGATCATCCATCGTTTCGACATTGCCCAAGAGTCACGAGAACTTAGTGCCGAAGAGAGGGAGATTAGATCAAGACTAAAGAGGAGAATAATCGGCCTCACGGCTCTAGAGAGATCGAGAAAGAGGCAAAGCTCAAGGGTGACCAAGCTAAAGGAAGGGGATGCCAACACTAGATATATCCACCTTTGCATGAATGCTAGAAGAAGGAAGAACTTCATCTTTAGACTCAAGCACAACAATGGATGGGTCACCACACATGATCACAAAAGAGACATCATACATGGGCATTTCCAATCAATTATTAAAAGAGGGCCGTCACGAACCACCAATTTCAATTGGATCAACATTCCGCCATCTACTTGTGATCTTAGCGAACTTGGCACCCCTTTTTCGGAGGAGGAGGTGAAAGCCGTGGTTAATGCCACTTCTAGCGATAAGGCTCCCGGTCCGGATGGCTTCACCGGTGCCTTCTTCAAGGCTTGTTGGGGCACTATAAAAAATGATATTATGAGGGTGGTCAACGATTTCTCCTCCTTGCGCGCCAACAATCTTCATTGGCTCAATTCGGCAAACATAGCCCTTCTACCTAAAAAAGAGGGGGCCGAGGAGGTCTCCGACTTTAGGCCAATAAGTCTCATACATGCAATCTCGAAGTTAATCTCCAAGATGATGGCCACTAGACTTGCTCCTCATATGAACAAGCTCGTCTCCAATGCCAAAGTGCCTTTATCAAGAAGAGGAGTATTCATGATAACTTCCACTATGTGAGGAACTTGGCTAGGAAATTCCACAAGACCCGAACTCCCATGCTCCTCTTTAGCTTGACATCAAAAAAGCGTTTGATTCGGTTAGATGGGACTATTTGATGGAGCTTCTTCAACATTTGGGCTTCCCAAGCAACTTTAGAGATTGGGTGGCGGCGCTTCTCTCGTCCTCCTCATCAAGGGTGCTCCTTAATGGCATCCCCGGTGCCCCAATTCGGCATGGGAGAGGGTTGAGGCAAGGAGATCCCCTCTCCCCTTGATACGTCCATTTTGCATCACTATTTTATATCATAATTTACTGTTATTCATTGATATATTTCATATTTAGAGATGATACTTATGTTATTTTTACCTATTTTGCATGTTTGATGATTATTCGAGAATTAAACACCGGAGTCGGATTTCTGCTGGAAAAAGGACCGTCAAGACACCATATTTCTGAAGATCAATAATTCGAGGAAAATATCCAGAAGTTCCTATTTTGTCAGATGGCGGAGGCAGCCAAAAAGGGGGGCCAAGATGGGCCACCATGGGCCTCACCATGTGGTGGCGCGGCCCACCTTGCTGCCGCGCCGCCACGTGGTAAGGAGGCCCTGGCCCACCTCTGCCAGCCCCCTTCGCGTACATCAAACCCTAAGCCTAGGGGGGACGTCGAGGAAATATTCCGCCGCCTTCACGAGGCGAAAACACCAGAGAGAGAAAAGCTCTCCGGCAGGGAGAAATCTGCCGGGGAATTCCTTCCCGGAGGGGGGGAAATCATCGCCATCATCACCGTCATCGAGCTGGACTTCATTGGGATCATCATCATCATCTCCACCGCCGACACCATCATCTCCACCGCTCCACTCCGTTCCGCTGTAACATCTAGGGTTGAATCTTGTCTAGTTCATAGGGAAGCTTTCCCGGTGTTAATTACTCCTTGTGGTTGATGCTATTGAGTGAAACCGTTGAATTAAGGTTTATGTCTAGATTGTTATTCATCATTATATCACCTCTATCATGTTCCATATGATGTCTTGTGAGTAGTTCGTTTAGTTCTTGAGGACATGGGAGAACTCTTGATGTTAGTAGTGAATTATGTTGAGTAATATTTAATGGTTTGATATTTAAGTTGTGGTGTTATTCTTCTAGTGGTGTCATGTGAACGTCGACTACATGACACTTCACCTTTATGGGCCTAGGGGAATGCATTGTGTATTCGGTTGCCAATTGTGGGGTTGCCGGAGTGACAGAAACCTAAACCCCCGTTGGTATCTCGATGCATGAGGGATAGCAGGATCTCAGAGTTTAAGGCCTGGTTAGATTTATCTTAATAACTTTCTTGTATTTGCGGATGCTTGCAAGGGGTTTAATCACAACTATGTATTAGTCCTAGGAGGGCGGTGCATTAGCATAGGTTCACCCACACAACACTTATCAAAACAATAAAGATTAATCAACTATATGAATCGAAAGCACTTGACAAAATTCCCGTGTGTCCTCAAGAACGTTTGGTCATCATAAGTAAACCTACCGGCTTGTCCTTTGCTGTAGAAAGGATTGGGCCACTTGCTGCAACTATTATTGCTGCATTTTATTTACTTGTAAAGGATTGCCATATCAAAAACCCCTAAAAACTTGTCTGCTAGCATTTACAGTGAATTCCTAATCAAAACTGCTTGTCGACACCTTCTGCTCCTCGTTGGGTTCGACACTCTTATTTATCGAAAGTACTACGATACACCCCCTATACTTGTGGGTCATCACCCCTCTCCTCTTTGTGTTGGCTATCGACCCGTTGCACCATATCCTATGCAAGGCCACCGAGCAAGGACATCTACAAAAGCTTAGGGGAAGGGCCCCTACTCTCCGAACCTCGCTATATGCCGATGATGCCGCGATCTTTGTTGTCCCCAAAAAATAAGACATTGATTTCTTGCTCAAACTTTGGTTAACTTTGGCAATGTTACCGGGCTAGTTACAAATTGTGCAAAAAGCCAGTTGCCCCTATCCAATGTGGGGAGCTTCATCTTGATGGAATCCTTCAAGCTTTCCCGGCTAGTCGCACAACCTTCCCTATGAAGTATCTTGGTCTCCCTTTATCGGTGACTAGACTAAAAAGGATCCACTTTCAACCTCTTGAGGACAAGGTCGCCGGCAAGCTTCGACCTTGGGAAGGGAAGAACACCACCATGGTCGGCCGCTCCACCCTCGTCAAGTCGATGCTCACAAGTGTCATCATCTACTTCATCACCGTCCTCGATGTGCCTTTGGAGGTTCTCCTAAAGATTGATAGCATCCGGCGCGCATACCTTTGGGCCGCAAGTGAAAAAGTTACCGGAGGCAAATGCAAGGTGAATTGGGAGCTTGTGTGCAAGCCCAAGGAGTTTGGTGGCCTAGGAATATTAAATCTAAAGAATTTTGCGTCGGCTTTGCGGTTGAGGTGGCTTTGGCTTGATTGGAGTGATGAGCCAAAGCCTTGGAAAGGGCTAGGAACCCCTTGCACGGCTAGGACAAAGACATTTTTGCGGCGGCCACTAAATTCACCATTGGAGATGGAGAGAAGGCTCTCTTTTGGGAGTCCTCATGGCTCAATGGGAGGAGGCCAAAGGATATTGCTCCGTTGATTTTTGACATTGTCAAGAAAAGGAAGTGCACGGTTCGGAAAGCTATTGAAAATGATTTTTGGACAACACAAGTTGACACCCAAGGTGGCCTATCGTTTGAGCACATATCTCAATTTGTCTCTCTTTGGGAGCTCATCGCCAATGTTCAACTTACTCCCGGTGTGGTGGATTCGATCACTTGGAAGTTCACAAAGGATGGAAGCTACTCTTCTAGTTCGGCCTACAAAATGCAATTTTATGGACATGTCAACTCCATGATGCCAACTTTGGTTTGGAAACCTTGGGCGCCGTCAAAGTGCAAAATCTTTGCTTGGCTTATTCTCCAAAACCGTGTATGGACGGCGGATAGGCTTGACCGGAGGGGTTTGCAAAATTGTGGGCTTTGCAAGCTTTGCAACCAAGTTCAAGAGAAGGCCGCTCACCTCCTCTTTCAATGCCGGTTCACCATAAGAATTTGGAACGCTCTCAAGGCTTGGCTTGGACTTCATGATATCAACCCAAATGATTGGCTTCACATCCCTACGGTCAAAGCGTGGTGGTCCGACGTCGTTCACAAAAGAGGAGGCTCAAGGAAGGTGATGGCTTCGCTAGCCATGCTCATCTCATGGGAAATTTGGTTAGAGAGGAATGCGCGCGTCTTCCGCAATAAATCTTCTACCGCCACGATGATCATTGATAACATAAAAGATGAAGCGGTGTTGTGGGGGCGTGCGGGTGCAAAAGCAATTTATAATATTATGCCGCGAGAGTAGACTTGCATTTTTGGCCTTGAATTCGTTCAAGGCGGGTTTGTAATAACACTCTAAAACTCCTTCTTTTTGAAATGAAATGGCAAATCTTTTGCCTCGTTTCAAAAAAAATGAAGCAACAAACCACCAGAATATATTTAGTGCTAACGAATTGATCAAGTTGGGGCAAAGATAAGAAGCAGTACTCGAAGCATATCCTGGCAACTTTGTCAGATGCTTTGGCAATCACTCTCTGTCTCAATAATTCCCCATAAAACTCTCTGTTTGGAACTGTTTCAGATATGCATACAAAGTGTCGACGTTCTCAAATTGAACTCCCTCCAACTATTTCTCTTTGCTAAAGGCTTCCTCTGGATAGATTGTAACATTCTGAAGTTGTCGCCATTATACCCTTGAATTGATCCGAATATTCTGACACCAAACCTGTAACACACACGTAGACTAAACGAGATCCACCACTTCATCGGAGCTGCTATCTGATGATTCCCCGGCCTCATTGCTGCCGGCGACATGACTGCCGGCGAGGATCATGATCATTCTTTTAGGAGAGCACGACAACCCACTTCATACAACCAGGCATGTAGCAAACTCAATCACAAAGAATTTATTTTAAACGATTCTAATGGTTTATTCGAATGACCTAAGGATAACTAATTCAAGGCGTTGATGATATCTGCAGTCATAATTGTCACAAGAAACAAACACCCAGCGTCACTTGCTCCGATGTGATACTTTTCAAGATAGTACTATAACCTAGCGGATGTTCCTCAAATCTTTTGTTCATTAGTCCTAACTTGAAACCTGCTAATAAATGTATGGTCGTTAGAGAATAAAAATATGTATGAACAAACCAAGCTTTTTGCTAGTTGTTATATCCACAGTATAACATGTATCCAACGGCAACCAAGTTAATAATCTGTGGCTGCTACATAGGAAACCATCTGAGCAAAGACAAGAAAGATTGTCACAATCCCAGGCTACTTAGACCTTTCAAATTTATCCTTGCATTTTCTCGGCCACCAACTCAGAAGTTCAGCTTATATAGATGCTGTCCGTCTGGTAACCAGAACCTATTACAGAGGTAAATTCAAGACGACATAACCACATTCCTCAGCATGCAATACACCAGGTCTAGTTTTCTACAAGGAGATACTGATAAAACACTTGGTGCTGACATAGTAAATTTGGGATGCCCCTTAGCCCTTGAACTGCCACTCCCTACGGCACATGGGGCAAAGAGGGGTCGATGTCTGGGAGTTCACCCACTTGAGTATGCAGTGAAGATGGAAGGCATGGTTGCAGGCGCCCCAGATAATCGGGCAATCGTCCCCGGGGAACTTGCAGTCAGGGCAGCAGCCGTCGAACGCCATCCTACATATACCACACGTCTCGTCTTGCGCGTCCCATGTCCAAGAAGCCACCGCGTGCCATTGGAGAATCTTGACCTTCATTCTAGCTGGAAGTAAACAAGAGATGCAATGCATAAGTCATGACACCGGTGTGCCAGCTACATTGTCAGATGACGATTGATATTGAGTAAGGTAGACAGGAAGAAGAAATCCACTTAATCAACTGGCCTACAAGACCTAATGTAACAATTTACTGTCTTCATTTTTACTTCTATAAGCCTATAATTAAATGTGAGGATAGGCAGCTACAAGGAAGGATACAAATCATTCACCAAAAAAAAAGGAGGGATACATGTCATTCGCAAAAATAGGAAGGATGCAATTTATACTCATAAAAGACAGTACATAATTCGAACGGGGCTCAAAAGTCATAACTAGTAGCATTCCGAAAGAGAGATGGTATACACATGCCCTGCCTCATGTTATGCAAGGACATGGTTAGCACAGGCATGTGAAGAGAGTTAAATCCCCAGATTGTATGGAAAAATGTCAAACAAGCTGTTCCCACAAACCTAACCCTATGGGGTCAACTTCTGATCAACCTTGTTTGTTGGCAAAGAACTTAAGAACCTAACTGAGGATGCATCAGTGGGGGAGCAGACCTCCTAGCACAATTGGAGTTATCATTGTTTTGCAATTCGGTATAAACCATAGAAGTTCAGAATGGCAATAAACTGAAGTACAATTTGTTCATCATACTGCCAATGTGTTAAACAGTTCAGGCTCTGTTTGGATGCAGGTCGTTTAGGCTCTGTTTGGATGCAGGTCTGGGAGGTCGAAGAGGAAATTCCGGTTCCGCCTTTGGACTGAAATTAGGAACGACCTATGGTCCAATTCTCCTGTTCACCAGTAGCGATATGCAAACATGTACAAATGCCAATACAATAATAGTGCGCAGCCCAATTACTGCCTGCCAAGAAAAGAAAGATAAACTAGGGGGATTCACTGACGAGGAAGGTACAGGAAGAAATGGTAAGGAAAACAGTACAACCGCAGCAATAGCACACAGATTAAACAAGAGTCGATTTCTGATGCACAACATTATCTCAGCCTCGATCCCTAAATCTGTTTACGGATCCAAATTGGCAGGCAAGAGGCATGGGCGGATCGGGGGTTTCAAGAGGCTACCTAGATTTCTAGGGTTCTCGTGAGAGAGTAGGCACGGAAAGAAAACGAGGAGCTATGGGAGAGGGAGCTACCGAAGGCAGTCGCTGTGCATGGGACGGGAGGAGAGGACGAAAGCTGAGCTCCTCACCTCTCTCTCCGGCGGGCTCGCCGCCGCCGGGTGCTTCTGCTCTCCGCTCTGTTCCCTTGGTATGGGGATCACTATCAGCCGGAAAAGATTCTTTTGGTATATTAGTAGCTTTGCACGTGCACGTCTCTACATGACAAATCTTATGATTCAGCTGAATGGCACATTTTACATGCTCTTTGATGAGATATATGTGGTATAGTGTGTCACTTAGTCTTACTTCAGTTACTGCGACCACGGGCACCCCTCACATGAACAGCTAGGGAAATGCCATTTTGCAACCACAAGGCTTCAGTATTGTTATGCCGACATGTCAAACTCCGTGATTCATTTGGTAAAACTCTCAAGCCGCTAGTAGATGGGACCATCACAGTTTTTTTTTTCAGCAGGAAGGATCATGGGAATTAACTTGTGTTTTTAATGGAAAGCAATTCCAAGAAGCCATTATGCGCAGGTCGAAATGTGCTCATGAAAGACAGCAGAACACAAAGCTTTAGTACCAAGAGTTCCAAATAAATCACGAGCTGCCGTATTCCATGATTTTACAAAGATTAATATCTGACTCATTGACTTCATATTAAGTCTTGAAGAGTAGCACAATAGATAAGGTTGTACTCAAGCAAGGAAATCAGTTCCAAGATTTAGCCATGGGACACCATTAACAAATGGCCGGTCCAAGATGTAGAAGAAAAATTCAGGTCGAGAGCCTTTAGACCTGTGATGTTTAGAAAAAATCCAAGATTTAATTGCAGACCTTGGCTAACTCACCTGGCAGTTCAAACAAACATGTGCAACCCAAATTCCATAGACATAATGAAGGCAATGCCTTATCTTCATACCTTATGTTCTAGAACAACTAATATAGATTTAAATATATCAATTTTCCAGTTTGATATACATGTTGTAGACATATTATTTTAGCAAAACAATATAATGTATTAATGTTAACTACAAATAGTTGGGATTTTCTTTACTACCGGATCAAATAGGTCTGTCTTTTACACCTAAAGTCAAGGCTACATCTACCATATTTCTTCTCATCTCGTGTTTCCTTACATTAGTTGTTGGTTTCTACTTTTCTCAATCAATCCCGCTAAAATGTGCAAACTGGTGGACCGTGGAACATGTGCTCTCCTAGAGTTACAGTGGTATTAAAAATGGACTGAGTTGCAGAAATAAAACACACAGGATAAAGATCATATATATTTCCATCATCCTGCAGATGCGTACCATTAAAAATATGAAGCCCTTCAGCAGGCGCTCCCCTGAACCAATGCACTTGCAGTAATGTGGCTGTCCCAGTATGCATCAAACATACCCTGCATTTTGCATGATGCCACATAATAAGTACCAAATAAGCAAAAGGTAGCATTCACATGTTTGCAACTTAACACATTGTGAGGATTATTTCCACTTCAGTTATATTGCTTCATATATCAAATAATAAGTACCCGAGAAATAAATCATGTTCTCTTAACCAAATTAAAAAGGCTAGCATACAAATGTGTGCAGCTGCAATTTAACATAATGTGAGGATTATCCCACTTCAGCAACGGTGCTTTATAAAAATTTAATACATAGTGTAGACAAAACAGGAAGAGTACATGATGGATGGGGTGGGTGGGGGGGGCTCTGATGTTGCATCTCACCTCAAAAGTGATTTCTTAAACGACATATATGGCAACTATTTGCTTCTGGACCAAGTGAAGGAAACTAAAAAGTGAATCTGAACCAAAGTTTAGCGCAAATCAAGAAGCACTTGTTTCTACTATATCTGAACCAAAAGGTAGACAAAACCCAGAAATTATTGCATGCGCCTCAAGAAGCATAAGACTAGTCACAATGAGAGTAACTTAGCAAGTAACATCACACATAACATCACACTTATCAAGGCAAGATGACTCTATAGTGTAATAAATATGACACCACAATTATGTTACTCCCCACTGTGAAAGTGGTAACATAGACTAATAACATCACCATGTTACTACTCTATGTTACTCTCCATTGTGACTAGTCTAAGGATGCTATCTGAATATTTATTGCTTTGTCCCACTATCTCAAATGTCCCATCCTCTCAAGAAGCATAAGTATGATATCTCCTGTGAAAGCAAATAACTGAAGCATGAATCAGGAGACTGCTATCTCGAAGCAAGGTGTGTTCTAAAGTACAAAGAGAAGATATACTTGCGTAACAAATGTGTTTACCTGCAGTGAATGTTCATCGTTGTATGAAATGCAATGGAGCAAATTCAGTTCAAGTGGTCAGCTGCAAAAAGGCTAGCTTCAGAGAGGCGAACAATCAGGAAAAAAGTGGAGTACACTACCGAGGCTCTTCCTCGCTTCCACGACCTTTGGTGCCAGCGCCCAGCCCAGCTGGCTGTGGTTCATGGCACCCACTGGTTGACTGGCCCATTCGTTCAAAATCTCCATGTCCCCTATACTTCAAATTACAATATGACCGTACCAAATCTGAAAGCAAGTAGTCTGACACCTTATTTTCGGTTGGCACTCACCGGGGGTGTGAACCAGTGGTTAATTTGGAGGAAGTGGTGGCGGCGCTGCTGCTGTCCCGGCCTTCCGCCTGAGGGCTCATTTGGTTGTAGGGGATAATTAAACCAGGGAACTAATCCCCCAATAGGAATTTCCCTGGCCACCGGGGAACCCCCGCTTTCCCCTCCCGCTCGGGAACAACAACGATTACTGTTTGGAGAGCAGAGCAAGGGAACAAAATGGAACAGTATGGGAGATGCAAAATTCGGAAAGGCAAAGAGAAGGCATGGAGAAGTTATTAGGCAGGAGATTGGGCGACCAGATCTTGACGACGAAGCGAACAAGATCTTGACGAGGAAGCCAACAAGAACTTGACGATGAGGCCGGCCAGATCTTGGGCGAGCAGGTTGACCCGATGGGAGAGGGGAGATGCGACGGAGGGAGAGGCGAGGGGAGGAGGACTCGCTCCGGTCCGAGCTCTCGTCCAGTCGCTGCCGGAGAAGGAGATCACGCCTGCTCCCCGCCGCCTCAAGATCGCGACCTGCTCCAGGCGCTGCTGCCTCCCCTGTCGCGGAATACGATCCCCACCTCTCGAGTCGCGGAGCAGTCGCCCGGGGAAAAGACGCGGATGGGTCAGGTTTCCTCCCCTCGTCAGCAACCAAACGGTGCGGCAAGTTTAACCGGGCCAATTCGGCCCAGGGTTTCTTGGGCCAGGGAAAATCGGCGGAACCCCCAGGGAATGCGTGCAACCAAACGAGCCCTGAGTGGATAAACTCATCCTTAGGAATTTGTTTTTAGGACGGGCGCACCTCTTCATTGTCCTCGGGGAGATTCATGACGCGATCTAAGGGGGCACGAACTGATTTCCGAGCCCGCCTCTCAGCACCGCGGTTTGGCATCTGATGCTGGCTTGGCAACGGGCCTGTGGGTGGGAGAGGGACAGCAGTGGCGGCGGTTGGGAGTAGCGGCGGCAGCGCATTCCCATGTTGTACATAGAGATCTTCGCTACTCCACATAAACGGAGGGAGTATGTCTTGATCCAATTAACACGGTAACTGCTGTGGATTGAGGTGAGGGAAATCGGCGTGGATTCGCGTTATTTTAGGGAGCCTTCATGTGCGGACGCGGGCGGAGCTTCGCCTGGCAGAGTTTTCGTCTGCCCAATTTAATTGCTATGTGCACACATTGTGGGAGATTGGTTAATCTGGGCTGTTTATTTTAGTTAGTCAGGTCACATCGTGTGGTGGGAGTCTAGCCGTGTACATCTGTTGGGGTGGCTGTAGCAAAGAATATGTTTGCTTGTTTAATAGTAGTAGAGATCATGCGCACGCACCAAGCGGCATTGCCCATAATAGATTCTTTGGATTGTCCAAAGTTGCCCGAAGAACCAAAACAATGATCTAAAAAAAATGTTCATTTGTTAAACGAGACAATAGATTAAATTGGCTAGTTTATAAGGAAAATTGGCCGAACACAGGACAACGACCCGATGTTGCGCTTCGCACTAGTCGACGACCAAAGCGCCCGAGCGAATAAAGTCGACACCCAAATACGAACAACTCAATTCAACAAGCTGGGGGCGATAGACTAAACCCGGCCCACACACAACCTAGCCGAAAACAAAAAACAAGACAAAGCTCGCCACTCGAACTGACCAAACACCGTCTAGGGAGGCGAAAAGGCTCAACCTTGCCTCCAAAGTCCAAAAAGGGGAGTGACCTTCAAGAATGCCGCTATAGTCAGTACCAAGTAAGATCAGTGCATGGTTTTCACCCGGACCTCGCCAAACATGAGGACACGTCCGCTGTTTGACATAGCAAAGTTTGTATTGCAGCTGGCCGCCATCGACCACCGACCAACAACACATTCCATTGGTCCATTTGCCGGCACAACATCCAAAGCGTCGTCTTCCCCCGAGAGACCGTATACAAACATGGTGGTAGTTCGATAAAAAAAAGAAGGATATACGTTATATTCAAAACTAAGGATACTTGTGCGGGACATGATGGCAGGGGTGGTAGTGGTATACTTGTCCGCCTAGCTTGTCTTGCAACTCGTTGCCACCGACCACCAACACACTCCATTGTTACATCGAGCCGGTGGAACATTCAAGGGGAGACTTCATGAGACAAGCAACACAAAAGCGCCGTTCCCACCTTAGAGATCGTCTACAAACATAGCATTCCGTCAAAAGATAACTGCCAGATAGTAGCAGACGCTTCTCCCAATTTACAGAGGGCTAGACAAGTGCTCATAATCCTATTGAAAATTGTGTGCATGGTGATATATACGTTCTGTAAAAAAACAAAGAATATACTTTTTTAGATCAAATTGCTGTGATTTATATTACCGAATTGTCAACGTACAGCCTAGACAAAGTATCAGCCGGTGCTACACCGACCCAAACATTACAACTTTTATTTTCGCAGCTCAACTTAGCCAATACTTGTGCGGACATGATGTCAGGGGTGGGATCAGGCCACGAAGAATAAGAAGATGACGAGGAAAACCATGAGCACGAAGAACATCTTCATCATCAGCCACCTATTTGACGAAATGCTGTCGAGAAGCTTGATGAGCTGGCCCTGCGCTCCCTCGACGTTAGCCGTCGCCTCGTCGGTAAAGTCATCGATTCTGATTGCTAGGTCCCCTGCTGAGACACCATGGTTGCGAGCTGTGTAAAGATGTTGCTCAGCTCATGCACGATTGATTCTACACTCTGAAGAGCCTCAGCTCTGCTCTGCATGTAACTGTCCTGCTGCACTGCCATCTGCTGCTGTGGCTGCATGAAAACAGGAGTCGATGACGATGATGCCACATGATCTCCTCCATTGGTCTTCTTCCTCTGAAACAAAGGCGTGGTTGCAGCCCATGGCGCTGGAGGCGCGGAGTCGGAGGGACGATGACTCATGAACGGATCTGACGCATCTTTATAGGAGGAGAACATCTGCCTCCTGTTTTCATGATCCTTCAAGCTCTCTGTCCGCACGGTAAGGACTCGCTTGAATTCTTTCGCTGCACCCATCAGGCGATCTTTAAGGTTGCCCACGGCAATGGTGGAGTGATCCGCTTTATCCTTGGAAGGATTGTTGCCGCTCTTCTCGTCCTGTGCATCGCAGAGCAGTTGTAGGTCCATGACGGCGTTGTTCAGAGCGGCGATGTCCTTGGTAACGGCTGCGGCCAAGTGCTGAATCTCCGAGGTTGGGTCGTCGAAAACGGACGGTGTCCTCTTGGCCAGTTGGGCGAGGCGCGCGAGCTTGCCGGAGGTCTGGTGGATCCCGGCCCCGATCTCGGACGCGCGGCGGCTGAACTCGGACCGCACCGACGTGAAGCCGTCGTGGGGGACGGGGCGGCGTGGCGGTGCGCGCTCTGGACGGCGGAGCGGAACTCGTTGGTGCGGTCCCGGAACGACGCCGGCGCGGACCGCGACGGGTGCATGGCTGCCGCCGCCGGTCTGGATCTGGAGCGGTCGGTTGGGATTGATGGGTTCGGTCACGGTGGGAGGCGAGGGGGCAGACGCGGTGGACGCCCTGGAGATTTTGTGAGAAGGGACGAGGGAATCGTGCCGGACTGGGAATAAAATCAGCAAATGAGATATGTTTCCCATGTTATATGCTCCATCCGATTCATGTCCATACAATCTGGGAATTTAACTCTCTCCCGATGCATGTGCTAAGAGCATCTTCACTGGCCACGCCCAAACGGCCGTCCAAAACCTCTGCAGTGTGTCGGAGCAAAATCGATTCTGGCACATGCCGAATCGGTGTCTTCCGCCACCCGTCTTGTCTGCCAGGTGTTCGGCCAAAATACTGGTACGCCTGTTCTTCTCAGAATTTGTTGCTGAAGCTGGCGAGAGTGATTGATCGGTACCCTTTCCATTTCAGATGGATGGCGATGACGAGTTGATAGCGGCGATACCGTTGGAAGAAGAAGACGCCATAGCCGAGTAGGAAGATGAGAGCATGGCGATCCTCACATGTCTTCTACAACTTCAAGCCAACGAGGCCGCCGCTACCGCACCCAAACGAGGTGGCTCGTCGCATGGGAGGAAGAAGACCAAGCTAATACATAGAATGGAAGGATATTGCTTGCTACTCTTTGATTACTTTGTCGATGTTACACCATTCACCGCCAAGGGTTTTCGTCGAGACTTTCGGATGAACCGTGTCTTGTTCAACAACATCCTGCATGCCGTGAGGGCGTATGATCCATGATTTAAGCTGAAAATGGACGTACTGGGAATGGTTAGTTTTTCATCCATCCACAAGTGCACTACTGCCATGAGAATAATTGTATATGAAGCTCATGCAGATGGTGTAAATGACTATCTACGCATGTCAGAGTCCACAACTATCAAATTGATGTACAAATTCTGCAGGACGGTGCTTGTTGTGTTTGGCCCACACTATTTGAGAGGACCAAATGAAGAAGAGACAACTCGGATCATGTAAGAAAATGCAGGAAGAGATTTTCCTGTGATACTTTTTTTTCGCGAAAAGGACCCTGGTATTAAAAGAAATATCGAACAGTACAAAACACCTCAATGAAAACGAAAATTAGAACGAGATCCTTGAGATGCCCTTCGTCTTCAACCTCGAGACCGTGTCGACGGCGCGCCGCCGCTGCCGCTCCTCCCTGAGCCGGCTTGACGTTGTTGGTTGCGGGCGGGAAGTCGCCGAACGGGTCAAGAAGACCACATCCGTTCCGGTGCCGAGGAAGAAGGATGAACCGCCGATTAAGCTCCACGACGATCCGAGATCGTCACCGCCAGAAGAAACTCTTGAGAAACACACCACTCCCACAAGCTTCTCGACGTTGCCTCCGAGATGGGACTGAAGCCGGAGAGACCTTATTGCAATAGACGCCGCCGCCGCCATTAGAACGACGTCCCTGCAAACCTTGACAAAAACCCCAGAAAATGGAACCCTATCGTCGACGAGGGCCGAGATTCACCACGCATCCATGGCCCCAAGGCCACGGAGACGGAGAGATGAGCGGCGGCGGTGCCGACGGGAGGCTGAACCTAATCGCCTTGGAGCCGCCTATTTGAAAGTATAGACTACATGCATCGTAGATAAAAGAACTGTCTATTTGATTGACTAGGATTACATGAATTGTCTATTTTTAGGTCTAAAGACACGAAGAATTTTACGGTGTGGTACTTGAAGCGGTGGCCTAATCCTATTGTACGCCCTTGGGCCTCTGAAACAAAGGCGTAGTTGCAGCCCTTGGGCCTTGGTGCTGTAGGCGCAGAGTTGGAATTTCAAGGCCTGTCCGAGTTGATGATCATGTGCTCAAAAAAGTTTTGGGGCCTGCTCAAAAGACTAAAAACAAAAACTGCACGCACGCACGCCAGGTTTCCTTTGTCCTCTGTGTCCTGTTTCCTCTCTCGTTCCCCACTGCCATGGCTAGCACAAGATAGGTCTTCTTGCTTCCTTCGAATCCCCATCTTCTAGCCAGCCCAGATGGTTGCCGCACGCAAGTCCAGCAACAAGGGCTAGCTGCAACTCGTATTTCTGAATATGGCGGCAGTTCCTTGCAATTTCGCGAACTGGACCATCAGATCGAACCTTTATACTCTGAGTTAGTACATTTTCTTAAGTTTTTCTTCGACCATCCTCCTCTGATGCATTGTACGCAATTGGCCCCTCCTTTGTTGCATGGTGGGGATTGATGTGGGTTCGGTCACGGACTGTTGGCTGACGTTTGAACTTTTAACCTCGCCAGGCAGGCATAACCGTTCGAGTTCGAGTCGTCAACATGCTGAAAGTTAAGGCGATAAATAAATAACGGGAAACACCCTCGAAAACAGAAACCGAGATCCCTCCGTCCCCGCTCCCGACTGAACAATCCGGCGAGAGAGATGGACAGACCGGGGGAGGAGGGCTGTCCTTCTCCCGGCGTCGATTTGAGTGCGGCAGCCATGCCCACGGAGATGTTGGACGCGTTGTCCATCCAGCACCAGCCATTGCGCACAACAGGTACGACACATTTTCTCTTGATCTGTCTATATGGATTTCGGTTCTACCAGATCTGATCCGCCCGACACTAGTTACTGCGCTGCGATGGTGAGATCGATAGTTTCGCACACATTTGTCGGCTTTTTTTTCTTCCGGTTTCGCATCAAGGAACTCTGCTGCCAATCCAGAATTTTTTCCATGGTAATTTTGTTCGTAAGGATTGACTTTACTCCCTCCGTTTCTAAATACTACTCCCTCCGTTTCGGAATGCAAGAGGTATAGTTTTTGGAGAAAAAATCCAAAATATAGGGCAATTTTGGACGAATTTACGCATCAAAAAATGAATTTCATTCTCGAACGAGGATTACTTTTATGCATTTTATTCATTTGTTGTCTATTAGGGACTCCTCTCTTCTAAATTTTTCCTAAAACAAATGAGTCCATAGTATGTCAAATACTCATATCTTAATATCCGTGCAGAAAACTATAAGACCTGCTAGTCTTTGTCCTAAATATAAGACTTTCTAGCATTTCTAGTTTTGTCCTAATTCGTTACGAAATGAGTGAGTCAACATACTAAAACATGTCTACATGCGTACGAATCATGACAAAAATAAGAATGGATAGAAAGTCTTATATTTTGAAACAGAGAGAGTAGTGACTACTAACTACTGTACAACGGTAAGAATGATCTATACACCCTGGATAGAAGGTTTATATTATACCTCTAGGAGCCAACTCCCCTGTTTCCACATAGCATCAGTGCATGCCTGATGTTCAGACCAAATATTTTTGCGTAACATGTCGTTTCATTTCAAGCAGTAAACCATAATCCTGGAAAAAACACCTAATATCCAGTAATTGGATGTACCTGTTCTTTGGAAAGAACAAACTGCACACAGTGACTGAATCAGTTGTATCCATATATTTAAATTGCTTCAGTGGCAGAGACCAAAAAGGAGTAAAAACTAATGTGAGTACACTTACTACGGACTTATGTCAGTCTTGATTGAAAATAGCAATGATTGTTGGACTTGGAAAGCTCTAGAAACATAGCTCCTATATGAGCCTTCATGTCTGAAGACAACAACAACAACAATAACAACAACAACAACAACAACAACAAAGCCTTTTATTCCCAAACAAGTTGGGGTAGGCTAGAGTTAAAACCCATAGGATCTCGAAACCAAGTCATGGTTCTGGCACATGGATAGCTAACTTCCACGCAGCCCTATCCATGGTTAATTCTTTGGTGATATTCCAATCCTTCAGGTCTCTTTTAACCGACTCCTCCCATGTCAAGTTTGGCCTACCACGACCCCTCTTAACATTCTCATCCCGCTTTATCCGTCCGGTATGCAAAGGCGCTTCCGGAGGCCTACGTTCTATATGACCAAACCATCTTAAACGGTGTTGGACAATCTTCTCTTCAATCGGTGCTATCCCAACTCTCTCACGTATATCATCATTCCTAACCCGGTCCTTTCTTGTGTGGCCACACATCCATCTCAACATGCGCATCTCCGCTACACCTAACTGTTGGATATGTCGTCTCTTGGTCGGCCAACATTCTGCGCCATGCCTACTTTCTTTTGATTACATGACATAGATATCACTTACCCTTGCCAGGTTTATACGTGGAAGGCATTTTTGGATTGTAATTTAATCATGTTATATAATTACAAAAGAACTCCAAGAGACCTTTGACATAGTTCAGCATTGTCTGGTGAATGTCCCTGAGTTCTAATGAGTTCTAGTAATCTCCTGGTCAGGGAGAATTACTAAAGTTTGTGAAAGCAGGTCTGGCTGAATCAACACACCAATTTACTTACACCTGCATGATGGGTTGAATGCATTTTTCGTTTTGTAGATAAAGCAGCAAAGAGTTACCTTCAACTTCTTGAGTTGGTTGATTTTGATTCCATCCTGTCACTTGTGATCATTCTTTCAGGCACTTGAAATTGAGGTCTCTGAGGCAAAAGGTCTCGCACAACGAAGATCATCTGAGACCTCTGCTCTTATAGCCAAGTTCCAAGAAGCACATACAACTATGGATTCAGACTCTACAGTCAAGGCACTGATGGAAGCGAATGAAAATGCCAAGGTCCAAGAAGAGAAATACAAACAAAAGGAATCTTTATTTATTATCGAAAAGGATGACTTGCTAAGTGAGATCACTAGTTTGAAGATGCTGCTTGATGTGAAGGAACAAAAATACCAGGATATGGAAAAGAAATTCGAGTCAAGCCTGCTAGAAGCAAATGAGGTAGCTCTTGAACTGGCAGATGGCATCAGGCATATGAAGAATTTGTTGTCGGAGAACTTTGAGATTTTTTCTTCTGATGTTGTATGGATGAAGTCAAAACTTAGTCAGTACACTGAATTAAGATCTCAGCTCAACTATACTGAACGGATCACTTATTCTATGAAAGAGGAGTTAGCCAATAGAAGTAATGCCACTGAAAGAATTGAAGAAAGGTTGTTTGAGCTGGGAAATTTACTCGATGAAAGGACCAGCCTCCTTCAAATTTTGCAAAACGACTTATCCAAGCTTTCGGATGAGAAAAAATCCAGTGATTCTCAGGTGCTTATCTTGAGAGATAAGCTGGTGATGGCTCAGGCATTGGCAGAAGAAAGTGAAGCAACCGCTATGGAGGCTCAACAGGTGCTCAGCTACCTACTTCATTACTGTTTTCCTCTTAATACCGCTTGCGCTACTCTCTTATATAACCCTTCTGTTGTACTACCCCTATAGATAGCGGATGAAAGGAAGAAATATGCTGAAGATAAGGATGAAGAAGTTAAGCTGTTGGAGAGGTCAATCGATGATCTCGAAAGTACCGTATGTGCTCTAGAGGAGAAACTAGCAAGTACTACAAAGAGCGGAGAAGGTACTGAACCGAACAAGGATAAAGTTTACCTGAAAAGAATGCACGCTGCAATTCGGATGGCCCTCAACTACAAGAAACCCTCACGAGACTATAGTTGTGTCAACAGCTTGGGGTAGCTTGCGTTCGCTGGCCCGACAGGCAAAAATGGACAGGATTGTGCCCGCAGCAGGATGTTGATGACGGGCGGCAGTGTCTTGGAAGTAGAGGTTAGAGTATGCACTTGCTCGTTGTACTTATGTGCAAACTTGATCGATGGTGAAAATGGAGTTAATGTTGCAACTTTGGAGAGCAGAGAATGAAGGAACTTTACTGAAATTGCAAATGCATTTTTGTTTAATATCTGCAGTGTAGAGGCAAAGTTATCATGGTTTATGTACTTTTTACTGCCTTGTGAAAAAAATAAAAGCCTGAATGATTCTTACCAGCATAGTAAGCCTATGAAGGTGGCGATGACGGTGCATGTGTTGAGGAAGGACATTGGTGGTAAGTTGGTTCTGCTCGGCTAGCTGCGACCTGTATGACTATGAAGCGAGTGCTCTTTGTATCTCAGTACTAGTAGATATCTCTGTAATACAAAAGGCTGCACAAAAGGTGAACCGTTCCGTTTGGCTGTGATGTTGCTCATACAAATCGCTCTCTTGTAACATCGTCATGATCATTTGCCACAACAGGAAGGCTTGAAGCAACTGGTGGTTACAAGATCGCCAAAGCAACAAGTGGAGCTCTGTCCAGGAAGATTTGTTCTGTGCAGAGTTCGTTGGAAGCTTTGTCAGCGTCTTCGTTTTTGCGTGTGAACTGATTTTTATTCTTTAGAATAAACCACGTATATCATTAATCCAAAACCAAACTACATGAATAAACGAGACATGAGAAAACTGCTCTTAAAAACCTTGCATAAGAACCCTACAAGATTAAAAAGTTATGCAAAACAGCCCCTAGAGTAAATTACGAAAATAATGTTGCGAAAATCTATTTCACATTTCTATGTTGGTTTTCTGAACAAAAGATGTGTAATCAGATAACCTATCAGACAACTCAAAATTTCATTGAAGCAATAATAGAATAATAGCCATCGCAAGACCAGTGTACGGAAAAATAAGGCCACTTGGCTATTGCTATGTTGTATTGCCTCTGTAATCAAGCAAAATAAAGTTCTTTCAACAGATTAGCTGTCACTTGGGTCCAGCCTTCCCATAAGAGTCGCGCAGGGTAACAGTCCTGTTGAACACAAGCTTATCGGGGGTTGAGTCCGTGTCCACAGCGAAGTAGCCTGGAATTACATCAAAAGCATGATTGTCAGTTGTGTTGAGAGATAAAAGGAGGAACACTGGCAGCATATACAGGTTCAGAGGTTTTACCAAGCCGCTCAAACTGGAACTTGTCACTCAGAACAGCGCTCGCAAGTGACGGTACAGCATAGGCGCCCTTTACAATCTCTTTCGAGTTTGGGTTAAGGTCGCCCAGTCAATTTTCCAATTCGGCAGGATTCTAAGAGAGCAACAAGGACATTCATTAGAAATGACTTTCTAGTCTGCACATCTGTGATGATAGCAAGAAATGCACCAAAAATATACCTCTGATAGGAATAATTTCTCAACTCCACCTATGTTGTCTCAACATAGCCGGTCCCAAGCCCGGATAAAGGAGGAGGGTTGTGATAGGCTTGGCAAGCCAACGGAAAAAACCCAGCCACTCTTATGGAGATGAAACCCAAAAGAACTCGTTGGGGCGTAACCCTCTTAGCGACGCGCCATATCGGAACCCGGGTGTGGTGTCAAATGGGCAAGGGCCGGGCCGCCACCCCTTGGTGGCGCGCCGTATCTTGATCTGGATACGGTGATAAGTGAGCAAGGATCGGGTCGTCGCATCCTTAGTGGCGCGCTGCATCGACGCCCGGGTGTAGTGAAAAATGAGCAAGGGTCTTCGCATTTGACTCGACGAGTGCGGAGGGTAAGGAAGTTAGCCGAGCCTAGGAGGATCCGCTTAGGTAGCTGGAACGTAGGGTCCCTGACGGGCAAGTTACGGGAGTTAGTTGATACGGCGATAAGGAGGCGTGTTGATGTCCTATGCGTCCAAGAGACCAAATGGAAGGGACAGAAGGCGAAGGAGGTGGAGGATACCGGCTTTAAGCTGTGGTACACGGGGACAACCTCAAACAAAAATGGGGTAGGCATCTTGATCAACAAGAGCCTCAAGGATGGAGTAGTGGACGTCAAGAGGCAAGGAGACCGGATTATCCTAGTCAAGCTGGTTGTTGGGGACTTAGTTCTCAATGTTATCAGCGCGTATGCCCCGCAAGTAGGCCACAACGAGAGCACCAAGAGAGAGTTCTGGGAAGGTCTCGAGGACTTGGTTAGGAGAGTACCTACTGGTGAGAAGCTCTTCATAGGAGGAGACCTCAATGGCCATGTGGGTACATCTAACACAGGTTTTGAAGGGGTGCATGGGGGCTTTGGCTATGGCATCAGGAACCAAGAAGGGGAGGATGTCTTAAGCTTCGCCCTAGCCTACGACATGGTCGTAGCTAACACCCTCTTTAGAAAGAGAGAATCCCACCTAGTGACTTTCAGTAGTGGCCAACACTCTAGCCAGATTGATTTTGTCCTCTCTCGAAGAGAAGATAGACGCGCTTGCCTTGATTGTAAGGCGATACCTGGAGAGAGTGTTGTCCATCAACATAAGCTGGTGGTGGCTGACTTCCGTTTTTGGATTCGTGTCCAGCGGGATAAGCGCCCAAAAGTTGCTAGAACAAAGTGGTGGAAGTTAAAGGGAGAGGCAGCTCAAGCTTTTAAGGAGAGGGTTTTTAAGGAGGGCCCTTGGGAGGAAGGAGGCGATGCAAACAGTATGTGGATGAGGATGGCGACTTGCATTCGGAAGATTGCATCAGAGGAGTTTGGGGTGACCAGGGGAAGTAGAAGGGATGCTAAGGATACCTGGTGGTGGAACGTTGAGGTCCAGAAGGCTATTAAGGAGAAGAAGGACTGTTTCAGACGCCTATACCTGGACAGGAGCGCAACCAACATGGAGATATACAAGGGGGCAAAGAAGGCCGCAAAGCGAGCGGTGAGCGAGGCAAGGGGTCGGGCGTATGAGGACCTCTACCAGCGTCTAAACACGAAGGAAGGCGAAAGAGACATCTATAAGATGGCGAAGACGAGAGAAAGGAAGACGAGGGATGTCAACCAAGTCAAATGCATAAAGGACGGAGCGGATCAACTCCTCGTGAAGGACGAAGAGATCAAGCGTAGATGGCGAGAGTACTTCGACGACCTGTTCAATGGAGAGAATGAGAGCTCTACCATTGAGCTAGACGATTCCTCCGATGATACCAGCCGACGCTTTGTGCGGCGTATCCAGGAGGCTGAGGTTAGGGAGACTTTGAAGAGGATGAAAGGAGGCAAGGCAATGGGCCCTGATGGTATCCCCATCGAGGTGTGGAGAGGCCTTGGAGACATAGCGATAGTATGGCTAACTAAACTTTTCAACCTCATTTTTCGGTCAAACAAGATGCCCGAAGAATGGAGGCGGAGTACATTAGTGCCAATCTTCAAGAACAAGGGGGATGTTCAAAGTTGCACTAATTACCGTGGAATCAAGTTGATGAGCCATACAATGAAGCTATGGGAGAGAGTCATTGAGCACCGTTTAAGAAGATTGACAAGCGTGACCAAAAATCAATTTGGTTTCATGCCTGGGAGGTCTACCATGGAAGCCATCTTCTTGGTACGACAACTTATGGAGAGATACAGGGAGAAGAAGAAGGATCTTCATATGGTGTTCATTGACTTGGAGAAGGCGTATGATAAGATACCACGGAATGTCATGTGGTGGGCCTTGGAGAAACACAAAGTCCCAACAAAGTACATTACCCTCATTAAGGATATGTATGATAATGTTGTGACAAGTGTTCGAACAAGTGATGGCGACACCGATGACTTTCCAATTAAAATAGGACTGCACCAGGGGTCAGCTTTGAGCCCTTATCTCTTTACTTTGGTGATGGATGAGGTCACAGGGGATATACAAGGAGATATCCCATGGTGTATGCTCTTTGCGGATGATGTGGTGCTAATTGACGATAGTCGGGCGGGGGTTAATAGAAAGTTAGAGCTGTGGAGGCGGACTCTAGAATCGAAAGGTTTTAGGCTTAGTAGAACCAAAACTGAGTACATGAGGTGCAGTTTCAGTACTACTAGGCACGAGGAGGAAGAGGTTAGGCTTGATGGACAGGTGGTACCTGAGAAAGACACCTTCCGATATTTGGGGTCTATGCTCCAGAAGGATGGTGATATCGATGAAGATGTGAGTCATCGAATCAAAGCTGGTTGGATGAAGTGGCGCCAAGCTTCTGGCGTCCTCTGTGATAGGAAAGTGCCACAAAAGCTAAAAGGCAAGTTCTATAGGACGGCGATTCGACCTGCGATGTTGTATGGCGCAGAATGTTGGCCGACCAAGAGACGACATATCCAACAGTTAGGTGTAGCGGAGATGCGCATGTTGAGATGGATATGTGGCCACACAAGAAAGGACCGGGTTAGGAATGATGATATACGTGAGAGAGTTGGGGTAGCACCAATTGAAGAGAAGGTTGTCCAACACCGTCTAAGATGGTTTGGTCATATAGAACGTAGGCCTCCGGAAGCGCCATTGCATACCGGACGGATAAAGCGGGATGAGAATGTTAAGAGGGGTCGTGGTAGGCCAAACTTGACATGGGAGGAGTCTGTTAAGAGAGATCTGAAGGATTGGAATATCACCAAAGAACTAGCCATGGATAGGGCTGCGTGGAAGTTAGCTATCCATGTGCCAGAACCATGACCTGGTTTCGAGATCTTATGGGTTTCAACTCTAGCCTACCCCAACTTGTTTGGGAAAAAAGGATTTGTTGTTGTTGTTGTTGTTGTATAGGAATAATTTCTCAAATAATCTTATTTCAACCTTCAACGGCTCAACTCCAGGTGCTGGCTGCGCAACCCAGTGGAGAACACCCTGAACAAAGATGCAACAGAAGTCAACATTGGAATATATTTTTTCACGACCCCACTACCTAACTAGGTTTGTCAGATTTGAAAAGATTCAAAATGACCAGCTACCTTAGGTTTAGAAGTCTTTGAGGGATCATACTCAGCTCGAATCTCAATAATTTCATCTGGATTATCACCGTAGATAACCTCTGTGCATTTTATCGGGAATGCATACCTAGTAATAAAATAGAAAGGTACCGTGTTTTCAAACAGCAAACTCCTAATAACATGAGTAAAATTAGTGATAACAGCAAAATTAGCTGAAGAGAGCCGGGGGTGAGGAGTTCACATAAGCTTACAGTTGCAAAATAGTGATTTCAACAGGCAGTCTTACTGCACCGCTGGTTTCGAATTCAGCAATCATTGTCAGCGCTGAAATTCCCTGCGAGAGATAAATTTCAACACAAGAAAGCTTTTCACTGACAGAGCTAACACATGGAAACCAATGCCTAAAATTTTAGCTTCTTCTTTTGCCAAGAAAAGATAAGGAACAAACGATCATCAACTAAAATTGACATCAATTACAACAGACAAGACTGGAACAAATTCACTCCAATGATATAACCTTGTAAACACAGTACAAGGTGATTTATGTTCATCTACTAAACTAATCTAACTGAGACTAGGATGTGATGAACATGTGAAACAATATAAATGTGAGACGAGTATAATTCAATAAGCAGTTTGCTGAAACAAACTATGCACTGCATTCATGTACTGCAGTATGTAGATAAATGTCTTCTTGTACTGCAGTATGTAGATCTCAAAAGAGTGATGTGCAGCGACATTGTACAAAAAAAAATCACAGTGACAATCACTTTCACTTGCTAAGCACGCACCAATAAGAGTTAAATGAGCAAATAACATCTTGTTCAGCTACTGCCACAAGCATGTATGCTTCTATAATCTCATGCAAAAATCCACAATTCCAACATATAACACTGTAAGCTTGTCTTCGTTTCTATAGAAGTGCTTGATCTGTAGGTTAATAACAATCAGATAATATTTTTCTACTGCAGTGTACTGATGTTCAGGTTCCAACCGCAAACACATACATCAGTAAATGTCATAACATGACACTTGAGAGTCATGTTCATAAACAAAAGGGCATGATGAAACGAGCATGGCAATGAACACCATATGACTACGTTCATAAACACCATAGCTCACAACAAAGAAAAAACTGTGCCATACATGGATTTGAGTGTAATTCAACCCATTCCTTCACGAAGCAACCCTCTTCAAAGTCCGACGATCCTAATGCTATCACCTAAAGGTGTACCCTCTTATTAGGTTTAGACCATCATTTGATCAGCAAAAGGTTAACTTGGATGTCCATAATACAGTTGTGAAGTTGGCCAGATTAGGAAATAGAGAGATACCTACAACAATCTATAATGTGGAAGTTGCCTAAATAGCCTATGTTGCAGATGCACGAATAGCGTAGTTGGACTGAGGACAGCCCTGCAGATGGCATCACAAGAATTAGGAACCATACCACACAATTGGTTGGGAATGCCTTCAGCTGGGCTGTCTTCAGTCCAACCTAGATAGTTGCGTTGTGAAGTTGTTGGAGATAAGAGGAAGAGATGGAAGAGTAATAGCTTCTTGCTGTGAACTCAACTAAGATAGTTTTTCACAGAAATTTATGTTGACTGAAACTATATTCTGCGTCATCTAACAAGGTAGGCAGAACTGTATATGTGAGTAGGGACCTAAGTTCTTATTGCTAGATTGACTAAAAACTGCTGATAAACTACAGCTCGCTCTTAAGAAGGAAATGGTCTTACGGATTAACACATAGTGATTAGCAGACATTGGATGATCTGTAATAGACAGCAGAAAGCAATTTGTAGATACTGGATAATTTGTAATAGGTAGCAGAAATGGAGCTGATTAGTAGAAAGTAATCACAACACACCAGAAGTCAGAACGAGCACAACAGGCAGAGCATCAAGGCCAACAGCCAAATTTAAAGCACCAAAGAGGTTAATCTAACAACAGTTGATTGAACAAGCAAACATGATATAGAAATGAAAGAGAGCAATCTGTCTCAACAAACATAAAACACGCATAGTAAGTAGCTTGTTGTTGTTGACCGGTCTGATACAGAGCTATGAAACAGATGGCAGATTCCTTCACCTTCACGGAAGACGAGCAGCTAGCTCCATCCGTTTTGGATCTGGGAACCTCTGCGGGGGAAACCAGCCGTATACCCGTATATGACGAGGGGTATTCACCACGAAGATAACGATCCACCAGAGCGACCAGTCCATGGCCTCTCGAGCCAGGGTGGGCTTCTTGTGGCGGGCGAGAAAGGCGAAGAGGAAGAGCCCGAAAGTCATCGAGAAGGACAAGATCGAGACGAGGAGGGAAAGCCAGTATCTCTTGCACGTGTCCTTGAACTTTGCGAGCTCCTTCCGATCCAACACCAACTGCGCCTTCTCCTGATTCCTCTAGGCCTCTGATTCCGCTTCGACGCCGCTCAAGCTAGGGTTTGCCATGATGGGATAACTGCTCTGTGTTGGGGAGGAGAGGAGTCTGGAAGTGGTCAAAGATAAGCAAGAATCGTGTCGGTCCGGATGCAAGACGCCCACAGCCCAGCCCAGCCCAGACGAGAAGGCTCATCTTTTGGCAAACCCTATCCGCCCGAGTCGGGCTCGACGCGACGGGCTGAACGAGACGACACCGGGACGGGCTGAACCATTGGATTTGGACCTGAAAGCGAGTTGAAAATTCGGAAGCAAGATTTTTTTTTTCTGCCGCTTAGCCCAAAATAATTTCGTGCAATATATTTTTAATATTTCTGTACTGGCTCGCAAATCGTGTGAAAAACTTGCAATATTTCCTATACACCGCCCGCAGCGGCGCCTCGTGCCTGCGACACCTAATGGTGGCTTCACAGACCACTTTTAAAATGTGGACCAATAAAAAGCTACTATTTTCATAAATATTACTGTACAACTTATACGTTTCTATATTTATAGAAAGACATACATGATGTAGAAGAAAATTAAAATTCCCTAAATAGTTTTTGAAGTGTCATTAACACTTTTAGAATCTTGTTAAAGCGCTTTATGTCTTCCTTCGAATCACCCGGCACACGGCTAGGGTTGCCCATATAAATGTCTTTTTGTGTAGAACGAAGCTTAAAGTATAGATTGATGAAAATATTGTTTTCCAGTAACCGAACAAGTGCTCACGTAGCTCAGTAGCTGTTTTTCCTTTTGCAAACTCAGATGGTTTTCAAACCGTCCCGAGGGTACACCAAACCAATTATGACAACCAGTACACCCAAGAACTCGTTTAGCTACCATCATTTGGGCCCGGAATCTTAGAATTCATTTCCGCAAATCAATTTGTTTGGATATCAAAGAATCGGAAGCTTTAATTCAGTTGTGAATTCCGTCAAACGGGTCTCATACCTAACCTAATTTTTTTATCGGTTGCCTTATAATTCATCTAAAATTTAGTAGCTCGGTTGCCTTGTAATTCATCTAGAATTCCTAAGCTCGGTTGCCACTGCCTTTTTCACCCGGTCCTTCTCCTCCACCACAACCTCTCTGCCATGCAGGTCGTATCCCCACCGGCGTTGAAGGGTCTCCTGTCCTCCGCTACTTTGTTAGCGTCTAGCATCAATCGACTAGAGATAAATAGTTATCTCGAGGAATTGCTTCGAGTGGACCAGGTGTGATATGTTTCTACAATTTGACGACAGTCGTCGGTTCCAAGCAAGTCCTGTGATGATTGTTGGGTACCAAAAATTAAATGTACGCTTTAGTGCAGCAGCAGAATTCTCTCTATGAGGAATCAAGGTTTATCGAACCAGTAGAAGAGCAAACCTTAATTGGACCTACACACAAACATAATGCTTTTTGTTCCCAGCGTTCCAAAACGGTTGTCAAACTTCTCGTCTCGCTAAAAACAAAGAATAAGACATAAGACGTATAGTGTGGAAAATAATTATGAATAACGCAACAGTAAAAACAGAGCATCAAGCTAGCAATGATGAAAAGTACATAAATGTGTTGTAATAAATGTAAGAAGATAGATTGGGGACATAGTTTCAGTAGAGGTGTCTCTCCTTCAATAGAAAACATGATTAGGTAGACAAAATATAGACTTCTATCTAAAAATAATAATTACATCATTACAATATTCACCCGTAGTAACAAACTACAAAAATATAAAAGTTATATTACTTATTACATGCCATTTCCTCTCTCTTTTTGTTCAAAATCTCTTAGAATAAGACCAATCAATTGATTCAAACATCTAGTTGTGCTCATTTATATTCGCCAAGTATTCAATAACATGTAAAGATCTTGATTTTGGTTGCTATGTTTTTTCTAAATCAAAATCCACTTATTTCTTTCATTAATTGAATGAAGGTAAGGCTAGCCACAACGGGGAGTAACTAAGGCCAGTAATATATGTAACATGTATATGTTACTACCACATAGTGCAAAATAATATAAAGAAAATAAAATAGATTATCTTATTTGTTACTTTGTAGATTTATATTGTTTTTTTTGAACAAAACGGGCAACATTGCCTCATTTTATTAAAAAAGTAGGAGGGGAATTGAACAGTTCATTAACGGGGAACCGGCCGAAAATCGTTACAAAAGTGCACCAATGTAGTCATGAAAACACCACATTGTACAGACCCGGCCAACCTGGCTACCCACACGAGACACACACGCCGCCGAGGAGAAAAACACCATCGAGGCCAACACCAGGCGTCATCGTCGTCACTCCTCCCCGAGCAAGCGATTCCGACTTCACCTTGGACGACCACCAACGAAGCCTCGCCGCAGCAGACGCCGTAAACCATGTCGGCCTATGCCAAACAGTTAACCCAAAGCGTCGAGGAGGAGGCAGCTCTGACTTCAACGGAGACCTTCACCGGAGAAAGTTGCACACCTTGCATCGACTATAGAAAAAGTGCCATCGTTGCCAGCCTGTCCGCCCCGAGACACGCAGCTCCGACTTTACAGCTTCACAGCGGGACGCAACACGAACTGTCGGTGAAGAAGGACATTCCGCGACCCGGCTCCACTCACCACCGTCATCGTTGCCACACAGCTCGCAACACCACCATAGCACCCAAGGCATCGTCAGCCGCTGCCAACCACGATGTCGTGTGAGCCCAGCCCACGAGCGCGCACACAGGAACCTTCATCTTCAAGACGACGCCCTCAAGAGGGAAGACGACGAAGATCGACACCGTCGTTCGACCCTGCAGAAACAGGGTCAGGTCTTCACCCGAAGAGGAGGTCCGAGACTGAGGAGAATCGAAGAGCTCCAAGACGACCCCCCAAGAGGGAGAACGGCGTCCATGGACGTCGCATCGTCATGCTTTCGCCCGGAGCACTCGAGACTCTCCAATCCCACTCGAGACCTTCCATCTCGCCCTGCCGAGCCCCTGTCCACCACCGCCGACCTAGGTGGCCAGCACACCACCGGCGGCCGCACACAGCCGACGCACCCCACGCCGCGCACCAACTCGAACCGCACGCGCCACCACGCATCCATGCTGCCGCGTCGTCCTGGGAGGAAGCCCCGGACAACCGCCGGCGACGGGCCCGCTAACACCCAGATCCAGCCCGCCAGGGCCCATCGCTCCAGCCCCGCTCCGCTGCGCTGCCGGTCCACCACCCTCGAGGCCAGACCGACGTGCCCCATCCGCAGCAGCCCTGCGTCCCAGGAGCCGCCGCTCCGGCATCCTGCGCCGGCGACCCTCCATCGTCATCCCTGGCGGGCGCGACGTCCACTCGCGCCGCAACAAGAAGGAAACCACCCCCGCTAACCAGTTGTTTGGCAGCGGGGAGACCGCCGCCACCGCGGCGCAGAGGCCGGCGGCAGCAGCGGCGAGGGGGGACGAGGAGGAGGGGGCTGGCGGCGGCGCGATTTTAGCCTCCGGTGCCGCCCTGGGAGCGACACAGGAGGAAGGGAGTTCATATTGTTTTGGTTCTTGTCTTTCTCCTCGTCAATTGCATGGCACTTAAGGACTTTCACTTTGGTTGGCATCCAAGAACTTAATAAGACGCGATTGGTAGCATGCATCGATGCGGACCTTTCCTGCAGCCTGCTTCATGGGGGACAGGTTTGGCTGATGCACCAACCTTCAGGAAGGGCTCCAGCTCCAGCTTATCGCGCGGAACTCCCAAGGGGGGGGGGGGGCACTGTATTGATATGTCTAGTTACCGTTTTTTTCAGTATTTTCTTCTGATTTCTCCTCACACGAAGTACTGCCTATGACTATAAGGCCGGTGCAAGAAATGATGAAGGTATTTTACATCCGAAGCGAATTGCCGAGAATCGAAGACGCAGCCTATGTGGACGGTGGACATGGTTATGGAGCACTGTGTCAATCAGGCCCGTGTGGGTCAGTTACATCATCTCTAAGATGGAGTCCACCGTCAGCTGGCAGTCGGCACTGTTTTCATAAATGTTGACACTGCCTTTTTTCCTCTGACGGCTGGGACGTGTGTACAAAAATGACAAATTTTATAGAAATTTCAAATTTTTAGATCTCATTTTCTGTCAGAAATTTGTCATTTTTGTTCAAGGCGTCCACGATGGCATTTCAGTGCAATATTTTACACGATGGTACGTACCATAGTCAGGTATGTGCATGATTGTTTTCGGAAATTTTTGATAAGTTTTCAAATTGTTCTATTTTTTCGAAAATACCGGGAGCATATGCTCTCGGGTGCCAAAACGTTGCTCCCGTGACATAACCCCCGCGCGCGGCGTCGTTGAGCTCTATTAGTCCCACACCGCTTGATTAGTGTGCGATGCCCCGGTTCAAATACGCCGCCGGTGGAGCGAGTGATCGCCGAGCCAAGTCGCGCTGGCTTGTAACCCTAGCGGGGGAATGAAGGTGGTGGGATCGACCGGGGCGTGCGGCGCATCGCAGGTGCCGTGTTTCATGACGTGCAAGATGTGCAGTGAGTAGCGCCCTTCGCCGGCGCTAACCCTAGCTAGCGCCAGACTCGGCAGGCTTCTGGACGCACTTCTGAGTTCGGCGGGAGTCACACGCTGCTGGCATGCCGAGTGCAGCAACGGCACCCGTTCGTCGATGGGTGGAATTGGCTCGGTCCGTGCGGCTCACCCTCCGGTTAGACCACGAATCCTTTTGCTGTTCCGTCTGATTCGTTCTTCCATCAGGTTGGTTGGAGCTTGCAGATGTGAAATAGGAATCCTGGTTTAGGACTAGTGCGATTCTTCTACTCATGGTTTTCTTTCTCACAATTTGGATGCTCTATAGGTTCCATGGTTCAGTTGCGTCTTTCCATGATAATACTCTGATACTCTTGTCATTCGCGGTGTGCCTGAACAAAGATGAACTGAAGTGGCCCGTAGTGCCTTTTCTGTGGCTTGTGAATTGGTCAAAGCATGTTGCGTCAGTCTGCTACCTTCTCTGTGCTGTGCACTGTACCCAGAATGGTTCTTCAAGAAGTAGTGGTTCTTTTTGGTTGTGATTGTGCATTCCAGTACAGAGTTGGCATCTCACCTCAATGAGGCGTTAACTGGGATTACTTGATGCTTTGCTTGACAACAATTAATAATCATCTGTGTTCCTGGCAGTTATTAACAGTGGAGACTGGATGTTCAGAGTTCACAACTCAATGGAACGAAATTAAATCCACTGCACTGTTTGCTGCCAACTTTACCTTTCTCCAAGATGATGTAAACACATCACAAGTCCTAATTCCTAATGCTTATGCCTTGGTGACCCCGCTTGATAGTGGTTGAGGTCTATGGAGACATGGTTCACTAGTCTCTTCTGAGATGAACTTGTAGGTGAAATCCAATTTTGTACGCAGTTACTCCTCTCATCCTCACCAAAGACACTCTCTCACTCTCTAAACCTGAAGAGCAAAAGGCAAGAACTCTCTCTCTCTCTCTCTCTCTCTCTCTCAATGCGTGTGTGAGTCTGAAACATTTTTCAGCTGTGAACTGACAATGTTGAATAGCAGGTGATGATGGCTGGGAGTGGGAAGGGGTGTGAGGGGTGCAGGGAGTGGCAAGAACACTACTACTGGGAACATATGGATGTGAACAAGATCCGGTTCTTCAGCTCATGACAGGTGATTTTCAGCAGAAAATTGTAAGTACTTAGAGATTCTAAGCATCCTGGCAACTTTCAGTATTCATAGCATCCTGTGCTTACGTTGAGCGCTTTTGCTAGTTTATATTTACAGATTTAAGTACAGAACAGGTGAAATTTTCTGGCTAGGGTTTCATTTTTGTATGGACGGTTCTCTCGTAAAGCTGATTAACAAAAAATAGAACAGCTTCTACGATTCTATGCCTTTTTAATCTAGATTACATCTGTTTATGGAGAAGAGATGAAAACAAGCCCCTGATTCTGTAAAAAGCATCAGCAACAACAGGCTGCACGAGGGCGACGTCTGCGTGTTCGAGCTGATCAAAGGCACGAGGAAGAAGGCGATGATCATGGCCGTCCATGTTGCCAGGAAGAGGAAGGTCGACGGCCGGTTTCTTAAGGTGGCCTAGTTTAGAAGTCCCTGCACACCCTTTCTCCTACATTTTGGTATGGAAGATGTGCCACTGGAAACTGAACCTGTAGTAGCTGGTGTTGCACTGAAGTTGCATGAGATGCAAGTGCACGTTTTGTACCCTAATCAAAGTTATGTATGCTGGCAATCCCTGCATGACAGTATTATTTCATTCTTCCTTTATTTGACGCTTGCTGTGTCGCTGACATGCCGGCCAGGACCCTCATTGTCAGTGACACGGCTAGGGATTAGAAGAAAATCCCATAGCATATAAGAAATTTAGGTAGTTTCTATAAGGAACGTGGCTACTAGAACAAAGTGTGATGCGTGTACTGAAGTAGTGTGAGTGTTTCCTACTTCCTTCACTGAACTTACTTATCTCATGGGTGTACATGGATCGGAATAAATTGTTTTGTGAAGCATTATGGTTACTAAAACAAGGTGTGAGCTGAGATGTGTACTGAATGTTTGTAGCAAATGAGTGTCCAGTCCTGCTCTCCCTGCAGTTTTAGGTGCATGTAGTGTGTGCTCCGTGCAGTTTCACTGGCTGTTTCTACTCAAGGTTTTGCAAGTTAACTGTCTGATCGAATAGGACCAAATATTCGGGTTGTCGTCGATTCAACCAGGCAATCCCGTTTATGTGGTTGTTCTGCAGGAGTCTCATGCTCGCAGTCGTGCGAGCAATATCCAGGCCAGTCCTGTTGTTCTGCCATAGGATGAAAATTACTTCCATATTATTGTTCCTCTATTGGCTTTCTTTACCCATATAAATCTTACTAGTGTTTTCTGCACTCACATCTAAATATGTTAATATCTCCGTGGTACACTAAGAGTTGCAGTTAAGACCAACTGAAGAGTATCAGGACTGCTAGTGAACTGTGACATGTACCAATGCTGAGTCAGTTAGTTTCTGCCTGCAGATCATACCCAGCAAGTTTGCGGATGATCACCTCCAGAAACAGTCTGTACGAATACAAACCTGTCACTGAGAACTAACTAGTCTAGAAGTAGCTTGCAGTGCAGCACAATTGTATGATGGAAGTGCACTGCATTGTAACCAGGAGCTATCAGCTTAATGTAGTATGGTTCTGTACTGAATACTGCCTTGTTCAACATCATGTAAGTACGATTTCTGGAGTGAAGTTTTGAAACAATTATTCACTATGGACACTCACTGACAAAATGACTAGAGAACGAAACTGAAATGACAATGTAAATACATTTGCTGCTCATGCCACGAGAGATCTTTAAAATGAAGACATAATGTGCCACCAAATCCACTTAGCAGGCAGTACTAAGACATGTCACACAAACGTAGATGCTAAATTCCTGCGGCCGCTTCTCTCAATCTCTGGGGATGATGTAGACGTTCATGGTGGGCTCCTTCTCGTTCTTGAGCGGCTCGAACAGGCACATGTCACCCTCCTGCAGCTTGTTTTCCTTGACGAACTTCGTCCAGCCTCTGCGTAGCTGATAAAGTCTTAAGTTCTCCTTGTCACCGATATTGAGGCTGACACTCCAAGTTTTTTCGCCATTCTTTCCTCGCCGGAGACTCATTGTCTGATCCTCGTGCGGGAGATGAGCAGTTGCAAAGCTCTGGTTGATGTACTGGTTTTGTCCGTTGCATATTAACAAGGCAGAGGTAAATTATCAACAAGTGCACAGGGATCTGGATTTCGGCCCGAAAAACCGAATTCCGGCCGAAATTCGCCAATTTCGGCCATGACCGGTAAGATAATTTACCGGCCGAAAACTTCTGTATTTTGGTGAAGTTTATTTAAAAAATTCAAATATTTGAAGTTTGGTCAACATTTGCACGAAAATCCAAATTTTTTTCCAATTTCTGTCAATTTTCATTCTAAGATCCAAAATTTGGTTCCTACTTTTCGTCTGAGATCTGACCGAAATTTCCGAAATTCGCGAATTTCGTCCATTTCGGCTAGGACCGAAAAATTTCCTAAACCGAAATCCAAATCCTTGCAAGTGCAAGCAAGGAAACAACATGGATCTAGTTAAAATAAACGGCATGGATCGAGCAGAACTTACAAGTTGGCCGTTCTCTCTCTCCTGTATGATGATCACAAATATTTCAGTCTCAGGCTTAATAACCTGGAGCATCTCTTCAATTTTCCTCTCCTGTTCATCAGTGAATCTGGTGTCTCTTTTTGCCACATACCCTTTGTGAGTCATCTTTGAAGTTTTCCTGTGTCACCTTAAAAACAATGACCCATGTAAATCCTGTGAAATCTCCCTTATTCCCTAATATAGAGAAAAAACTGTTTCATGGTGCTAATGCAATATTTTCGAAGTTTGTAAACACATCTCCCTTTTTTCGAAACCCCATAATTTTTCCCATTGGTTTATGCCAAACTGGTACACTCAGAAAAACTTGAAAGCTAATTCGTGCGTAGGCAAACAAACTTTGAAGCATATGATAAATAGCCAAATTTTAGCTGGCATCACCAAACTAAATGTGAACAAAGAGCCTTGAAAGGGACAAATAAAACAGGTGATGGACCTTGAAATGGGGTGAATTCATTTTTCCTTTGCGGATGGGAAGAGACATAAACTGACCTACCAAAATCCTATATCGACCTTGTTTGCGAACTGGAAAATACCAAGTTCAAATACCCTATTTTCAGCTTGGGCGAATTGACCCAAAAACCCTTCTTCTTCCTCATCCCCCTTCTGACGCGCTGGTTCTCAATCACTAATTCACTATGGTCAGTGAATTATTGCTGAAGGCAAATGAAGGTGATGGGGATCCCTCGGAAGAAAAGTGACAGGGATCGATATAGGGAGGAGAGGAGATAGATCCAAATCTCAGTACCGACGAGCGGAATGGATTCTCCCGTGTACAAAAGGCAAGAAGGAAGGGGGGAGTGTACAAGGGGAAAGTGTAAATGGACGAAATGCCTCTCTGGATTTTGATCAACTGTAACCTATGCAAAATGGAAGACTAATAATGCAAAATTACACTAGACGACTAGATCTTTTCAACGATGTAAAGTTTGTTCAATTTGGAGTTGTGGTTTGAAAGTTATGAATTTTCAACGCTTGGTTTGATCTCTGTTTATTTAAACAAAACTCAGAAAGACAATTAATCTAAAGGTGCGTATGCGTGAGAGGGAGTTGCGAATTAAAACGAGAGGGAGAGGGGTCGACGAGGCTCACCGGAGACGACGATGAACGGCGACGGTCGTGGACGAAGCAGTCGATTCTGGCCACATAAGGTCAAGAAACCATGTCAGAGATGTGCGCGAGAGGACGGAGATGCGGAGGAGAGAAACTAGATGAGTAGGCATGGACTGCGCTCACCGGAATGGCCGGTCGACGGCGGCGGCTGGGTGGTTCTCGAGCTCCAGAAAACGGAAGCCTGGCGGCGTACCTGGAGTGAGCTAGAGAGATGGGGGAAAGAGAGAGGGTTCCGAGGGGATTTAAGGACGGGGTCAGCGCGCCGTTGCGAGGCCCGGGCGAGCGGGGAGAGCTGAAGGTGGGCGCGCGGCAGTTTCGGCCGGAGGTTGAAGGAGCTGACGCGTCAGAGAGAAATAGAGAGAAAGAGGCGCTTGGGGTGTTGGGCTGGGCTGCTGCTGGTTCGGCTCGGTCCACTCTTTGTTTTCTTTTTCTGCTTCTTGCTATTTAAATCAAAACTGAATTCGAACTTGATCCAAACCTTTTCAGAAAAAAAATATGTAACAAATATTTCTGAATATTTTATCAAGAATGGAACCTTTTGGCAATAATTAGGCCTCTAAAATATTTTTAATAAAACCAACATGATGATGATGAATGTATGCATTCTTTTGAATTTGAAAACACCCTCGGCAAGCCCAGTGAGATTCTGTCTTTCTCCAGAGAAAGAATTTAGCGTGCCAAAAACACAAGAAACTGAGTAGGAGGATAGCAGCCCTATTCCTGTTCCTTCCACGCTATCTGGACTTTCCATAATACCAGAAACCCAAGTGGATTCCTCCGCAGCACGTTGTATACAAACAGACTTTGAAGAAAGCTTGGTTCAAGCTGAGACCGCACCAGGTCGTCAAAAATTCACATCTCAACATGAGAAACGTTACACCCACTAGCCGGCAACTCTAGTGCATTTTGAGCAGAAAAGGACTCTTTTGCCCCTGATAATTTATGTGACAACTTTTTTTGGCCGGCCATCATTTTCATGAATGTTCTCAAGATACATCCATCTTGAGGCCGGTCTCGCGCTGCGACTGGATGATCCGGGTGTTGAATGTATAATTTGGCTACTAGGTATTTTTGGTCCAAATTAATTTAGTTCATCTAAACTATCTATAGAATACTATCTCTGTTTTCCTTTGTCGTTCTATTGCTATTAATGAAATTTGATTTACATATATATGAATGTCCAAGCTTCTTATTTCTAAAGTAAGATATGGTGTGAATTAACTTTGTTTAAACCGGTCATGTACAATCAGCAGTGAATATTGTAGGCGAGTTCATACAAATATTCCTGTATTTGCAAAGTATACGGACAAATACGATTCGGATTTCAACTCTTAGTTCCAATTTTTAAATATTTTCTCAAAAGTATAGTAGAAAACTACATGAAAGTACCACTTTACGAAAAAATCTGTTTTGAGTTTTACATCGGTAAACCCACATCACATAAATTACTTGTAATTAATGGTTACATACGATTTTGCACGCGTCTAAAGAGAAGTACTAATAACGTTGCTTATTATGAAATTTCTTCTTTAAATAGAGGGTAGACAGGACGATGTTGGCTCCGCGCTGACGCGCCGCCATGCACTGCCCGGGACGATGGAGATGTCGCCGCCGCGCTGCATGCGGGAGGACGCACCGCCGTCGCACTGCTTGGGACAGCAACGACGCGCCACCGCAATGCCAGTTGCAATTGACTTGTAACTGGTGTTTTGATAAGATTGAGAATTAAACTAATCTCATTCGACTGAGCGCTAGATAGACCCCTAGCACCAAACACATTCGATTGAGCTTTATTAGCCCCACACCGCTTGATTAGTGTGCGACGCCCCGGCTCAAATACGCCGGCCGTGGAGTGAGTGATCGCCGAGCCAAGTCGCGTTGGCTTGTAACCTTAGCCGGGGAATGAAGGTGATGGGATCGACCGGGGTGTGCGGCGCATTGCAGGGGCCGTGTTCCATGACGTGCAAGATGTGAAGTGAGCAGCGCCCTTCGCCGGCGCTAACCCTAGCGCCAGACTCGGCACGGCAGGCTTCTGGACGCACTCCTGAGCTGGCGGGAGTCACGCGCTGCTGGCATGCCGAGTGCAGCAACGGCGCCCGTTCGTCGATGGGTGGAATCGGCTCGGTCCGTGCGCCCCGCCCTCCGGCCAGACCACCAATCCTTTTTGTCTGTCAAAAATACTCAGGAATTGAGCACCATTCTTTGTCTTTCAATCTTGCAGTCTGATACTATTGCACCTTCCCTTCATCTCTTGTACACGCTTCTGCTTTCAGATCATTGCATCCATTCATTTGAGGTCTCTTCTGGCTGTCACTGTCAGTTAATGTGGTTTGGCCCATTAGTAGTCCTACTGAAGACAGCGGAGTGGACGAGAGGTACATCAGCCAACGCCAAACTTCGATCGGTTTCGCTCTTGGTCAGGATGCACAGCGCGGCGGCGGAAGTTTTACGATCAAGCAGGCGCAGGCGATGATCGGCGGGGATAAGCCTCAAGGAAGGGCGTCTGCCCTCTGTTGATCTCTTCCGATTGCTTGGCTGCAGCCTACGCAGAAGGTATTGAAACCGGCCAGTGGGTGATCAGAGGTACTTCACTAGCCTCAAATAAGCTAAAACAATTGAGTCGTTTATACTGAGTAATCGGTTAGTTGGTCAGTGATGTGGCGTATTTCTTGTTAATAGATTTTAAGCCTACCCTTCAATTTTGTTCTAGAATCGCCACTGCAACTGACGATGCTCCGTGGATGTGTGCAATGGCGGCCCAAGGTGTGAGACGATGGGTGGGAAGAGGAAGAGCAGAGTGACGATAAGCTCTTTCCAGGATTAAAATTGTTTGAGAGAGGAAACAGGAAAGTTCTGGAGTACCCGGAAGGTCTCGATAGACTCAAATGGACACTAGGCTGTTCCAGAAGGGTCTGAAAGATTCCAGAATGTTCTAAGATATTCTACGAGGCATCATGGGACTCAAATGTTCTACAGATTTTGGAACACAAGAAACTGCTCTAAGATATTCTCTTGGTTATGTTTAACTAGGATATGCCAAGCTACAAGACTGACATGGGAGGGTGAGAAGGCGTTCACTGCAGTTCATTCATGTGAGCTCCCATTTTGTTTCTTCAGGAAAATGCTGCTACATCATATTCATACTTTTTTTCACAAGGACTATGATCTCTTAATTAGTAACGAGAGACATTATTATGCCCGTCGAGTTGGAGCTTTTCATGGTTAGTTAGACTACAAAATGTCATCAGACGTAAAATGTTGACGAGGCTGATAATTTCGCTTTCATGAATGATGGCTCCTCTCACAAGTTCCTATATTACATGCTTCAAGGCCAATATGAAGCTTAACATTTTATCTGCACTTCTTCACTAATTTAGACAAATCCTCTGGGCACAATGCAACTCTTACCTAATCTACAGAACGTGCAAACAAAAGATGTAAGTGGAGATATCAAATTCAGAACTGCCACTTCTGATTTTTTACGTTGAACAATACAATCAGACTGAGAAAATTCTGTGTTTCACAGTGCCTGTTTTCTCTAAACATTTGGATTGCGAAGAGATATGTTCCTTGTGTTCTTGTAAAGAACCAATCATTTTAATATCCATTGAACTTTATATGGTTTCACTTTTGGAAAAATTATACCGGGAGTACTCCTCTTCCCTTTCACTAGAGCGTGGACTGAGGGCCCACCTGGCATCGCTCCTTCCTCTCATCTTTCTCTCCTGCCCTTGATGCGGCTCCTAACACGCGCCAGAGCGCCGTCTAGCCGACCAACCGGCGTCCGGCGAGGCAGACCAGCCCGGCCATGCATGATGCACCACCCTTTCCTCTCTCTTCGCGTGTGAGTGTATGAGGACAAGTGCATGCCGCCCCTCTGACCCGCACGCGTGCTCCCCCATGCCTCCCTGCTCCGTCCGTGATTCATAGGCCCCGCAGAGTCGTTCCCTCCTTGTCCTTCCCCGAGCGCCCACGCCCACAACATCGGGTGCGCGTCCGTCCCTCGTCCTTCGCCTTGGCCCTGGCCCCGGTCACCGCTCTGCCGTGTGGAGTATTGGTCAAAGACTCGACCTTGTAGTAGTACTATTTTGCACCGGAAATCCCAAACGTAGACCGAGCTATATGGCTCCCGCTTTTCAAAAACTTTGAAATCTGCACTTTTGAGCTTCCAAAAAACCGAAACAAAAATTCTGAGTGAAGATAATGTTGAGATTTATTGTTGTGCAAAATCTAACAAAAACTTCGTAATAATTCGGCATGGGCAAAAAAGACAAATCTGGCAACTTTTCAATTTTTTGAATCTCGGCACTGTTCACTATTTCAGACCTGCAGATTTGTCTTTTTCTCCCATACCAAATACTATGAATTTTTCACTAATATTTTACACAACTATAGGTCTCAATATTATCTTCACACGAAATTTTTGTTTCGATTTTATGATATGGATAAAGGAGAAGATTATTCTTTTACCAAACATATGCGGTCAAATCACCTCTTATAATAAGAAGAAATATTTCTGGTATCAATCCCCTTGCCAATTCTTTGAGAATCAGAAGGATCCTTTTCGAGTTTCCATTTCTTCATTTGAATCTGGGCTCTTCTATCTTCAACTTTTTTTTTGGGCAATCAAAAGTGCAGATTTCAAAAAAAAACGAGAGCTATATAACTCGGCCTCCATTTAGCTGCGCTCTATTTTGCACGCATAGGTATGATCTTTAAAATATAAGGGCTTCGGTAAGATCGGTCTTCAATACTTTTGGGATTGAAAGACCTTGTTAAAACCCTATCTATGAGAGAGAACAAATGGCTCTCGGGTTACAGGGAGCTCACTTATTTGAAAAAGAGTCAAAATTGACATTTCTAAAGTTTTCAAAATCGAGATTTATTTTCAGATGTAGATAATGATATGATCTTTAAGTAGACTAATGGCCCCCTAGGTATAGGGAGCTCGTTTTTTGACGAAATCGAAAATGCTATGAAAAGTTTCCGAAAATCGAGGAAAATTTCCATAAGTGATGTTACGTAAGTGTGCAAATGTTTAAATCTAAATACATTGTATTGTGGGCTGGAAAAAGATGATAAAGGGGTGGATCTTGGTGGTGTAAAAATACACAGTTCAAGAACTTGATATTTTCCTGATTTATATGTTTTGTGCAACCCAAAATACAACGTAAACTTATTTTGAGTTTAAATTTTGCACGCTTATATATCTCGACATAATCTACATTGAGGATTGTTTTCTCATTTCTTGAAACACAAAATTGTCGATTTCATTTTTTTTTGCAAAAACGAGGTCCACATCACTTGGGAGTCATTTGCAGTTTCTGCCTTATCTACCCATCCGCTTACCTAGTGCTAATAACTTCCTTTCTGAAAACAAGCCGTATAACTTTTCCTTGAAGTCAAAATATATAAAGTATATATAGGTTGACCAAGTTCATCGAAAAAATCTCAATAATTTAATATTCCACATATATATAATTTGAAAATATTTTGCTCAAATTTTACATGATTTTACTTTTCAGAAAATCTATACACATTATTTTGCTAAAAGGAGGGGTACTCTTCTTCCCTCCAATAGAACGTGGATCCGGTCCCCACCTGGCGTCCTCTCCTCGATTCCTCTTCCTCCCCTGCCCTGGATGCCGCTCCCGACACGCGCCAGCGCGCCGCGCCGGCCAACCGGCGAGGCAGACCGGCCCGGACCCGCCTCCTTGTCTTCCTGCGCCGCCGTCTCTTCCGGGTCGCGCCCATGATTCCCTCGCGCGCGCCTTTCTTCTCTCCTTCCTGCTGCGTGCCACGCGCCGCTCACCGCCGCTACGCCCAGTGCACGCCGCGCGCGCCACGACCCTCTGGCCTCCCGCGTGTGCTCTCCCCATGCATCCCTGTCCTTTCCCTGATCAAATTCAGGTTGGCGACCTACCGTAATATTTTTGCATTCCTGATTCCTGAACTACTATATATTAGGACCAGTACAGTCCATCAGGTCACATTGCAATGAACGTGCTTGAGCCCGTTCTTCCTCCTCGCCCCACCTCCGGCATAACTCCATTGCTAGTCTCCACAGGTGCAAGCTGGAAGAACCACCGCCGCCGTAGCTTTCTTGGATCAAATTATTTTGGAAGGTGCTTGCTCTGCTTCCAGCTACTTTCTACGCTGTAATCACGATGGGGCATCTTTCTTTCATTCTATTTCCTGCATTTTAGACAATGGAATGCTATCTGCGCGGTGCACATTCTTTTTTTAGAAATAAAAGGTCCCCCGGTTTCATTGAAACCACCACACCACCGACGAGAATCATTACAGCATCCGAGCCACGCAGCAAACGTGCGGGTCTGGGTTCACAGCCAAACGGCAAAATAGAGAAAGTAGAGAAACAAGGGCACCACCAAGCCTACTTATTCTAACAGAAAGGGAAACCAAAACGCAGCGCCACCATCTTCCATCTTCAGACCAGGTACTCGCGCGGCAGCATCTTGCACATCTCCTTCTGCTCTTCATAGTCTCCAGGCATCACTTGGTCGTCACCCACCAATCTTACTGGGTTCAGGCGATACACAGCAATTCCCCTCTTTTCACATTCTTTGTAGTGCAACAAACTGCATTTGTTCCTTCTATATAGCAAGTAGTGGTCCAGTAGTTTATTTTCTTCTGATGAGTTATTTCAAAGAATGATAGATATTGATTGATAAAGGTTTAGTGTCTCTTTAATTGGAATGAATTAAATAGGAATTTCGGAGGAGTCTATGTTTCGTGAGAATATTTTCTCTAGAGGTTGCTTGAGCTGTACTGTGCATGGAATCCAAAAGATGAACTTCTGTTTCGTCCAAACTCGATGATGTTTTTATATGGGTTTATGCCAATTATACCTGCTCCTATCCCTCGGTAAGGCCAAGGGAAGTTGAGTTAGCTGAATGCTTTGAACTCCATCCTTTGTACCATGTGTTTGTGAGCTCTCACCTACTTTATTCGAGCCTTCTTGAAAGATATTTGATACTTCCTTTTGAGAAACTTTGTAAGGGTTCAAGATCCATGTGAAGGTCGTCTATATTTTTTACTAGTAGTGGGTGTGAACCTCCTATCCGGCCACGTGTCACTTGAAAGCCTTCACATTTCTGAAGGACCCAAAAATAATAGTGGGCACAGACCACAGAGGGAGGATATGATTTATGACTTTGCTTCTGGGAGATAGGAAAGGAGAAGCATGTAAATGAAGTAGTGCTGCAACTGCAATCACTATGCAAAACCTGCATTTTTTTTGTTTCTCCCAATGCAATGGGGTGTTATCATGATAGTTTGCGAGGTCATACACATTTCTAATTTTTACAATTTGGAAGCTTGCACAAGAAGCTCTCATTGGTTCTTGCCTGATATATCTGCTAAAGTTTCTCTAAAAAACTTGATCTCAATTAATATGGCAGGTGCAGTCTCAAGATGAAGACTTCTTTCACGAGGTGCAGCGAGTGCATCCTATACCATAATTGGCACCACATGGGAGACTGGAAAAAGAGTTTCGTCAAAATTGTGACTGGTGATTTCGTGGTAAGATCTTATCATTTTCTGTTCTTAAACAGCAAGGTGACATGTTCAATTCACACAAAAAGGTGACATGTATAAATTTTTGACCGTTATTCTCTGGCAGAACGGACATATAGTGTGATTTGATAGTCTTGAGCCTGATATTGCGAGTTTTGAGCTCGAGTTTTATGTATATTGATTGTCAAAATAATGCTCAACGATGTCCAGACAATCAAATTCTGTAAAATGTAACATACATGCACTTTTTTTTTGAGATCACATACATGCACTTGATTTGTTTGTCCTCCTTCTATTCCTTTTAAAACAATGTTTTAAAACTTACGTGGTCAAATTTTAAGTGGGCGGTCGCATCTCATGAGACAATGCCAATCAAATCTGATAGTTTAGGAAATAAACCAACAAGGGGTTAAAGTTTCAGCATGAAACTGTTAATACTAAATAATTCTAGGATGTCCCTGATTTTTTCCACATACAAAAATGGCAGTGTAACAGAGTCAATCTCCACGAAGAGAGGCCATAGTACCATAAATTACCTACGATGTTACGTTCATATGGTCATGCTCAACCTATTTTTTTGATTTAATTTAGTGAGTGTGTTATGTTCCTGCAAATTAGTTACAAAGGTCCTATTTGTTTTTCCTGCAGGATATACCAAGAAGGTTAGCAAACAATATCAGGAATCAGATAACTGATGAAGTGAAACTACAAGTACCTGACGGTAAAACATACCCCGTTCAGGTTTCCAAGGAAGAGCATGGCTTAGTCTTCCGAACTGGTTGGGCAGCATTTGCCAACACCTATGATCTCGAACAGGGTGATATTATACTGTTTGAATCCAATGGAAGCTCCTGCTTTGATGTTAGAATATTTGGTCAAAGTTGTTGTGAGAAAGAATCGTCCTGTGTTTCTATGAACAATACTCCCAGTGTCCATGAAAGGAACATGTCTCATGATAGTGAGATGCAATCCCCAGGAAATGAAAGGTTAGCAAAAACGTTCAGTTCTACCTCTTGTCAGCCCTAACAAGTAAAATTATGTGGATTCAGTCGATATTTGATATTCTTGCCTATACCTTTATAAGTTCAAATAATTACCTTTTTTTACTGTTATGTACCGTATACTTGCCTGCATATCATTATATTTCCTTTTTTAATTTACCATGTACTTATTGTGTCTACCTTATTAACATGGTATGTGTGGTAGCATGAGGAGCAAATATCACGCAGTATGCAAGGGGTGTGCTGCATCTCATTATTGGCACCACATGGATAAAATGCGTTTCTTCCTGGTTATGATGGATGCCGGCGATCTAAAAAATGGATTGGTAAGACATTGTCAATTACACTGCTCTTCATACCATAGTTTTTCAGGTTTTTTCTTTTTGGAGCTGAGAAACTGAGTTAACAATTTTGTAAACTTGATTGTGAAGTTGGGAGTTTCATAATCATTTATGAAGGTATACTTAACTCTGGAGAATTAAATATTGCATACAACATGTCTACATAACCAAAATTCTATGTTGAGAATGAAAACATATATTTTTTATTTTCTAGTGAAATTACCAGAACTAGCCTGTTTTTTTTCTATATATATAAAGGAAATTTGAGGAGAGTACACAGGAGGAATTTTGTATTTTTTTAATGGGAGAAATGGATTTCAAACCTAGAACCTCAACAGCCACAATCTTGTGGGTGGAATCTACATATATAGTAGGCTGTGTGGATGGTCCCTGGTTAAAAATAGCTGAATAGGCATGAAGATAAATCGGTGGTTGGCTAGTTACTGGTGGAAAATAGTCACTTCACAACCTGTGCTCTGAGAAAAAATGCACTTTGAGTCTTTGATATCATATATAAATTTATTTTGTACAGTGCTCTTGACTATATTTAAATTGAGCTTCTTATTTTGTAAGTAAAAAGTATTATTAACTAGTTATTCCTGCAGACCATACCAAAAAAGTTTGCTGATAATGTCGGAGGACAGATATCTGAAGAAATTGAGCTAGAAGTGCCAGATGGCCAAACATATGTTGTTCAGGTTGACAAGGAACAACATAAGCTAGTACTCGGATCTGGCTGGGATGCATTTTCTAGTGCCTATGATCTTGAAGAGGGTGACATGTTGTTGTTTGGATATAGTGGGAACTCCCACTTCAAAGTTCGGATCTTCAATGTAAACGGTTGTGATAAATTTTTTTCTTGTCTCGTGAAGAATATCACTCCTTGTGCCCAATTACCTACAGAAAGGTCAGTGACAACTCTAGTTACATTGTGTGTCACGTGAAGATATTCTAACAATTTCATCTCAACTGATATGGCAGGACTGGACCTAATGATCACATGCTGAACAAATCATGCACAATATGCACAGAATGTGTTGCACGCCATTATTGGCATATGAATGATCATGACTGTTGTTTTTTCAAGGTTATGAGTCTCAGTAATTTCAAGGATGAAATGGTAAGAACTTGTCAACTACACTGCCTTATGCACCAAAAATGTCTGCTACAACTTTCTTAGCTGTCCTTTTGTGAGAATTTGAGAAGCACTGCTAGCAATTTTATAATCTTTATGATGAAGTTAGGAGTCGAAGAACTAATACTGGTTACATTTAGATATACTTATTTTATAATTGAACTGCGGAAAGTTTAACAACTTGCCCATATAACCAAATTTTTGCTAGTAAGCAATAGACTCTTCAGTGAATTATATGCATGAGCATGGAGTAGCAACCACTTAGCCCTTCTCTATGGTGATTGGCGAGTCGATGATCCTTTGTCATTTGTTTCTTATGCAGGCCATACCAAAAGAGTTCACCACCAATTTCAGAGGTCACATATCTGATAAAGTTAGACTAGAAGTCCGAGATGGTAAAATTTATAGTGTTCAGGTTGCCAAGGAACATGATACATTGGTTCTTCGATCAGGATGGGGAAAATTTGCCGGTGCTTATGAGCTTGAACTGTATGACTTCCTGCTCTTTACATACAGCGGGAATTCCAACTTCAAAGTTCGAATCATGAAACGAAGTGGTTGTGAGAAAGAGTTATCATGTGTTGTAATAAACGGTGGTCCTCAGGTCCAAGAAATGGACAATGTTCATGAACAACCACCACCTACCAAAAGAAGATGTCAAAACGACGATTTGAGTCACGGTAGGAAAACCTCAAAGATGACTCCACAAGACTCACCTTCGCAAAAATTAGGATCAGAATTGAAGGGTGAGTGTTCATTTCTACTGATGTTTTTGGTTTTTGTTTTCCACTATTTTTATGTTCTTACTATTCCTTTCATGATTGATGTTGCACAGATATGTGGTAACAAAACGCACCAAATTGACTTGTGAGCAGAAAAGGAAAATTGAAGAGAGAATCAAGGCTATTAAACCAGAAATAACCATATTCGTGTCCCTCATGCAGAGCAGCCGAACCTTCCTGGTAAATTTCGTTTGATTGTTTGCATAGTTAGGAACTTGTTCCTTTTGCTGCCATGGATCTAAGAACTTAACATCTGCCTTGTGTATGGGAAGAAAAACAGTATATTCAGCTAGATATGCTTATGACCATCTGCCCCCGAAGGAGCAGACGGTGAGGATTAGACGGCCTGAAGACAACTGCACCTGGAAAACCGAGCTTCGGATCACTGACGGAGGAAAGTTTTATCAGCTATGTAAAGGCTGGAGCAAGTTTGTGAACGACAACAACCTGCAGCAAGGGGACATGTGCCTGTTCGAGCTGCTCAAGAATGAGGAGGAGCTCACCATGAACGTCCACATCATTCGCGGTGATTGAGAGACGTGGGAGATGATGCTTTATTTGTCAGTGCATTGTGTTATAAATAAGATTTTAGGGTTTAGGGTTTAATCGTAGATTGCTGGTAGCTGCTGCAAGTAGATTGAGATGCCAGGAATAAATGTCTACTAAACAAATGAATCTTCGAATTGTTAGCCCAGGAGGGTGCTTCCGTGCTTGGCAGTTGCTTTTGCCAAATGACAGTTCGGTCAAAACACACACAAACACACTCTCATATGCCAGAAATGTTTTCCGTTTTTCGAGAAAACACAAAAGCTATTTGTCTCCATGCATTCATGTGCAAACCCAAGAAAGGGGACAACACCCGAGATAACAACACAACGCCCTTACGAACTACGGAGTAGATCCCATAGAGAGCAGCTCTGTAATTCCCTTCGCATCCGCCGTTCCCCGATCCCAGGCCTCCGCCTGGATAGTGGAGAACAGCCTGTACACGTCCGGTTGCGTGGCATAGAAGATGACTGCGCTGCATTGCTTCCAGATCCACAGGCCGTCAACATGACTAGCTAAGAGGTGGGCGGTAAACCACCAGTCCACGAACCGGTCCACGGCGCCATGGATGTGACTGACAATGTCTGAGAAGAATACAATGGCTGGGAGCCTGGGAGCGGGAAGGTGAGTGTGAGGTGCAGGGAATGGCAGGAGCACTACTACTGGGAGCACATGGATATGATGGATGTGAGCAAGATCAGGTTCTTCAAGCTCATGACAGGAGATTTCCAACAACGCATTGTAAGTATATCGATTATCCTGAGATGTAAAAAGTGACATGATTCTAATCATCTCTATGGTAATGTTCAAAGTTTGTGCTGATTTATTTTCAAATACAAACATTAGTGGAATAGAGCAAGATATGTTTTCCTTGCCAGGATTAAAAGCTGGCAAATTCTACGATAATATTCCTTGTAAATCTAGATTATATTTGTTAGTGAGAAGAGATTAAAACCTGTCCCTGGTTTTGTAAATAGCATAACCAAGTCTTACAAGGCATATAATATTCGATTAATTTATCCATAGAAGGTAGAATGCATCGATGTATCTGTATAAAAGGACTATAGTATTGGAAACAACAATTATCCAATGAACCTAACCATGTGAATGATCCATCTTAGCGCATACCGGACAAGTTCACGAGTAAATTCATCAGACGAACACAGACTACTGGATCTGAAAGTGCTGAGCAGCGCGGCATGGCATGTGGGTGCCACCAAGGTTTCTAATGAGTTGTTCTGGCAACTGATGAAGAGGAGAGTGATGATGTTAAGCTTCAACCCAAACCTGGCAATACTGCTTTCGTGACGGTTCTGTAGAGGACCCATCTCTGACGCAAGAACAACATCATGGTAAGTTATCCTAGATCGAATCTGACCACCTAATACTTGCAAAGCTTGTGCTATAATCAACACAGATCAGGGTTAATTTGCAGCTAGATGAGCACTTTGATTTTCTAACATTGATTTTACTTACTATAGTGCTAACAAATCAATGCTTCTTGTGCAGATCATCCCCTGTGAATTTCCTGCTGATCCTCTTCAGAAGAACCTCCTGGCGTCCTGCTATTCAGGCTGAGCAGAGAAAATAAGTGGCGTGTCAGGTACTACCATGCCAGCAGGGCCAAAGGCTTCAACTGCCAACGCTGGTTCAAGTTAGTACGCGACAACCAGGGGACGTCTGCTTCTTCGAGCTGATCAAAGGGGCAAGGAAGAACTACGATGACAATAGCCGGCATGTTGCCAGGAAGAGGAAGACACACGGTCGGTTTGTTACGGTGGGCTAATTATAAATTCCAGCACTTCCTTTCATCTTTTTATTGGAAACTGAACCTGTAGTAGCTGGTGTTGCACTGCAGTTGCATGAGAGGACGCAAGTGTACTGTACCCTAATTAGAGTTATGTAGTATGCTGGTAATCCCTTGTATGACAGTAGTATTTCCGTGTTCCTTATTTCTCGCTTGCCGTGTCCTAACATACGGGCAGGGCCCCTCATTGTCAGAGACACGGATAGGGATTAGAAAAGAAATCCCATGGCATATAAGAAATTTTGATAGTTTTGTTGAAGGAATGTGGCTACTAGACCAACGTGTGATGTGTTTACTGAAGTAGTGTGAAGTGGTTACTACTTCCTTCTGCAACTTATTAGTCTCATGTGCCTATGTGGATCGAAATAAATTGTTTCCTGAAGCAATATGGCAACTAGAACAATGTGTGAATTGAGATTTATGCTGAATGTTTGTAGCTAGATTCAAAGCAAATGAGTTTCCTAAGATGGTGCCCCAGGTGCATGTAGTGTGTGCTCCCTGCAGTTTCTAGTAACTAATTAGTTTAGTGGGGGCTTTATATGCGCAAGCAAGAAGTGTACCAACATGGGCAGACATTTTGACGACATTGTGGGTGAACAAGCTGCAGGAGGTGAGCTGTATGATTGAACTGTAACTAGGTGTGAGCTTGTTTGTTTGCCAACATTGGTACTGTACTGCTGTACGATTACACTGTAACCAGATGTGAGTTTGTCTACGTTCTTCTGTACTGATCTACTGCCTGGTACAACAGCATGAGCAATTTTAGAGCAAGTGCTATTTCTGAACTGAAACTTTGAAACAATTTGGCACTGCCTGCATATCTCGCTGACAAATTGGCTCAAATCGAAACTGAAATGACAAGGTAGCCACATTTGCTGTTGATGCCACGAGAGATCTTTAAAACGAAGCCTATAAAATGTGCCACCAAATCCACTTAGCGGGCAGTACTAAGTTATTTCACACAAACGTAGATGCTAAATCCATGTCACGGACCATGACATTCCAAAGGAAAATTATTTTCAGTCTAGGCTACGAATTTGGAGAATCTAGCTATTTTGTTGGAGAATATTCTTCTTAACTCTCCAGTCAGAAGAATTTACACCAGAATAGCTTTAGCCTTCCAAACGATGAATCCAAGAGTTGTCCTTAATGAAAAGGAAAGTCGAAATCTACATGGTCTCTTCAAGTACCTGCATAATAACAATACCACTATAACCTTAGCAAACTTGAATAGTTTACAGCTTACAGCAAATCGCAACAGTTAAGCGCAAATGGAATGTTCAGATAAGGACCAATTCTTAAAAATAGAAGGTATAAAATGACATCCCAGATAGTCACCGATAATACATACTGTTGCTCAACAACTGAAAATCAACAGGCGATAATGTTGTGTTTCGTAGGAAGGTACCAAAGTCCAACAAACAACTAGTCACAGATAATGTATGCTATTTTCATAAAATGAACCATTTATCTACAGTAATTTCAGTTTTGGCAGTGGACATCCACAAGGAGGATAGACATTCAGTTAGGAAAAAGTTGTATCTACTTAAGCAGCCCACGCATTCACGTCACTACTTGCGCCAGTAACACAGTTCTACATGAGCAAGGACTGGGCTACTGCATGATATGTAGGTCATCACTAAGATGTGCTAAATGTTTCTAGGTTAAGTGAGACCTATAAAAAAGCAACTGTGAACTAATCACACCACATAATTTTTTATTAAACATGCCTTATGATCTTATCAAGCTTTTGAGTGAGGATAAGTGATAATGATCAGCATTACAAAAGGAGAGTGCTTGTTAAAAATTAGCACCTTGTTGTGCTCTACCCTGGCCTCTCTTGCATCACCCATCTTTTCCATTCCCTAACAATTCCCAACCATACATAACCCTCAATCAAACGAAGTTTCAATATTTTAACAAAATTGTAACTAGTTCATAATGTAGAGAGGAGCAGTGCACAGTGTTTATTTCAAATTTAGTAGAAAAATTCAGCATATTTAACAAAATTGTAACTAGTTCATAATGTAGAGAGGAGCAGTGCACAGTGTTTATTTCAAATTTAGTAGAAAAAATCAGCATACATACAGCACACATTGACCTCAAAAACTATAATTTAGTTAAGTATGTGACTGTGTGTGCTCTAGCATTAGAAAGCTGAGTAGATAGCAACAAACAAAGGACTAGCCAAAGATACACAATGGGATCAACAACAAAAAAAACTCTCAATGCGTTTACATATTCTCCTTCAATGCAATTGCTAATTTCTAGTTTGCCAAGTACTAATTACAAAAAGGAATACAATGGGAAAAGGAGGAGACCTACATAATCCTAGGACAAAGTCCTCGTCATGCTGTGCGGCCTCCAACTTCAACCATCGTCCCCATTCCCTATCAAATCCCAATTTTAATCTTCTTACATCAGTTTTCACTCAGGGTTATTAAGGAGTACAAAATATATCACACATTGCATATAACCGGCAGGTATTGTTTCGAATTTCTCAATGGAAACATTAGCCTATAGTACAACTAGTCAGAGACTTTTAACCCATGTTTTTTCTATATAAAAAAATCACTTTATATGATCCTAGTGTTTCAGAGCCAAGCTTTGAAATCACTGAAATTGTGCAGTGTGCACATCCATTTTCGAAACAAAAACATGTTCATATCTGTGATCCCACGAGAAACAACCGGTTAACAGCATAATCCCAGGCAACCCATCACGTCAGACGTATGGATCAAGATTATAGCGCACAACACAAAATGGACTGTCCAATCTAGGCACATTGCAATCTCCAACCCAGATCACAACACTAACTTAGATCATACTAGCGATCGTGATAAGCACGGGGAGAGGAGAGGGTACCCTGGGAGAGCTCGCAGCATGCCCGGGCGCTGACCCCCGGGTGCCCCGTCATTCGCGCCAGGAACACCGACGCCGTCAGCGGCGACCCCATCATCGCCGCCAGGGGCCTGCACACACATAGAGAGAGACAAAAAAACCATCAGGACATCAGATCGACACCTCAGGGTAGCTGTACACGGCATTCGCTCACCGTGCGGCGCCGAGCGGCGAGGTGGAGGTGGCGTTGGTGAACGCGGAAGGGATCCGGCGGCGCGGGGCGGCGAGGGGAGGAGGAGGGACGCGGATCGCGGGCGCCGGGCGGCGGACGGCCGCGAGGACGGTGCGGGAGGCAGCGCCGCGCCACGCCATGCTGCTTAGGGTTCAGGCGGCGGAGGAGGTGGTGGTGGCGGAGGTTGGGATGTGGCGGCGGAGGGCCGTGGGTTAGGGTTTTAGTAGGGGAGCGGGAAATGGGCCGGGCTCGCGGGGCAACTTATCCGGCCTATTTTCAAGGGATATTTAGGTCTGTTAGTGTTGTGCCATTTCGCTAAAAAAAATGGTTCAAGCAAAAGCTGAAACTACCCACGTATAAAATGCTATTAGACCATCGTGCTTGAAGAAAATCTTAAATTTTACTAAAAGTTTAACAAAACAAGGGTAAAATACTTCTATAAAAACTAATGTTTCGGTCGCATCCGATGAAAAGGAGAATTTTTTTAAAAAAACTTGTGAAATCGGTAAGTAAATGCACAAATTGCGTAACAAAGCTGAGGGTATTCATCTTTTCACCTACTAAATTTGACAGAACCAAGTATACATCATGTCATTAGAGATGAACCCAGGATACCAGTATACCACTATGAAAAGTGTATGCAACTTAACAACTGGCCAATCATAGCAAGCAAACCATAAAACCAACAAGTGCAATCGTTCAACGGTTTCACCATGCGGCTGGCTCCAAAGATGAACTTCCAAGCAAGATGGGACATTGCTCCCCAAAATTTGTCCATAGCTTAATTTATACTTACTATACTGGGATGAAACCGATCATCATCTATGTCTCCTCCATTTGCTACCCTTTGATGTGTTCATAATTTCTCTAGATGTCCCATATATGATGCATCCATGTTTTTCCTAAGATAGTTAACACATCCTTTCTTCTTTCATTCGTTATATACATGCACTAGAACAAATGCCACAGCTAGCTAGATTGGCCTTTTCAATCACACACATATATGAACTATTTATCCATATATGTAGTACATACTCCCTCCGTTACATGATATAAGGTGTCTAAGTATTTGAGATTTTTTTCGAAATATAAGGTGTATTACGATATATAGAGAATTTTACCCATCAAAAAATGAGTCACAATCTGGAATGGAGGAATTTTACGGATTGTTTTCAGTTTGTGGATAACAGGGACTTCTTTATCTCAATTATTTCTAGTAGTAAATTAGTCCAGGCATGCAAAATATTGGTGTTTTAATATCCGTGTCAAAAACTTAGGCACCTTATATTATGGAATGGAGGGAGTATTAATTAAGAGCTTGTCTCCTAGATACTCCCCTCCTAATTGTTGTCCTTTTCTTATTTGTCTAGTCATACTTGATATATCCATGTGCAAGAGAGTGCATAATTATGCCTTGTATGCTTATGGCCGCCTATTCAAATGATTTTGGAGGGTTGTGGTATTTAGAAATGTTTTTTTGTCTTCGATTTGTAGGATCAAAGTCCCTTAAGGGAAAGTGCCGCAAGGAATTAGGCATGCATTATGTGATTCATAGTTGATAGTTTCGCTACAACAACAAGGACCCAATAATAAAAGAGAATTATAACCTAGTCCTTATTTTTACAAAAAAGGGCTCAAGCATCAATTTAAAGTGCAATCAGGTCCAACTCCACATATCATGCCTCAACATAAGGCCAAATCCACCCTAATCGAGGATGAATCTAGTTAGAACAAGAAGACCGCCACAATGCGCCCGCAACTTGGCAAGCTGGAAGCAACTATAGATGTCTTGCAAATTCATATTGCATCCCATCAGTGCACCATGATAGGAGGAAGGAAAGGATATGCCATTAACCAAAAGTTGGTTCTCCAGGTAGTCGCCCTTCAGATAGAAGAGCCATTCACGGTTTTAGCCCGTTTTTCCGCTAATTGACCGGGCAATTCTCTTTTATGCGATGAGGCAAAACTTTAACATCTGTTTTCAGAAAAAAACTTTTAAGTTATTTTGACATCTAAAGTTTCATGTTCATATGTTTTGCCATTTGGAAGAAAAAGAGAGAAGATAATGTGAGTTTTATATTCATAACAAATTGTATAATATTATATACAATCATGTTTTTCTGAGATTTTTTTATAATTATACTACCATAATATTATGTCAAAACATTAGGGGATGTTACTTAAAATATATGCGTACACAGGAATACTCGTGTAGTAGCTACTAGCTAGTGAGACCGGTGCATGGTGGCATTGCCATGCTGTCCAGTACTCTAGATCCGTTAGAGCATGTCGCAATCCAGAGCGCTCTCTGTCTCCTCCTTCCATTTCATGATAGCTCTCTCTCTCTCTCTCTCCCCCCATCTCTCCATTATTCTTCCTTCATCCTCAACTAGACAAACGCATCTCTCTCATCTTATTCCCTACCTGGGACGCTGCCAAATGCCATCCCTCTCCAGCTCTTCCCTCCTCTATCATCGACCCTAGAATTGCACCCTCATCTCTTGACTTTCTCTTCTCTCTTCGTCTCTCTCCCTATTTCTCTTGAAGACGAACCCCAACAGGAAAATGATATGGCACTCATGACCTAATGTCCTAATCCCCTTCATCTTTTTTTCTTGAAACAAGAGCTCGCAGGCTCACAACACGATTCCACTGCTAACTACAATGAGCACTCTTCCCCCTGAGGCTAGTGCTATTACTACAGCCACAGCTCCCGATCTCTCCCTCCACATCAGCCCTCCTTCACCGGACACGGCCGTGTCGGCGGCAAAGAGGAGCCACAGCCTGGAGGTGCTACACCGGCCGAACCAGACCCCTGGGTTCAAAAAAAGCTCGGTTGCCGGCGGTGGTGCCGAAGACGGCGGGTGGCGGCGGGAAGAGGAGCTCAAGGGCTCCTAGGATGCGGTGGACCACCGCGGTTCATGCGCACTTCGTGCGTGCTGTCGAGCTCCTCGGTGGCCATGAGAGTATGTGTTCATACAAAACTCAACAACAATTCACTCATTACTTTGATGTGATGGTGTCGTTTTCATGAGTTTTGGTATTTGAGTAGCTTAATTGGTAGATATATATGTTACGCATAAGGACACGCAATCACATGAAATAATTCTTGCAAATAGGCCTTTCCTTCTGTTGATTTTCTCTTTAGTCTCTTATGTTTCCTCTCTAGTTCCTCATTTTCCAAGGAAGGTTGTATCTTATTGGATTTCTCTCATCCAGAAGTATAATGTCAGATAATTAATCACATGCGTTTCTCCTCATTTTAGTTTCCCTTTATGCATGTGTCAATAGTTCCTGTTGGTTTCTTTAAAAAACAAGTCTTCCTTTTTTTTGTTGCAACTTCTTCCAGGAGCAACACCAAAGTCAGTCTTGGAACTGATGAACATGAAGGATCTTACACTGGCACATGTCAAGAGCCACCTGCAGGTGAGTAATAACTAATTGAGTCTTCTCTCCTACTAGCATGGATTCATGCTATCTCACAAAACACTTTTTACATATATTCTGCTAGCTTCCTGACCACTCGTAAACAAAAGGATGTATAGTAGCTTCTGACCATGGTACATCTTGTCCTTTCTTCCTTAATATATATATATACAACCCACCCCATATCTATTTAGATATAGTTCTATATGGCTTAGCAAAGCCTAAAGCAAAAGGCAGCACAATAGCTTAAGCAATAGTAAGCTAATTAATTCCCATTTGCTAATATTATTTTACATGTTCTATTCCATGCAGATGTACAGAACAGTGAAGGGCACAGACAGATCATGTGCTGCAGGTAAAACACATAGTGCCTAGATCATCAACACCTTGATGGCTTATTCCCCTTGGTATAAATTACATTGCTTGAGATGATTTCTCCAAGTCATGTTACATACAATGCTGAATTATTGGCATGGGATAAGTGTGTGTCATCTCTAGCTATAACTCTTATCTTGTGTGCCCCATAAAGCACACTGTAGAGTTAGCTTGTACCTTAATGTTTGTACAGTATTTTATGGGGTGATAAGACACACGCATTAGTTTAATTATATATATGCGGTCTGTTTGCAGGCCATGGCCAGACCAGAGACATGGGCTTTCTGAAAAAGGGTGCTAATATTGGTGCTGAGGTGATCGATGCCTTTGATGGGTCCAACTGCAACATGGTCAACACCACTTCCAATCATACAACTAATAGGTTTGTACATTGATCTTGTATGATCAAACCCAGTCTTCTAGTTAATTTTTTTTTTGGAAAGGACCTTCTAGTTAAATTTAACTAGTGTGTCAATAATAGTGGCGTTTTGTTTCATTATCTTGGTTTTGTGTCAGCCAGATTCTGCAACTTTGCTGCATCTGAGTATGGATGCATGCGTTTTAATTACATGCCTTATATTATACTCGTGCTATCTTGTGTGACATAGGCTAATATGTGTGGACTTGAAATTGAGATGTCGGGATCTAGAGGAATTTGTATGCACTATTTTAGTTGGTGCAGTCAGCTTAATTAGACTCTTTATCTATAAGAAAAAAGTCAGCTTAATTAGACTATATACGTCTATATGATGCTCAATACAGATGAGTCTTTAATTGTTCTAACGTTTTGGGTTTAGTATTGCATAATTGAGTAGTTGATTGGACGCTCAAGTGGACTTTCATGTGCTTTCACTCTCAATGTGGAAAATAAAATCCTAAACCAGCATGCCACCATTCTTTAGAGTGACATGTTGGCAGCTATATATGAACTTACAATCCCCCCCCCCCCCCCCCCCCCCCCCCCGCCACATCCGAGGGTTGCGGCATAGCCCGATGGCTTCTTCCTTAAGCGACTGTGTGTGGTGTCGGGTTTTAGGTAGTACCCCGGTGAGGCGGTGAAACTCAACTCTTGACTAATAACTCTTGCTAACGTCGCTGCTCTAAACACAATTATTTACTTATTGTGGATATAATTTCATAGATCTAGGACATCTTCTATCCCATGCTATTTTTCTTGGGAAAATGCCCAACATATCCAGCTTGTTGGATCTTGAAACCATTCATTTATTAACATCTCTTCCTTCATCTTGGAGTACTAGATCTAGTCGTGCATAGCCAATATCTTTCATATGCAGTGTCATGATCGGAATAAGACCAGATCATGATGTGCGTTGTGAGTGTGGTGACTTTTATATATGGAAGAGTCGATGGTGGCTAATCAACGTCTTCCACCATTTTTTTTGAAACATGGTACCGATGCTCACATATAGGCGCTTGTACTCCCCCCTATGAGCGCGCACGCACACACACCCTACCTCTATGAGCACCTCCGAAATACTGAGCATGCGGGTCGGATCTTGAAATTGACGAAGTCACCACATGCCCCTCGCTGTTGACTAGCTTGCAAGGGCTTGATACAACATTGTGGCTTGCGATTGGTGCTTGGCGAAATGACCTAAAGATGATGACACACATGCTTAGCAATCATGATCGACCTTCATGTGTACGAGCGTGTCGAGTTTTTGCCATCGTGGCATGACCGTCGGTGGTACATTGCCCTTACCTTGTTAGATTTTTTCATGATTGTAACCTTTATCTTCGCTGGTTCTTCTCAAATTAACTAGGGATTATACGGAAGTCTCAACCAAATTTCCTTGGTTCTAAAAATAGAGCTTAACCCCCTCTTTGGTGTATTCAGTATATAGTGAATAGATATAAAATTTAGCGTCATGGTTGTTTTGGCATGTACTTAAAATTTTGAAGTTTGGGTTACAATTCAAGAAACATGCATGTATGCTAGTCGACCAAATTTAGGGATTCAAGCATGCTTTAATTTGTGTTTCTTGATTTGATATGAAAGTTTTCCCTAGGATCTGAAAACATAATGAATTTAAATATTTAATGTTTTATTATTTATGAGATTGTCATGTGGTGTCATCGTTAATGACAACAACATGTCTTTGTCTTGACTTAAAATCATACATCATTATTAGATTACTTGCAAACAAAGTGTCCTCTGTTGATTTCTTTGATTCGACAGAAATTCATAGAATTCTCTGAGAAATGGATATACTATGTTGGTTATTTGATTGAATTTATTTCTAAGGATAGACTTGTACCCTTTTTCGGAAAAATAATCCATCCACTTAAACTTTATGTTATTGCTCCTTCGTTTTTTCTATGCATCAACCAGTGTATGATCAAAATTATTATAATCATGTCGGATTCAAGAAAACTTGGCATTCCAACCATGTTTTTCTTCCTATTCCGGGGTTTCGAGAATCATGTGAACCAAAATGACTTTAACATGGTTACCTAACCGTGCATTAGAAGCAAATGGGAGCTCTCTGATTGAGATCCCTGTGATTAACTTTTTTGAATGTTACAAAAGAGCTGCTAAGTTCAATTATTAGAACGAAGAGTTTTACAAAAGCAGGTGAAAAAACATGGTCGGAAAAACCATGTCACCCGGTAAAAAGGACCCAAAAAGATGATGGATTTTTTTTTCATCATCTCACCTGAAAAGGGCACTGATCAAGAGTATACCCCTCAATCCCCTCAACGACCCCCTGTATGCAGTATTTATCTGATGACCTAATTGTAAACTCCCCAATGCATGCATGCATGGAGACCACTTTGATATAACTTTTCCTTTCCTCTCCCATCTGTCTCTAGCTTCCCTTGAGCTGTATGTAGACGTTGCACTGATCGATTGGAGGATAGCTCGGTGCAGCTCCTACCTTCATGATGCATAGGTCGACCTTTTCCCTCCACCATTTGTAGTTTACACCGAACAGGTTCTATATGGCTTTTCTGTGAGAGTGATCAGAGGCTTCAGCGCTGTGTTTGTGGCCGATCCGATCAGATGATCCAGATCCATATCAATTGTTCTCTGGCCGGTGGCCGGTGGCCGGCCCCATCCGGGTTGCACCATTGTCTGCTGGAATCTTGCAAGCAACAGGAAGAAGAAAACAAGGGAAACTCCATTAGCCTTGACCAGGGCAAAAGCCTGTCCTGCCGTTTGCTGAAATAGTGGCGAGCATGGACAAGCCACTTGGCAGCACTACCACAGTCTCATCGATGTGCTGGCCTTCTGTTAGAAAACCTCCATATATGTCTCACCAACACCCGGCCTCCTCTTCTCTTTTGTCAGATGTATCGATGGTCATATCTCATGCCTAACTGGCCTAGCTAGCTAGATCCTCCCACTTCAAGATAGTCATGCACTTAGTACCTTAGTTGCACTAACATTATATTATACGAGGCGAGTCACTACTACTTAAGTACTTATCATCTGGTCGCCTTCTCTTTTGTTTCTTGGTAACGGCGGCGACCATGAATATATGGATGTGATGGCATGTAATAAAGCAAAGGCGTACAGCGTACTCATGTACAAGAAAGTTCATAACTTAGAAGAAATACATTCTAAACGAGTTTTGTAACGGACAAAAGAGGGGCTCCTACGGCCAGGCGCATACGGGCTGGTGTCTGCCCGACACCAATTTTCGACCCAAACTCGGCCCAAGTTTGGGGTGGCTTTGGGGCGGGACGGACAGGCGCTCGGTCCGCCACTTTGTCCTCCCTGTCCGCGTCGGGCCCAAGGTCCAGCCACACAATCCCCTCCCCCAAACCCTCGCTCGGCCGCCATTCCCCTCCCCAGCCGCCGCCGCCCCCACACGCCCTCGCCGCCGCCCCAGCCGTTCATGGAGGACGGGCTGTCCAGATAGACGGCCGCTACCGGCGCCGCCCTCCTCGCGGTGAAGAAGGAGCCGAAGCCGGCCTCCATCAAGCGACAAGGCCGGAGGGAGCAGACTCGCTCGTAGAAGGCCGAGGAGAAGGCCGCCCTCGAGGCGGCCAAGGAGAAGGAGAGGCTCGCCGCCATCGCGCAGCAGGCCAACTCCGACCTCATCGCCGCCCAGGCAGCCGCCCGAGCCGTCCTTCTCCTCAAAGGTGAGGTCTTTGCAGGGGCCTACGCTGCCGCCTCCGGCCTCTCCCCCGACGCGGTTCCGTCCGTGGAGAGCTCGGTCTCCTCCGCCAAAGGCAGGCCGCCGAGAACCGCGTCCCCTAGCCTATCGACGCCGTCTCCGGCCGCCGCCAATCACCCGGTGTCACGGCTGGGTTCCCGCGAGGAGTCGCCGGAGATTTCGTCCGTCCCGGCCGAGCCGAAGTCCCTCGACCTCAACCTGACCCCGAGTGCCGTCGAGGGCCGGCGTGGCAAATCGTAGACGATGGCGGGTGGCAGGATGAGGATGCCCGAGCCCCGTGCCCTCATGTTCGAGGGGTGTGACGGGTCCGAGTTCCCGCCGACGACGCCTGCCAACCCGGCGTACTTCGCCGACGATGCCATGGAGGAGATGATCAACACTCCGTTCGATCCCGCCGAGGCCGAGACACAAGAGGCCAACACATACTTCGACCCGGCCTACCTCGACACACAAGACCCCGACACGAGCATGCCCGAGACGGAGCCCGATGTGGTCGACATTGAGGATGAGCCACTCGATGTCGACCAAGAGCACGCCCTCATCGCGGCAAGCCTCAAGCGGAAGAACATCCGCACGGCCTCCTACACGGACAAGGAAGACAAGGTGATATGCGAGTCATGGATGACTTATGGGCAAAATGCAAAATGGGGTGCCCAACAAAGGGGCATCGCATTTTGGTTTAGGGTGCACAAGCATTTCCATGAGCAAAGAAAGTTGGCACCCTACAAAATTGAGAGTGATCGCAACGAAGGATCACTCACAAAAAGGTGGCAACACATCTCGGCCGAGTGCTTCAAGTTCCAAGCGGCCTACGAGCATGTCAAGAACCGGCCGGTGAGCGGCTACGGTATTGACGACAAGATGAACCAAGCCTTGGAGTACTTCAAGGTGGCCTTCAAGACCAAGTTCTCCTTGGACCATTGTTGGGACATGATCAAGACTTGTCCCAAATGGCAAGAGAGCTACAACTCCATGAAGAAAGGGGGTCTTGAAGGCTCGAAGAAGAGAGCCAACGATGACCCCAATGATGATGTGAATCCCAGCCAAATCTCGGGTGGCCGGGCTGTGCGTCCTAGAGGACACAAGTCCTCGGCGCAAGACATCAAGCGTGAGGCGGCACAAGCCCAATTGGAGGAGACCTTGAAGACGTTGATCACCGGCAAGGAGGAGTCCACCGCCGCTAGGTACGAGGAGAAGTGCAAGTACAAGGAGGAAGCCAGGCCGTTGGGGGCACCCCAACCCCAAACGGACAAAGGCCCTAAATGTGTCTGCTGTCCGCCCCAAAGAGACAAATGCGGACCATTTTTGGGTAGATCAGTCCACTAGCTGTGAACTAGGCGCTCACTTTCTTGAGGACAGTCCATAGTGATATTACTGGTGTTTGCCTGACGTACCCGGGGTCCCTCGACATGAAGTTCCGACTCATATATGCTAATATTCATTGACTGATTGATTTGTATTGTACCACGCGCATTCATGCAGGATGCCAGAGTCACCAGCTGGAGCGCAGGATCATCACGACGCATGGAGAAATAGCAGCAATGCTGTCATTGCCACCTTACCTGACGACCTCTGAAATATCTGACGATCATGGAGACATCATGCCGGAGACAATGTCCTCGCCGGCGCCGAACAACACGAGCAGCAGCAGCGACAACGTCGACGAGACCGAGAGCTTCGGATGGTCAACAAGGCAGCTGCGCTATGACAAGGGCGGCATTGGGGACTGTGTAGATGACCGCGAGCTGCAGTACCAGCAAGATGCGGCCATGGTTATGGCTCCGAGCCTGGAGATGAGGCTTAGGAGGCAAGGGTGGCAGCAGATGGAGTCCTCAGCGTCGGCCTCCAAAGAGCTAACCTCCATCCTCAAATGCTTGTGATTTGTGAAATTAATATGTTATTAATTAACTCTAAGTCGTCCAACCAAAAGCTCAACAAAGGATGAACAACCATGAGAAATTAAAGCTAGCCAGATTTTGCTGGCTAGTCCGGTCACTCCTTTGATCTCTTCGTGTTCTTCTTGTTGATGTAATTTTTCTGACAAGGGAAAAATAAATTAACACCGTGGCACGTACACCCTTTATCTAAGCCATACGTTTTATGTTTGGCCTAACACTTTTCCCTTTTGTTTCTCAGAAATGATAACATGTAGACTTAAAAATTTGCAGTCCACAAAACAGAAGAACTACAACGTTTAACAAAATCCAGATTTGCTGGCGCATCGTAAATATCAAAAGCATTTTTGTGAATAAACTCTTTCCTTTTAAGTTTTTATAGTCCACCACCTAACTATAAAGTTTTGAAAAAATGTAATTCCAAAGAGTTGCTAATCATCAAAGTTTCAAATTCGTATGTTCCATCATTTGGAAGAACAAAAAAAATGAGTTTACAAACAAGACAAATGTGGACCTTTACGTAACACTGGAAAGTCTTTGATAATGGTTAAACCCCCTATCCACCCATCCTTTTTTGTCAAGACCCGTGCGTAGAACTTTCTCCCTTTTTTTCTCACAAATGATAAATCATATAAACTTGAAAATTTGTGGTTCAACAAAATAGAAACAGAAGAACCACATTGTTTAAAAACATGCAGACATTTTGGTGCACCACAAATATCTGGAATGAAGATTTTACGAAGGATGTATACCATTTTAATTTATTATTGTCTACAGAAACTCTGAAGTTCTTTTGAAACCGGATATTCGTTTTGGCTCTGGGGTCTAGATACTCCTGATATCTAAACCGTTGGACTGCAACAAGATTTGTGCTAGTTGTTGTATTCCCACTAGTATTTGAACCTGTCGTGCCTTTTATGAATAGTGTCAGGGCCCGCGTCTGCTCCTCAATAAATGTGGTGCCTGCCAGTTTGGCTATCTGATGGTACAAAGATTTGGTATATCATGTACCGTGAATTTGGTACACCTGGACCCTCAGGTTTGCCATCGTCTTTGTTCAGCAGTCATTAAATATGCATCCACTGTGCAACGAACAGGGCCGGGCCCACCATGGTGCCAAGTGTGCGGCCCGCATAGGGCCCACGAATTTTAGGGGCCCCAAATTTTTTTTACCTATGTATATCTGTATAGGACTCTGCAGGAATTGGCCCATGATTAGCAGGCAGCCTTGCACGTACGTGAATTCTTTTCCACGGACTGGCCTTCCGCGGCTCCGCGCGAGGCCCATGAATAGGGAACGATGCCGTCTAGAGTAGTACTGAATATCGATCGATCGATCGAATCCTGAATCACAGTGTGCGTGACGGTTCGTAGCCCTCTCGCCGAGACGCCGAGTCGCCGACGCACGCATCCGAGTCGCCGAGACGCCGTGCTGCGTGGCCGAGTCGCCGACGGCCCGACGCGAGCAGCCGAGCAGGGCCTACGCGTGAGCATGACAGTGACCTCACTTCTTCTTCATCGGCAGATTGGAAAAGCAGGTCTGTGTTGTCACTTCTAATATGTAAATTTAATATCTGGTCGCATGATCGCATCTTGTTTAAATTTTATTTATTCATCTCTTGTATCTTGTGCTTGAATAATACAGGGTTGATACTTTGATTCATCATGGGGAAACATGAGTCCGGTTCCCAGAAGCGTAAGAGAAAAGAAAAGGAACAAAATTTGATTAAATCTCAAAAAGGTGCTATGGATAAGTTTATTAGAAAAGAAGCATCACAAGGTTCATCTGGTAATCAGTCTACTGATCCTCCTACACTTCCACTTGCAATTGTTCCTTACGATCATTCTAGAGATAGCCAGACAAAGACAGATAATATTGAGATAGAGGAAGATCCTATTGAAGTGGATGTTGATGATTCTTTTCGGTCCGATATATTTGATCCAAGAAATTGGGATTTTCTTGATTCTAAACAGATTGATATTTTAGCACAAAAGGGTCCAAGAAGAGACTTATCAATTAAGAAAGGTCCTAAGAATATATATCGTAAAAGGTTTGCTGTAAAGTTTTACACTAGATCTCTATCAAATGGGGAGCATTGTGATAGGGATTGGCTTGTGTATTCTAAGGAACTTGATAAAGTCTTTTGCTTTGGTTGTAAATTATTTACCAAAGGCCATCGGAAAGGTCAATTGGCAACTGAGGGCACTAATGATTGGTCACATATGAAAAAGAAACTAGAAGATCACGAGAGAAGTGTGGCTCATGTTTCGAGTATGACTAATTGGTATGAGTTGCGTAGTAGATTGGAAAAACATCAAACTATTGATAAAGTTGCTCAACGACAACTTGAGAAAGAGAAGGACCAATGGAGAAATGTATTATTCAGAATTGTTTGCATTGTAACATTTCTTGCCAAGCATAATCTAGCATTCCGTGGTAGTAATGGCAAGCTGTATGAAGATAGCAATGGTAATTTCTTGGGTTTGGTAGAGATGTTGGCTGAATTTGACCCTGTTATTCAGGAGCATGTTCGTCGTATTACCAATGATGAAACTCATGCTCATTATCTTGATCATAAAATTCAGAATGAATTGCTACACTTGCTTGGTTCTGCTATTAGGTTCGAAATTCTGAAGAAAATAAAGAGTTCAAAGTATTTCTCTGTCATACTTGATTGTACCCCTGATGCAAGTCACCAAGAGCAAATGTCTTTAATTATAAGATATGTGGATTCATCTTCAAGTGGTGTTTGCATAGAAGAATCCTTTATAGGATTTCTACACGTAAATGATACGACTGGGAAAGGACTTTTTGATGTGCTAGAGAATGAGCTAAAGCTTCTTGGTCTTGATATAAATGATGTTAGAGGACAAGGTTATGATAATGGGTCCAATATGAAAGGAAAGCATCAAGGGGTACAGAAGCTACTTTTGGATGTAAATCCTAGAGCTTTCTATTCTGCGTGTGGTTGTCATAGTCTTAATTTAACACTTTGTGATATGGCCAAGACGGATGGTAGAGCTAAAGACTTCTTTGGAATAATCCAACGCATCTATACAACTTTTTCTAATTCTACTAAGAAGTGGCAAATTTTGAAAGAGAACATATCACGATGGACTCTCAAGTCTGTGTCAGCTACGCGTTGGGAGAGTCGTGTTGAAAGTGTTAAAGCTATTAGATTTCAATGTTTAGACATTCGGGAGGCACTACTTCAGGTAACCAATATGTTCATATTTATAATGATGTATATTCCATTACGCTTTGGCTAGATCCAACTATAATATTTATGAACTTTCTTTTAATTTCAGGTATCCGAAACTGATAGTGATCCAAAGACAAGCAGTGAGGCGCTAGGTTTGGCACAACATGAACTTGGAGAGTATGAATTTATAGTGGCAATTGTCATTTGGTATGAGGTATTGTTTGCTGTTAATTTAGTAAGCAAAAATTTGCAAACAAAGGATATGCTTATAGATGTTGCTATTGAGAAAGTGCAAGGGCTTATATCTTTCTTCAAGGGGTACAGGGAAGTTGGTTTTTTAGAAGCATTGGAGATAGCCAAAGGCATTGCAATTGAGCTGGATATTGGTACATCATTTCGTACAAGGAGAGAAATTAAAAGAAAGAGACAATTTGATGAGAACCCAGATGACACAAATATTGCCACACGGTCTGCACAAGAATCATTTAGAATCAGCTATTTTATACCTCTTGTTGATCAAGCAATTTCATCACTCACAAGAAGATTTGAACCATATCAGGGTTACCAGAAATTTTTTGGTTTCTTATTTACCTCAGAAACATTGTGCTCATTGGATTATGATAGTTTGAAGTTTTCTTGTGATCATCTTGAGGCTGCCCTTAAAAAGGATGGACAATCTGATATTGATGCCAATGATCTATTTACTGAGCTGAAGTTTCTTCAAAAAATCATGCCAAAAGAAAATGTCGGGCCTCTTGAAGTTTTGAAGTTTATAAAGCGGCATGATTGTTTTCCCAATGCAAGTATTGCATACAGAGTTTTGTTGACCATTCCCGTGACGGTTGCATCGGCGGAGCGAAGCTTTTCTAAGCTGAAGCTATTGAAGTCCTATATGCGTACTACAATGACACAAGAAAGACTCAACGATTTGGCCACAATAGCGCTTGAGGGCGACATGTTGGAGAAGATAAATTATGAGGATATGATTGAAGATTTCATTTCAAAGAACACAAAAAGAATGACGATGTTCAAATAAATATGCAGCTTTGAGATATATAGCTATGATTTTTTAATGTATTTAATTGTGACGTAAAATATTCTGTCATATATGTTAGAATTTTTTATAAATTTAAATTTTTGTGTGAGATAGGGCCCTGTTTTAGATTTTGGCACAAGGCCCCGGATTTTGCCGGCCCGGCGAGGATGCGAGACGGCGACTTCAGGTCGAGTAAGGGTGAGCGACGAGATCGGCGGTGAGGGCGAAGGGAGACGCGTAGACGGGGAAGAGTAGAGCGCTCAGCCGCTCAGGTATGGAGAGTCAAGGCGGACGGCTCCGACGAAGACGACCGACGAGTGGCGCACCGGATCAAGGAGTTAATTCGCCTCCGACGATCTCCCGTTATTCGGCCGTCAAGGGACGTCGGGAGAAACGGACCGATTAAAAATCTCTCCTCGGCTTGTGGACCCGTAGTACTCTGTGACAGGATACGTACGAAGCAATACAAGAGTTTCTACACGGACGTATATCTCCAGAATATGCTTTTGGCACAGATCCCCTTGCGAATCTAGTGGTCCAGATATCAGGACTAGCTGGACACGGGAGCCAAAACGCTGCCCCCGCTTTTGAAACCTTGTATAGTATAAAGTAGTAATATAATAATTAATGGACCGCGCTACCTAGTGACCGTGCCCCACGTAACCCCTCCCGTACGGCGCTTAATGGCCAAGAATTCCCGTACGCCAAAGGAAGCGCGCGCTAGAACCAGCACGTCGGCTCGCGCGAAATCTTTCCAGCTGGCTCACCCCATTATCAAACTGAGCTTCCACGTGATATATGGCCCAACAAAAACGATCCCAATTGCCAACAGACCCATAGCCTAACCTCACGCCATGTGATTTGGCGCGAAACGAGATGAATATGATCTAAAAAAAAGAAACGAGGTGAATATCACCTCACCATGGCCAAGATCTGGCTTAAAAAAGGTCCATTATAGGTACGCACTCAACTGCTGCTTCCAAGCCACCAAATTATCAAGTGACCCTCAAGCAAAATCAAAGCCAAAAAAGCTAGACACATGTTAACTAGATGAATCTTCTTCCCACCTCTGATCCAAGGCAGAAAAAAGGTACTACTGAATCTAGATAGAACATGTAAACACATCATGACATAGTTTTTAGCTCACTTATCACAAAACGAAGGAATCTGGTAATATATATAGAAAAAGAACATGAAAGAAGATGGAAAAATCTACAGAAACGATGTAGACACAATTATGACAAATGTATATCACTAATCATAGAGATAATCAAGTATTTTAGATACGTAAACAAGTCAATTAGGTATCCATAATAGCAGAGTTGAGGAAATCTAAAACTAGGGACAAGAAACATATTTGTCGAAATGCCAAAATTCAAGAACATGAACCTGGCAATCACAGACTATGAACCTGACAACTAAACACTAGAAACCTGACAACTAAACACAAGAAACTAGCAACTAAACTTGACAAGTAAAAATCTGGAACATTAACAAACAGCAAAAGCAACCAAGTGCAACCTATCACCTAAGATTTCTTTCTTGTTGTGCACACACTGCTCCATCTTTACACTGTACATATCTTTTGCTCGTCCTATCCATCAACACACCATTTTCTTGTCGGTTGTGTCGTTATAAACTCCAAATACTGGAAAAAAAATAAGAAGCACTGTTAGGATAACTTTGAACTTAGATCTTTTTGTATTTTGTATCAAGTTGGGGATACCATGTTGTCCCTATGCTTTGTGATGATGAAAATAAAACAATGCTAAAGCAAGCCAACAACAATGATATTTTGGAACGACAAGGTACTTCAATTCAGTAATACAAAAAATATTCATGAATTGCCAGATTGTTTATTATAAGTTGCCAAGTTCTTTACAAATCAGTTGTCATGGCTTTTATTACTAGTTGACAAGTTCATTACAATCAGTTACCAGGTTGTTATTATAATTTGCCAAGTTCTTTTCTATCAATTGCCAGGTTGTTTATTGTAGTCGATGCAAGAGTTTTCTGGAATCCTCACTCTCTGTTTCTTACCCTGATGGTACACAGGATGTAGTACATATACTATAGTACATGGGCTACTTGGCCCAACACTCACACACACACACTCTAGTACGGGCCATAGCCCAACACTCCCCCTCAAGATGGGTGATAGATATCGATCATTCCCATCTTGTTACAAGCTGAACTACACTCTTTACTTCCTAATCCCTTAGTTAGACAGTCTGCAATTTGCTCACTAGAGGTTACATGACTTATGTTAATTATACCGGCATCCAGGTTCTCCTTTATGAAGAAGCGATCAATCTCCACATGCTTGGTTCTATCATGTTGAACTGGATTGTTTGCAATGTTGATCGCCGACTTGTTGTCACACCACAAATTTAAAGGACCTTTCCTCAACACCTTCAATTCTAAAAGAAGATTCCTCACCCACAGCATCTCACTCAAACCTTGGGACATAGCTCTATATTCAGCTTCAGCGGTTGACTTTGACACCACCAACTGCTTCTTACTTCGCCATGACACCAAATTTCCTCCGACAAATACACAATAACCAGATGTTGATCTCCTATCGTCTAGACAACTTGCCCAATCAGCATCGCAATACCCATCCACATTTAGATGACCATTCCTTTTGAACCATAGTCCCTTTCCTGGACTACCCTTCAAGTACCGGAGGATTCGATTGACCGCATCCAAGTGTCCACTCCTGGGATCATGCATGTACCTGCTCACTACACTCACTGCATATGAGATATCAGGTCTTGTATGACACAGATAGATGAGCCTTCCAACAAGTTTTTGGTACTTCTCTTTATCCACCGGTTCCCCGGATTCGGCACATAATTTGTGGTTTTGGTCGATAGGTGTTGATGCAACCCGACACCCAAGCATGCCTATGTCACTAAGCAGGTCCAGTACATACTTTCGTTGGGATAGAACAATACCTTTGGGGGATCTAGCAATTTCTATGCCAAGAAAGTACTTGAGTTGACCTAGATTCTTTACCTCAAATTCCTTGCGTAGGCTGTTTTTAGGTGTGATATCTCCACCTCATCGTCTCCTGTGATTATGATATCATCAACATATACAGCAAGAATTGTTATACGCCCTTGTGAATGCCGATAGAACACTGTGTGATCCCCATTGCACTGCTTATATCCCATGCCACATACAACACGTCTAAATCTATCAAACCATGCCCGTGGTGATTGCTTGAGGCCGTATAAAGATTTTCTCAGCCTGCATACTTTTCCCGATGTTCCTGGAGTGGAGAAACCAGGTGGGATCTCCATGTACACCTCCTCCTGTAGATCTCCATGTAAGAATGCATTCTTGACATCCAACTGATGCAGGGGCCACCCGAAGTTAGTCGCACAAGAGATTAGGATCCTCACCGTGTTCATCTTTGCCACCGGTGCAAATGTCTCATCATAGTCAATCCCATATGTTTGACTATATCCTTTGGCAACTAGTCTTGCCTTGTACCTTTCAATTTTTCCTTCTTGATTTTGTTTCACAGTGTAGATCCATTTACAACCAACAGCTCTCTTTCCTGCTGGAAGATGTACAAGTTCCCAAGTTTTATTCCTTTTGAGAGCATTCAACTCCTCTATCATGGCCTCATGCCACTTCGGGTCTTGCTTTGCTACTTTCCAATCCCTTGGGATCACCACTGATTGCAATGATGTAATGAAAGCCTTGTAGCTTGGAGATAGAGATGTGTATGATACATAATTAGCTATGTCCTGCTCATCCCTATACCTATATGGAGGTTTTCCAGCTCCGACTCGGGTTCCTTTCCTCAAGGCAATGGGCAAGTCCATTAAATCTGTTGTGTTAGATGGAGTTGGTGTGGTGTTTGTCTCATCATCAGAAGATTCAACAACTTCAACATCTGTTGGAGCATGTTGCTCCCCCTGCATTGTTGCCTGCTCATGTTGCGATGTTCTCCTTGTGTACACTTTTAGGTTTTCTTCCTCATTCGGCTTTCTCCATCTCTCTTCAGCCATAGCTTGTCTTCTTGTGTACACCTTCAAATTTTCTTCCTCATTCGGCTTTGTCCACCTCTCTTCACTCATAGGACATGGTACTGAATCAATCACAACTCTCAAAGGTTCATCTTCATTTGTCCTCAACACTTCACTCTCCCCCTCTCGACTAGCCTCAATCGTGGTAGGAGAGTCCAAGTCAAATAACGAGCTAAGATCGGTCTTCTCTCCATAAAATGGTTCAGACTCCCTAAATGTCACATCCATGCTCACAAATGTTCGTCGCTCGATAGGACTCCAACACTTGTAGCCCTTCTGCCCAGATGGGTATCCTATAAATATACCCTTAACCGCTCGTGGATCCAACTTCCCCACCGAGGGTCTATGGTCTCTAACGAAGCAGGTACAACCAAACACCTTAGGAGGGACTAAGAATATGTTCTCACCTAGCAACATTTCACATGGTGACTTCATCCCAATGACCCTTGATGGCATGCGGTTAATGAGATATGTGGCTGTCATCACCGCCTCACTCCACAAGAATTTTGGTACATTCATTGTGTACATCAGTGACCGAGCAACCTCCAGAATATGACGATTTTTCCTTTCTGCTACTCCATTTTGAGGGGGCGTATCTGGACAAGAGGTCTGGTGCAATATACCTTCTGCCGACAAGAATGTACCGAACTCCCTATTCACATACTCGGTCCCATTATCTGTCCTGATCACCTGCACCTGTGTATTGAACTGATTTTTTACATAAGCATAGAAATCCCGGAAACATCCGAATACCTCATTTTTATGCCTCATAAGATACACCCATGTCATACGAGAATAACAGTCAATAAATGTCACAAAATACTTCATTCCACTAACAGAGATTACAGGGCATGTCCACACATCCGAATGAATAAGCACAAAAGGAGAGATGCTCCGGATTCCCCTGCTCACATAGGATGTCCTAGTGTGTTTCCCGAACTCACAAGCATCACACACTAATTTTCTTTTATCCACCCCACACATTACATCAGGCACAACCTTACTCATTTTATCAAAAGACAAATGTCCCATTCTACAATGTGGAGCATAACCAAGGCTTCCTTCTCTCCTACCGTTGCTGCAAGTACAGTACATACTGCATCGCTTGCCACCTCCCGGTCCATGTACCACAGTCCATTACGCCTGGTTCCTGTCCCAAGCCTCTTTCCAGTCAGCCTCTCCTGAATTAAACACATCTTCCGGTCAACGATTATACGGCAATCTATATCATCAATCAAGGCATTAAATGAAACAAGATTTACTGGGAAGGCAGGAACATGAAGGACCGATGATAGCTTAATAGTGGGTGTGCACTGAATTGTTCCAACTCCTTGGATAGGCTGAGAAGTACCATCAGCAGTTTGAATAGTTTCTTTACATGTGGGTGGATATTGTGTGTAGGACTCAAATTCCTTTGATGTGCCCGCAATATGCTTTGATGCACCTGAATCTAATATCCAATCTGGACGAGACTTATGCAAAAATGTAGGTGCATGGGCACAGTTACCTTCATTAGTGTAGGCAATATGAGCGAACTTGTCAAAGCTAAAGTCTCCATGACCTCCATCATTAGTCCCATTTGTTTTGTTCTTTGACTCTTCATGAGTTGTGCCTGAGGATCCTTCTTCAAGGACTGCCACATTTGCTCTAGGACGACTTGAGTATCCTCGGCCTTTGCCTCCCCTGAATCCTCCTCTATTGAATCCTCCTCTATTGAATCCTCCTCTGCGTGGGGCTGTGCAATTTCGGATCAAATGACCACTCTCACCGCAGTTGAAGCAGTCCCTAGTCTCCTTGCGTTGAGTTGCAATGAAGGCTGGACGACATGGAGTTATTGTGTCGCTCTTTGTCAGCTTCAATCTGACCTCTTCCTGTGCAATCGCTGCTATGGCATCCTCTAAAGTGGGAAGTGATGGCTGATGGTACAATGTAGCACGTCTTCCGTCAAACTCAGAGTTTAGGCCCTTCAAAAATTGCATCACTCGCCTGCGTTCAATCCACTTTCTAGCAGCAGCAATACAATCTGCATGTGGCAGCTCCAATGGATCGTAGTGATCTAAATCAGCCCACAAATGCTGCAGCTCGGCAACATACTCCATCACAGATTTCTCCCCTTGTCTCAATTCACTCACTCTCTCCTCAGTTTCAGCCATGAGCATTACATTCCCTTCACCTGAATACAATTTTTTCAAAGTCTTCCATACCTCAGCTGCACTTGAGAGCATCTCCACGGTTGCTGCAATTGTTGGGGACAAGGAATTTAATAGCCACGCCACAATCAGTGAATTAGTAGTACTCCATGCCTTCCATTTTGCAATTGTCTTGTCCCCTGGCTCGGCTGCTTCACCCTCAACATAGCTCTCCAGGTCCTTAGTTCTTAAGATGAGCAAAGCTCTTCTTGACCAGCTCAAATAATTCTTTACACCTTCCAATTTGATCTCATTTGGTGGCAGTTCAATCTTTTGGGTCTGCTCTGTAGTTGCACTACCTGCCTTGGCTGTGAGAAGCTCAGCCAATTTCTCAATTGCCTTCTCCCATCCTTGATTTTCCCCCATGATCTGAACAATCAGAACACCTCAGAAAATGCAAAGATCTATTTCTCAATTTCCTCTTCCAGATTGCACCCCTGTGTGCTTCTTCTCCTGGCCGCACACACACAACAGCGCCAATCAGCTCTCCTCTTCTACACAGCAAGTCGCCGCACCTCTCTGCCTACAGTGCCTAGTTCAGCTCCGGCCGGCCGGCCGCACTTGTCCTTGCTGGAGCTTTCTTGTACGAGCACCTCTCCCCTGCTCTTCCTCTCAGCTGCAGGACACCTTGGCTGCAGATCCTCGATTCTCCCTCCTGCTACTGCCTACTGCTCCCAATCAGCACAACCACAGCTGCAGCCCCGTGCACTTGCGCTACCCGCCGATTCACCGCCGGCCACCTCCGGGAACGCCCGGCCGCAGCTCTCCCCCTGCTGGACCTTGCTGCCCCTCAGCTTAGGGCCCGACCCCTTCTCTACTTCTCCTCGCCGGCAGCACCACCGCGAGTATCCAACTCACCGCCGGCGAGGGCGGAGCGCCGTCGCCTCCAGCTCTGATACCATGTAGTCGATGCAAGAGTTTTCTGGAATCCTCACTCTCTGTTTCTTACCCTGATGGTACACAGGATGTAGTACATATACTATAGTACATGGGCTACTTGGCCCAACACTCACACACACACACTCTAGTACGGGCCATAGCCCAACATTTATTACTAGTTGCCAAGTTCTTTACAATCAGTAGCCAGGTTGTTTACTATAAGTTGACAGGTTCTTTACAATCAGTTGACAGGTTGTTCATTACCACTACACATATCTTTTGCGCTTTCTATCCATCAACACACTATGGAACACTATTGAGTGTGAAATGTTGTAGAATGCAAAGTGATGAAATGGTATGCTGCCATATTCTGAAGATATGCTCTTCTGTAGTTGCCAAGTTTATACCATGTAGTTGCCAGATTTATACCATGTAGTTGCCAGGTTAATACCATGTACTTGCCAGGTTATTAAGTATTAACATGTAGTTGCCGAATGTATCTCATGTAATTGCCAGGTTACTAAAATGTAGTTGCCACATTACTAAAATTTAGTTGACAGGATATTTTTCCACATATAATTGCCTAATTAAAAAAAGAAAATGTACTGTTTTGCCCAGGATATGGTTCATTTGGGGTTACTAAAGAATATGCCACAAGATTACATCCTAAAAAGGTGGACACCTGACGCATAAGTGGTTGAGCGGGCCGAACCAAACATTAACCCAACTGCCCAAAAAGCGAGACGCTAGATGAATCAAGAGGGCAGATGAAGTGTGCCATCTAGTGCGCTGATCTTAGAAGGATAGCAAAGTTTGGTTTCCAATCAGATGATGGTTATCTATGCACATAAAGCAACTGAAGACTGAGCTAGCTACATTGAAGATAAGACAACAGCGAAAAGCCGCTCAAGCTACTACTGCTGCAAATAATGAAGCACCTAGAACAAGAGGATTATCAGCGACAGCTCCGCCAACTACTGCTCCTACTAGGAGGTGGGGTCCAACAACTTCTAACTTATAAGCAACATATGGTGCAATAATTTTTTTAATGAGTAGAAAACAATTTACAACACATGAAGTAACATTCAAGTGATAACATAAATCAGGACTGGTCAAGAATTGCTACTAACAGAAAGAGTGATTTGGTTACTGTTTGGCCAATGTTGACAGCTAAAAAGGTGAAAAATTTGTATCATGGAGACTATCAATGCATAATCTGGTTACTGAAAAAACAGTGAACAAAAATAAAGTAACTAGGTGCAATTTCTAGCACAAAGATCTATCATGCAAAGTAACCAGGTTATTCAAGTAAAGTAACCTGATTGTATCATGCCAAGAACCAGGCTATTTTGGTATGAGAACTGCTACAATTCCGGCGGTTTACCATCCGATTCATGACCGACGTTGAAATCATATGTGTTCACTCAAAGTCTCAAACGACACTCAACATCCTGATTCCCCTTTCACATTCGAATATGGATGCACAAGCAGACGAACAAAAAATGTGTTAATGGCGGAACAGCAGCAAAGACTGTGAGCTATACCTTGTGGTGTCTGGCAGCAGAGAGTTGCTTTGCTCGCTTGTTGGGCCCTAGCTCAGAAAGAGACCGATGATCTATACCTTATCGAATGCCGTCGTCGTGCCTTCTCCACCGTGAACAAGCGGCTGCCGTCGTCATGCCAGCTCTGCCGTGGGCACGCGGCGGCCGTTGTCGTGCCTGCTCCGCCGTCTTCATGCCTGCTACGTCACAGACTCCCGTCCGTCGTCGCCGTTCCAGCTCCCCAAAGCGCCGCTCGCTGTCATCGTATCTTCTCCACCCAGGTCCTGAAATTGGTGTCACTGCAGCCGACGCGCCGCCACTTCTGCTCTGCCACCGCCGCGCCCTACACCGCCACAGGAGTCGGCGCCTCCTCCTGCTCGGCCAGCATCTGCTGCCCACGCTAGCAGCCGTTGCACCGCGCACCGTCGTGCGCAGTCGCCGATCCTGCTCTGGCTTGCGCGTCTCCGCTGCGCCGACTCCGCGAATCCGTGCCGCCGCCGAGACTGCTCCGCTATGCGACCACTGCTGCATACTGCGACTCCCGCCGGAGCTCATCCCGTCGTTCCCAATCTCTCCTCTCTCTCTCTCCTCTTCTCTATCCCCGTCTCTCTCGAAGGCTCGCTCTGAAGAGAACCACACGAATGCGAAAAAACAAAAACAAAAAGTTGACTTATCCGCTCAGCTCCATTACCCTCCAGAACGCACGCTAGGCCGCTAGGGTGCACATGCCAGCTTCTTGACGCAGCGTTTCGTGGGCACACGATACACCACGCGCAGATCTTGACGCGCCGGGCGAAAGATGTTTCGTGGGCACGTCCGCTTATTAGATTTACCGATAATTAATTAATTAAAAGGTGTTATAGAAAGTAGATTAAGGAATTAGCTTTTAGATCATTATTTTTACCAATTTTTTTGGTTATATTGGTTGTTAGTTCATGGTGCATGCCATATAATTTATGAAACTAGCCTCCGCAGCAAATCCATCAGGAACTCAGGACTATTATCACTTTATTGCAAGAGTTGTCGTAATACAAGGACATGCATCGTACGATCTTCAGAGGAATATGAGAAAATTGGCATAGAAACCGATGTTTGTTGACAAGTTCTGGCAAAAAAATCTCCATTATTAAGTTCGTTTTTAGGTGATCTTCCCTTGTTATCTACAAATAGTCTATCCTTGTCCATGTCAGCCGCCGGTAAGACTTCTCATGTGGCCATACCTTCCATGATGACTTTGCCCCTGAGTCAGACTTTCCACTCTTGATGAAACTATGTACCAGTTGTCTAACCAACCATACATCGCAAGTTCTTCATGACAACTTGCACTATTTATCGCACGGTATATGAGCTACCAAGGTACACAAGCCAGTCCCAACCTGTATTTATAAGGTATGTGCACCTTGTGTATCTTATTACACTAATACATCTTCTCCAAGTCTACCTTGTAATTCATACACATATTTGACAAAACTCATAAAGTAGTGGGTTGGATCCTAGTTTCCCTCATTTCATTGTAAAAATTTCCTTTGCCTTTGTCCTTTTGAGAGGAATGGTGCGCCTCTTTTTAATTGTTGGTTACATGTTACCAGAAAATACCTACCTGCTCCAACTTGTGACAGGGAGGAACAAACATGCTAGCTCCTCCCTATTGGGGTGACTCATTAGGCGCTTTGTGTTAATACCATTTTCCTTATTTCTATCTTAATATTTAAACGACGTTCCTTTATTTTATATCCTTTTTTCTATGTCTTTTCACCTAACTTTTCGTAGTCTTCCATGCGCTTCAGGGATACGTAACCAATCTGTCATTTAATGTAGAAAGTATTTATCTAATAGTGTTCTTTCCACCAATTTCTATATCATTTGTTTTGATAACATTTTTATTTTTTTTGACGATAAATTGAATTTACACACAATGTGGTTTGTCATGTTGTTTCCATTGAATATGGAACGATTTTTCAAGTTAAGAAGGACCTTTTTTCCTGAAATCTGTGAACATATTTCTATAACAAAAACAATGAATATTTTGGGAGGAAACCTTCGTGATGGTAGTATCTGTCTATATTTCTTATACAGAAAAACACCATGAAGATGCATCAAATATCTTTGATCTCAATCCACTAGCTATCCGCATCATCTAATCTTGTAGCCATTAAATTGTCCATGTCCTCTCCACTGGTACTTATTAATAACTACATGCAAGCTACACATCATCCATTCTTTACACGGTCCAATTATTCATATTAATAATTTATAATACACACTCATCTCATGTCTATTAAATATAATAGGAGTATCTCGAATATCATGAGTTGCATTTTGCATATTCTTTTAGACAACATAATGTATCATACCATTTATATGTTTTTGTTGACACACAATATTCTAAAAAGATCCTGCTGCAACGCACGGGTTATCCTTCTAATTTCATAGGTGATACATGTACATCTTCCATGGATGCATGATAGAATATAGAATTAAGTTTCTAGATATATACATTTTGTTGTACTTATCTTTTAATATAAAAAATACAAGATTTATACAATGAAATTGCTAGTTTCCAGCGTAGTTTCATAAATAAAAAATTGTAATTATAACTTGGCTACGGTGGGCCGACCTGCTTGGTTTGATGGTTCCGTTCCCCAGCCCATGCAATGCTCCTGCCCACTAGTAGATACAGGTGGGTATCATGCATCAGATTTGCGGTTTAATAGGCCCAAGAAATAGACTGGACAAATGATTTCCCTCCACCAGAAAATTTGATTTTCCTGAACAACAAAAAAGCAGATAACTTGATTGTTCTCCAGGGGCACTAGGAAGACTGCTTACCTTATCTTACGTTATCTGTTCGGCTCGTCTTTCTTTACCGCTATGACCATCATTTGTCGGCTCTCGCACCGGCTAGCCGATCGTAATCAGACAACGTGGGGCGGGTAGGTCTGCGTCACTGCCACGAAGGTAGACGATAGGAAGAGACGGCAGAGCATTTTCGTCCATTTTGCCGGTCGGGTCTTAGTGTAACGATCCAGCCTGATGTTGATGGAGTCGGCATGCAGCTTCTTCCTTCCAGAGACATGCGCCCAGAGCCCAGAGGGATCAAACCGACAGTAGTTTTGGTCACCGGTATAGTGTCATCGGTAAACGGTGTGCCGTCTCAGCTGATCGCGCCATCTTTGTCCTGGCGCCCAGACAACAAACCAGCCCCGCCGGTTTCGGCCAGGATCAGGCGCCATACTACGACCCGGTACGTGGTCAGCACTGTCCAGACCAAACAGTGACCCGCCGGAAGGTTCAGCCAAACCGTGGGCACGGCACGCCTACGGTATCGTTGTCCGTGTGGGATCTGACGACCTCCAGTTGGAATGCCAATCCTCCAACCTATCTGGCGCCCTGTATATAAACGGCGCGGCGCCATGGCCAGCAACATCCAAGGTGTTCCGCTGCAAACTAAGCCTTTTATACGTTGGCATCCTTCGCCGGTTCATTCCACCCGATAAGTTAGTTGAGATCAACTCAAGCCCGCGCCATCGCCATGTCAACGACTACGGCGTCCGACGTGGCCGGCATCTGGTTCGGCGAGCTCTCCGCCGTGCTGCGTGGCAAGAAGCGGCAGGCCATGACGACGGCGAGCCAAGTGGAGCGCCAGCAGCAGCAGACGGGAGGGTCCGCCGTTCTTGGCAAGACGGAGGCGGCCCCGGGGGCAAAGCCCGGTGTGGTGCGGAAGGAGGCCGGCGGGGGAATGTCGGACGCGACGGTGTACCTGCTGCTCGACCACTTCGCACCCAGCTAGCTAGCCTGCCTAATTGCCCTGCCTGGCCGTACGTGTACATACGTGTATGGAAACTAAACATGCTGGTGGTACCGTTTACTCACCGTGTAAAGACGTGATGTCATGCATGCCACATGCCCACGCATAATTTTCATATTTTGTTGCTAAATTTTCCTAAGGTTTTGTTTTGGTCAAATTGAATTCACAGCTGGCTAACCTATAAGGAATCTTGCCACACTTCATATGTGAATGACATTGCGGGACTCTATTGCAGAGAGAAAGGTAATCTTTCTTTGTGGAGAAAAAAGAATATCTACATCAGGAATGGTCTAGTAATTTGGCACCTCATTTGTCAGTGTCTATCAAAAATGTCCCGTCAATTACATGTAGAGGATGAGACAAAGAGACAAAAGAAAGGAAAACGATATAAAGTGGTTCGGGGTCCTCTTACGTGGCGGATTTTAGGACTTGACACCCTCCTTTTGACCCTATACAAAAATTGTAGTGTTGAACAGTCCAGACATATAAGAGAAAAGTGGGGGTCCCGTTGGGTAGTTTTAACCTTCTTTTCGTATAGTGATAAAGTGCGTACCCGGTTGGAGATGTAGTAAGGCATAATATTGTTGTAGCAAATGTAGCATTGCGATCTCGAAGGATAGACTACATAATCTATACATGTCCTGAACTTACCAAAAATCATTGTTCTACCCTCGGTTCTTCTGAAGCTGGCAAGACGACTAGTTCTTTGTCCCTTTTTGTTGACTTGTGTAAGTGGAAGACCCATTCTTGTTTCACGAGGTTCGGAAGCACCGTAACACTTTAGTTGGCATGATTAGGTGGTCTTTTGTGAACGAATGGAATGCGAGAACCTTTCAGGCTCAATTCAACTGTGTCAATTGAATGAAGAAACCCCAAGAGATCACTTGGTACGAGCAAGAGGCCTCGTTTTATCAAGTCTGCGCTTCATCTTGTTTCTATATTAGTTTGCCATTTCCTTTTGCTCCTTGAGCTTTCCTGCATAGTTTTTCTTTCTCGATTTTGCTAGCTGAGAATTAAGTTAGTGCACAGTCAAGTACTACACCATCGGATTTCCATCGTCATCATCCGTGTACCTATGAAATGCAAGTTGGGTTGCAAGTTTGCTGCAAACATTTTCGATTGCAAGTAGGGATGTAAAGCGGTGCTCGGATCAAGCCCGCTTCATACTCATCTTTAGACAAATGAATTGCATCTGAATTGCAACAAGTTAGCTTGATTTAACTAGCTTGGTCTTTTCGCGGGACGCCACTTTGCAATACAATTGCAAATGAGGTTTCAACTAAGAAAAAAAAACATTTTTGGACTGTTTGATTTGCTTCTTAATCCGTGCTAGGCATGAATTTCAACAGAAATTTGATTACGTCACCTGAGTGAAATTAGCATAGTTCTCATTTGACGTCACACCCTTTTTCTCTCGCTCTCCATATACCAAATGAAATGTAATCCGTTTGCAGTCGCAAAATAAACATGGAACTGTGAAGATAGCGGTAAAGGCACGCTGCGGGCTCGGCAGGAATTTCACACAGAGATCAGAAGTTTTTTTTTTTGAAACGATTTTCGTATTATTAATAAAGAAGGAGGGGAATTGACCGGTTCATTAACGGGGAACCGGTCGAAAACCGTTACAAATGCACCAATGTAGTCATGACACCACATTGGGCAGACCCGGCCAACCTGGCTACCCACATGAATCATACATCGCCGAGGAGAAAAACACCATCAAGGTCATCACCGAGCGTCATCGTCGTCACTCCTCCCCGAGCAAGCGATTCTGACTTCACCTTGGACGACCACCGACGACGTCCTCGCCCACAGCCGACGCCGAGAACCATGTCGGCCTATGCCAAACAGTTGACCCAAAGCGTCGAGGAAGCGGCAGCTCCGACTTCGACGAAGAGCTTCACCGGAGAAAGATGCACACCTTGCATCGACGGAATCCGCGAGGCCGCAGTAGAAAATGTCATCGTTGCCAGCCTGCCGCCCCGCGACACGCCGCTCCGACTTCAGGACTTCACGGCGGGACGCAACACGGACTGTCGGTGACGAAGGACATGCCGCGACTCGGCTCCGCTCACCATTGTCATCGTTGCCACACAACTCGCAACGCCACAAAGCACCCCACCTCCAACCACTGGTCCCTCGACCGGTGCGCATCTCCAAGAATGATGCCCCCAAGGGGGAGACGATGCCGTAGCGCCGACACCATCCGATCCACGGATCAAGGGTTTCCCCCGGAGATGGAGGTGGCGTTGGTGAACGCGGAAGGGAGCCGGCGGCGCGGGGCGGCGAGGGGGGGAGGGACGCGGATCGCGGGCGCCGGGCGGCGGACGGCCGCGAGGACGGTGCGGGAGGCAGCGCCGCGCCACGCCATGCTTAGGGTTCAGGCGGCGGAGGAGGTTGGGATGTGGCGGCGGAGGGCCGTGGGTTAGGGTTTTAATATGGGAGCGAGAAATGGGCCGGGCTCACGGGGTAACTTATCCGGCCTATTTCCAAGGGATATTAGTGTTGTGCCATGTCGCTAAAACAAAAGGTTCAAGCTAAAGCTGAACCTGCCCATAAAATGCAATTAGTAGTTTCAAAAAAATGCAGTTAGACCACCGTGCTTGAAGAAATCTAATTTTTACTAAAAATTGAACGGAAAAACTGTACAATACTTCTATAATAAATACAAATTTTTCAGTCGCATCCGATGAAAAAGAGAAAATAAAAAAAAAAACTTGCAAAATCAGTAAGTAAATGCACAAATTGTTAACAAAGATGAGGGTTTTCATCTTTTCACCTACTAAATTTGACCGAACCAACTATACATCATGTCATTAGAGATGAACCCAAGGATACCAGTATATCACTATGAAAAGTGTATGCAAATTAACAGCTGACCAATCATAGTAAGCAAACCATAAATCCAACAAGTGCAATCGTTCAAAGGTCTCACCATGCAGCTGGCTCCAAAGATAAGCTTCCAAGCAAGATGGAGCACCATGTTTGGTGACATTGCTCCCAACAATCTGTCCCTAGCTTAATTTATATTAGAGTGAATTCCAGTTTTTACCAGACCCCTGGGTTAAAAAAAAGCTCGGTTGCCGGCGGTGGTGCCGCGACGACAGTGGGTGGCGGCGGGAAGAGGAGCTCAAGGGCTCCTAGGATGCGGTGGACCACCGCGCTTCATGCGCACTTCGTGCGTGCTGTCGAGCTCCTCGGTGGCCATGAGAGTATGTGTTCATACAAAACTCAACAACAATTCACTCATTACTTTGATATGATGGTGTTGTTTTCCTGAATTTTAGTATTTGAATAGCTCAATTAGTAGATGTATATGTATATGTTACGCATACGGACGCGCAATCACATGAAATAGTTCTTGCAAATAGGCCTTTCCTTTTGTTGATTTTCTCTTTAGTCGATCTTATGTTTCCTCTCTAGTTCCTCATTTTCCAAGGAAGGTTGTATCTTATTGGATTTCTCTCACATCCAGAAGTATAATGTCATATAATTAATCACATGCTTTCTCCTCATTTTAGTTTCCCTTTATTTATGTGTCAATAGTTCCTGTTGGTTTCTTTAAAAAAAATCTTCCTTTTTTTGTTGCAACTTCTTCCAGGAGCAACACCAAAGTCAGTCTTGGAACTGATGAACGTGAAGGATCTTACACTGGCACATGTCAAGAGCCACCTGCAGGTGAGTAATAACTAATGGAGTCTTCTCTCCTACTAGCATGGATTCATGTTATCTCACAAAAACACTTCTTTTTAATATATATTCTGCTAGCTTCCTGACCACTCGTAAACAAAAGGATGTATAGTAGCTTCTGACCAATTGTACATCTTGTCCTTTCTTCCTTGATATATACACCCCATATCTATATAGATATAGTTCCATATTTCTTAGTAAAGCCTAAAGCAAAAGGAAGCACAATAGCTTAAGCAATAGTAAGCTAATTAATTCCCATTTGCTAATATTTTTCTACATATTCTATTCCATGCAGATGTACAGAACAGTGAAGGGCACAGACAGATCATGTGTTGCAGGTAAAGCACATAGTGTCTACATCATCAACACCTTGATGGCTTAATCCCCTTGGTATAAATTAAATTGCTTGAGTTGATTTCTTCAAGTCATGTTACATACAATGCTGAATTATTGGCATGGGATAAGTGTGTGTCATCTCTAGCTATAACTCTTATACTGTGTGCCCCATAAATCACACTGTAGAGTTAGCTTGTACCTAAATGTTTGTACAGTATTTTATGGTGTGATAAGACACACGCATAAGTTTAATTATATATATGCGGTCTGTTTGCAGGCCATGGCCAGACCAGAGACATGGGCTTTCTGAGAAAGGGTGCTAATATTGGTGCTGAGGTGATCGATGGCTTTGATGGGTCCAACTGCAACATGGTCAACACCACTTCCAATCATATAACTAATAGGTTTGTACATTAATCTTGTATGATCAAACCCAGTCTTCTAGTTAAATTTAACTAGTGTACATGTCAATAAATAGTGTCGTTTTGTTTCATTATCTTGGTTTTGTGTCAGCAAGATTCTGCAACTTTGCTGCATCTGAGTATTGATGCATGCGTTTTACATCACTTGCCTTATATTATACTCATGCTGCCTTGTGTGACATAGGCTAATATGCGTGGACTTGAAATTGGGATGTCAGGATCTAGAGGAATTTGAATGCACTATTTTAGTTGGTGCAGTCAGCTTAATTAGACTATATACGTACGTCTATATGATGCTGAATACAGCCGAGTCTTTAATTGTTCTAACGTTTTGGGTTTAGTATTGCATAGTTGAGTAGTTGATTGGACGTTTAAGTGGACTTGCATGTTTCGCTCTACATGTGGAAAATTTAAAATCCTAAACCAGCATGCCACCATTCTTTAGAGTGACATTTGGCAGCTATATGAACGTACAATTCCAACCTCTCCCTCCCCCCCACCCCCCGCACCCCCCGCACCCCGCTAGCTCCGAGGGCTGCGGCATAGCCCGATGGCTTCTTCCTTAAATGCCTGTGTGTGGTGTTGGGTTTTAGCTAGTACCCCGGTGAGGCGGTGAAAATCATCTCTTGACTAATAACTCTCGCTAATGTCACTGCTCTAAACAAAATTATTTACTTATTGTGGGTATAATTTCATACTAGGGCATCTTCTATCCCATGCTATTTTCTTGGGGTAAATGCCCAACATAGCCAGCTTGTTGGATCTTGTGACCATATCATTTATTAACACCCTTCCTTCACCTTGGAGTACCAGATCTAGTCGTGCATACCCAATATTTTTCATATGCAGTGTCATGATTGAAATAAGACCATATCATGATGTGCATTCTCCGTGTGTTGACTCTTATGGAAGAGAAGATGGTGGCTAATCAACGTCTTTCACCAGCTAATTTTTTTGTGAAACACGGTACCGATGCTCACATATACGCGCTTGTACTCACCCCTATGAACGCGCACGCACACACACTCTACCTCTATGAGCACCTCCGAAAGACTGAGCCTGCGGTCGGATCTTGAAGTTGACGAAGTCACCACATTCGCCTCGCTGTTGACTAGCTTGCATGGGCTTGACACAACATTGTGGCTTGCGGTTGGTGCTTGGCGAAACGACCTAAAGATGATGACACACATGCTTAGCAATCGTGATCGACATTCATGTGTACTAGTGTGTCGAGTTTTTGCCATCGTGGCATGACCATCGGTGGTACATTGCGCTTACCTTGTTAGATTTTGTCATTATTGTAACCTTTATTTTCGCTGGTTGTTCTCAAATTAACTAGGGTTTGCCCGGAAGTCTCAACCAAATTTCCTTGGTTTGAAAAATAGAGCTTAACCCCCTCTTTGGTGTATTCAATATATAGTGAATAGATATAAACTTCAATTTTGAAGTTTGGATTTCAATTCAAGAAACATGCATGTATGCTAGTCGGCCAAATTTAGGGATTCAAGCATGCTTTAATTTGTGTTTCTTGATTTGATATGAAAGTTTTCCCTAGGATCTGAAAACATAACGAATTTAGATATTTAATGTAGTTATTATTTATGAGATTGTCATGTGGTGTCATCGTTAATGACAACGACATGCCTTTGTCTTGACTTAAAATTATACATCATTATTTTATTACTTGCACAACAAAGTGTCCTCTCTGTTGGTTTCTTTGATTTGAAAGAATTTCATAGAATTTTCTGAGAAATGGATTTACTATGTTGGTTGTTTGATTGAATTTATTTCTAAGGATAGACTTGCACCCTTTTTCGGAAAAATAATCCATCCACTCAAACTTTATGTTATAGCTCCTTTGTTTTCTATGCATCAACCAGTGTATGATCAAAATTATTGTAATAATGTCGGATTCAAGAAAACTTGGCATTCCAACCATGTTTTTTTTTTTCCTATTCCGGGATTTCGAGAATCCTGTGAACCAAAATGACTTTAACAAGGTTACCTAACCGTGCATTAGAAGCAAATGGGAGCTCTCTGATTGCGATCCCTATGATTAACGCACAGCCTTTCGTACAACTCTCGATCAGTGCCCTTTTCAGGTGAGATATGATGAAATAATCCATCATATACCCCTCAATCCCCTCAACCCACCATCCATCATAATCTTTTCCCTTCTAGCTACCTATTTATCTGATCACCTAATTGTAAACTCCCAATGCATGCATGCATGGAGACCACTTTGATATAACTTTTCCTTTCCTCTCCCATCTGTCTCTAGCTTCCCTTGAGCTGTATGTAGACGTTGCACTGATCGATTGGAGGATAGCTCGGTGCAGCTCCTACCTTCATGATGCATAGGTCGACCTTTTCCCTCCACCATTTGTAGTTTACACCGAACCAGGTTCTATATGGCTTTTCTGTGAGAGTGATCAGAGGCTTCAGCGCTGTGTTTGTGGCCGATCCGATCAGATGATCCAGATCCATATCAATTGTTCTCTGGCCGGTGGCCGGTGGCCGGCCCCATCCGGGGTTGCACCATTGTCTGCTGGAATCTTGCAAGCAACAGGAAGAAGAAAACAAGGGAAACTCCATTAGCCTTGACCAGGGCAAAAGCCTGTCCTGCCGTTTGCTGAAATAGTGGCGAGCATGGACAAGCCACTTGGCAGCACTACCACAGTCTCATCGATGTGCTGGCCTTCTGTTAGAAAACCTCCATATATGTCTCACCAACACCCGGCCTCCTCTTCTCTTTTGTCAGATGTATCGATGGTCATATCTCATGCCTAACTGGCCTAGCTAGCTAGATCCTCCCACTTCAAGATAGTCATGCACTTAGTACCTTAGTTGCACTAACATTATATTATACGAGGCGAGTCACTACTACTTAAGTACTTATCATCTGGTCGCCTTCTCTTTTGTTTCTTGGTAACGGCGGCGACCATGAATATATGGATGTGATGGCATGTAATAAAGCAAAGGCGTACAGCGTACTCATGTACAAGAAAGTTCATAACTTAGAAGAAATACATTCTAAACGAGTTTTGTAACGGACAAAAGAGGGGCTCCTACGGCCAGGCGCATACGGGCTGGTGTCTGCCCGGACAGCAATTTTCGACCCAAACTTGGCCCAAGTTTGGGGTGGCTTTGGGGCGGGACGGACAGGCGCTCGGTCCGCCACTTTGTCCTCCCTGTCCGCGTCGGGCCCAAGGTCCAGCCACACAATCCCCTCCCCCAAACCCTCGCTCGGCCGCCATTCCCTTCCCCAGCCGACGCCCCAGCCGCCGCCGCCCCCACACGCCCTCGCCGCCGCCCCAGCCGTTCATGGAGGACGGGCTGTCCAGATAGACGGCCGCTACCGGCGCCGCCCTCCTCGCGGTGAAGAAGGAGCCGAAGCCGGCCTCCATCAAGCGACAAGGCCGGAGGGAGCGGACTCGCTCGTAGAAGGCCGAGGAGAAGGCCGCCCTCGAGGCGGCCAAGGAGAAGGAGAGGCTCGCCGCCATCGCGCAGCAGGCCAACTCCGACCTCATCGCCGTCCAGCCAGCCGCCCGAGCCGTCCTTCTCCTCAAAGGTGAGGTCTTTGCAGGGGCCTACGCTGCCGCCTCCGGCCTCTCCCCCGACGCGGTTCCGTCCGTGGAGAGCTCGGTCTCCTCCGCCAAAGGCAGGCCGCCGAGAACCGCGTCCCCTAGCCTATCGACGCCGTCTCCGGCCGCCGCCAATCACCCGGTGTCACGGCTGGGTTCCCGCGAGGAGTCGCCGGAGATTTCGTCCGTCCCGGCCGAGCCGAAATCCCTCGACCTCAACCTGACCCCGAGTGCCGTCGAGGGCCGGCGTGGCAAATCGTAGACGATGGCAGGTGGCAGGATGAGGATGCCCGAGCCCCGTGCCCTCATGTTCGAGGGGTGCGACGGGTCCGAGTTCCCGCCGACGACGCCTGCCAACCCGGCGTACTTCGCCGACGATGCCATGGAGGAGATGATCAACACTCCGTTCGATCCCGCCGAGGCCGAGACACAAGAGGCCAACACATACTTCGACCCGGCCTACCTCGACACACAAGGCCCCGACACGAGTATGCCCGAGACGGAGCCCGATGTGGTCGACATTGAGGATGAGCCACTCGATGTCGACCAAGAGCACGCCCTCATCGCGGCAAGCCTCAAGCGGAAGAACATCCGCACGGCCTCCTACACGGACAAGGAAGACAAGGTGATATGCGAGTCATGGATGACTTATGGGCAAAATGCAAAATGGGGTGCCCAACAAAGGGGCATCACATTTTGGTTTAGGGTGCACAAGCATTTCCATGAGCAAAGGAAGTTGGCACCCTACAAAATTGAGAGTGATCGCAACGAAGGATCACTCACAAAAAGGTGGCAACACATCTCGGCCGAGTGCTTCAAGTTCCAAGCGGCCTACGAGCATGTCAAGAACAGGCCGGTGAGCGGCTACGGTATTGACGACAAGATGAACCAAGCCTTGGAGTACTTCAAGGTGGCCTTCAAGACCAAGTTCTCCTTGGGCCATTGTTAGGACATGATCAAGACTTGTCTCAAATGGCAAGAGAGCTACAACTCCATGAAGAAAGGGGGTCTTGAAGGCTCGAAGAAGAGAGCCAACGATGACCCCAATAATGATGTGAATCCCGGCCAAATCTCGGGTGGCCGGGCTGTGCGTCCTAGAGGACACAAGTCCTCGGCGCAAGACATCAAGCGTGAGGCGGCACAAGCCCAATTGGAGGAGACCTTGAAGACGTTGATCGCCGGCAAGGAGGAGTCCACCGCCGCTAGGTACGAGGAGAAGTGCAAGTACAAGGAGGAAGCCAGGCCGTTGGGGGCACCCCAACCCCAAACGGACAAAGGCCCTAAATGTGTCCGCTGTCCGCCCCCAAAGAGACAAATGCAGACCATTTTTGGGTAGATCAGTCCACTAGCTGTGAACTAGGCGCTCACTTTCTTGAGGACAGTCCATAGTGATATTACTGGTGTTTGCCTGACGTACCCGGGGTCCCTCGACATGAAGTTCCGACTCATATATGCTAATATTCATTGACTGATTGATTTGTATTGTACCACGCGCATTCATGCAGGATGCCAGAGTCACCAGCTGGAGCGCAGGATCATCACGACGCATGGACGAGACTGGAAATAGCAGCAATGCTGTCATTGCCACCTTACCTGACGACCTCTGAAATATCTGACGATCATGGAGACATCATGCCGGAGACAATGTCCTCGCCGGCGCCGAACAACACAGCAGCAGCAGCGACAACGTCGACGAGACCGAGAGCTTCGGATGGTCAACAAGGCAGCTGCGCTATGACAAGGGCGGCATTGGGGACTGTGTAGATGACCGCGAGCTGCAGTACCAGCAAGATGCGGCCATGGTTATGGCTCCGAGCCTGGAGATGAGGCTTGGGAGGCAAGGGTGGCAGCAGATGGAGTCCTCAGCGTCGGCCTCCAAAGAGCTAACCTCCATCCTCAAATGCTTGTGATTTGTGAAATTAATATGTTATTAATTAACTCTAAGTCGTCCAACCAAAAGCTCAACAAAGGAAGAACAACCATGAGAAATTAAAGCTAGCCAGATTTTGCTGGCTAGTCCGGTCACTCCTTTGATCTCTTCGTGTTCTTCTTGTTGATGTAATTTTTCTGACAAGGGAAAAATAAATTAGCACCGTGGCACGTACACCCTTTATCTAAGCCATACGTTTTATGTTTGGCCTAACACTTTTCCCTTTTGTTTCTCAGAAATGATAACATGTAGACTTAAAAATTTGCAGTCCACAAAACAGAAGAACTACAACGTTTAACAAAATCCAGATTTGCTGGCGCATCGTAAATATCAAAAGCATTTTTGTGAATAAACTCTTTCCTTTTAAGTTTTTATAGTCCGCCACCTAACTATAAAGTTTTGAAAAAATGTAATTCCAAAGAGTTGTTAATCATCAAAGTTTCAAATTCGTATGTTCCATCATTTGGAAGAACAAAAAAAAAATGAGTTTACAAACAAGACAAATGTGGACCTTTACGTAACACTGGAAAGTCTTTGATAATGGTTAAACCCCCTATCCACCCATCCTTTTTTGTCAAGACCCGTGCGTAGAACTTTCTCCCTTTTTTTCTCACAAATGATAAATCATATAAACTTGAAAATTTGTGGTTCAACAAAATAGAAACAGAAGAACCACATTGTTTAAAAACATGCAGACATTTTGGTGCACCACAAATATCGGGAATGAGGATTTTACGAAGGATGTATACCATTTTAATTTATTATTGTCTACAGAAACTCTGAAGTTCTTTTGAAACCGGATATTCGTTTTGGCTCTGGGGTCTAGATACTCCTGATATCTAAACCGTTGGACTGCAACAAGATTTGTGCTAGTTGTTGTATTCCCACTAGTATTTGAACCTGTCGTGCCTTTTATGAATAGTGTCAGGGCCCGCGTCTGCTCCTCAATAAATGTGGTGCCTGCCGTTTGGCTATCTGATGGTACAAAGATTTGGTATATCATGTACCGTGAATTTGGTACACCTGGACCCTCAGGTTTGCCATCGTCTTTGTTCAGCAGTCATTAAATATGCATCCACTGTGCAACGAACCACTACTGGCATATCTCATCGCACCAAACAGCAGCACCAGATTCATGGCGTTTTGTTTCTTCATGCGCTCAAGGTTCTGAGGATACAGAGGCCCTCTCTCTCATCCCGTCTCCTTTTCTCCTATATCATTTCGTGACATTCGTTGCTCGCCACAAAACCAGATTTTGGCACTCGTTTTACCTTCTACCAATGTCATCGTTACAGCATAAGCTTCATCTTTCTATCGTTAAAAAAAAAGTATAAGCTCCAATCTCCTCATTTGGGAGGTGTTTATACATTTTGTCTTGTCGCCACTGCAGTTTGACCTTTGGCTATATTGGGTTGGCCGTATTCCTAGTTTAGTCGACAGCAAATAGTCATGGATGTTAGTATGCTCCCGAATCTACAGCTCCCTTGTTCTAGCATAGTAGCATCCCAGTCTCTACGGGTCCATGAGATAGACCATGGCATGAACATGAATCACGCCAAGGAAAATCCCTAAGAAGTATTACTTCTGTAATTATTGAAGAGCATACCCGATGAATTAATTAAAGAATAGAGCATAGCTGAAAGAGGGAATTTGCTGGTCACAGCTTGAGGAGTGATCGATACAAAAGTACAAGACAAGTGAATCTCTGCATCCTTGTTCGTTCACTCCGTCCACAGATCAAGCACGAAGAGGATGACCGCCCCGTCCTGGCCGGACTCAGATGGGGGCAGGGCTGCTGTTGAGGAGCACAAGCCAGTAACGAGGTATGATGAGGCGCCGGTCTCGCTGCCCAGGGCAGGCCGGTGCGATCCCGGAGCACGTCCAGGCCTGCACGAGGATGCGAGACGGCGACTTCAGGTCGAGTAAGGGTGAGCGACGAGATCGGCGGTGAGGGCGAAGGGAGACGCGTAGACGGGGAAGAGTAGAGCGCTCAGCCGCTCAGGTATGGAGAGTCAAAGCGGACGGCTCCGACGAAGACGACCGACGAGTGGCGCACCGGATCAAGGAGTTAATTCGCCTCCGACGATCTTCCGTTATTCGGCCGTCGGGAGAAACGGACCGATTAAAAATCTCTCCTCCGCTTGTGGACCCGTAGTACTCTGTGACAGGATACGTACGAAGCAATACAAGAGTTTCTACACGGACGTATATCTCCAGAATATGCTTTTGGCACAGATCCCCTTGCGAATCTAGTGGTCCAGATATCAGGACTAGCTGGACACGGGAGCCAAAACGCTGCCCCCGCTTTTGAAACCTTGTATAGTATAAAGTAGTAATAATAACTAGCAAATTGCCCGTGCGTTGCAACGAGTGAACAAATGATGAATAATTTTCAAAATAATAAATTAAATATGAAGATTCGGTTGAATGATAAATAATTCTTCCGCGTGAACCGATCACTGGACGGGTTTATTTCTCACGGGAAGTCGGAAACATTTTCTCACCTCTTTTCTTGATGATATTACAGTTGTAAAAGAAAGCCTGCTGCCAGCTAGAATGCCCAGTGTCGGAGTTCAACCAGATGTAATGCAAGTTCAGTAGGGAACCCACGCCACAACAGAAAAACACGACACATATCAATTTCTTTTGTGAACCAAAGCAGCTCTAAACAAGGAAAATGTAACTGCCGGTGATACTTGGATCATGGCACACTGCTCCACCCACTGCCAGTTTGTGGAATTGGTGAAGGTAAACAGATCAATTTCCTTCACGTAAGAACAACACTTTTACCACCAATCGAAGTCGAGTTCCCAGGTTCATCCACGGCGCTGTCGGATGGAACGGCGCAACTCGCGGAACCAAGTAAAGGTGTTGCTGACGGCCACTGGCGAGAGCCGGGAGGCAGCTTCTCTGAATAAATTAGACCATGAATAAATTGGTAATAACAGAAGGGATTTCAGCACTGACATTTACCCATTCGGTAGAAAAATTGGAACTTCTAGCAAAGACGGTCCAATTCTCCCCTTTTCCGTCTCCAAGTCCACCGAATTACCCCATGTGCAAGCCCCAATCCCTATCTTCGCTATCATTTATATGCAACAAACTGAGATTAAACGGCAACTTGGGACGCAGCGCATGGGCCGGCAACTTGGGACGCTGAACTGAGAGCGGCTGGCCGCTGACCGGAAGCCTGGTCGCCTTGCCGGACCAACGCAATCCGGCAATTCCTCAATCGCGAGTAGCACAACACCGGGCTGCCGTCCACGGCGTGGTTGCATCAATACTTGATCTCGTCATCTCGGCTTGACTCTCGCCTGCCCACGCGAGGTTGCAGAGCACCCGGCCGATGGTGCGCAGATTGAAGGCGAGGACGGTGGTTCTCCCTTCGAGCGCACCTCCGCCATGAAATAGAAGGAGTGTCAGTCGGGAGACAACCGGTGGCATGGGCTAGTGGGCTTGGCGGCCGGAGTAGCCTACGGCGGCGGCTGGGGTTGCGAGATCCTATTCTCCAGCGGGTTCAGCCTTAGGGGAGAGAGGGGGTTGACTTAGCGAGTACAGGCCCAGCTGTCGGCGCAAGTTTTTCTGCCATCGTCTGCCAGTTGACGTACCAACGCACCAACGTACCATCACGACCGCAGACTTCCATTTAATAGTAAAGATTAATGGACCGTGCTACCTAGTGACCCACATAACCCCTCCCGTACGGCGCTTAATGGCCAAGAATTCCCGTACGCCAAAGGAAGCGCGCTAGCACCAGCACGCCGGCTCGCGCGAAATCTTTCCAGCTGGCTCACCCCATTATCAAACTGGGCTTCCACGTGATATATGGCCCAACAAAAACGATCCCAATTGCCAACAGACCCATAGCGACCCACTGACACAGGACTGGCTCCCTCACACAGTGCAGAGGCGGCGGCGACATGCCCCTGACACAGCGCAGAGGCGCCGCGACTGGCTGCCGAGGCGGCGGCGACCTGCCCCTGGCAAAGGCGGAGACGGCGACAGTGTAGACGACGCAACTAGGCGGACCGTCGTGCAGCTGCAAGTTGAGTACACCGCCAGCCCGCCGCTGAACTTGTTCCGGATCATTGCCATGTGATTGCGGGTCCCATGTCTGGTGTGTGCGCAGAGATTTTAATATGCGCTGGTCATGTATTTTCATGTGTATTCCGCCCTCTACAGGTAATTGATTGATGTTGCACTGGCCCCACCACAAAACGTGGACCAATAGAAGTTGGATTTCTGCCAGGAGCATCTGCCGCCGTTTGCAACCAAGCATTTTCCACGAGACGAGTCACTACTCACTACTTATCATCTGGTAGCCTGTGTCTTTTGTTTCTTGATAACGGTGGCGACCATGAATATATGGATGTGACACACACAAGAGTGCAGCAATATGTAGGCCGAGCTATATGGCTCTCGTTTCTGATTTTTTTTCTAAAAAATTCACTTTTGTTTGACACAACATATATATGATTTTTCATAGTGTGTTGTTTAATGTTTATGACATGTAATAAGACAAAGGCGTACTCATGTACAAGAAAGGTCGTGTATAACCTTCTAAAAGAGTTTGGTAATTAAATACTTTAATCCATATGGTGCCCTTATAGATCCGGCCACCAGCTGTGGACTAGGCGCTCACTTTCTTGAGGACAATCCATGGTGATCTCTGATTCTCTCTGGTGTTTGTTGCTTGACGACCGACGTAACCAGGGTCCCTCGACATGAAGTTCCGACTCATATATGCATTGACTGATTGATTCGTATAACCGCGCGCATGCATGCAGGAGGCCAGAGTCACCAGCTGGAGCGCAGGATCATCACGACGCATGGACGAGACATGCAGCAGCACCAGCAATGGTGCCATTGCCATCTTACCTGACAATCTCTGAATTACCTGACGATCATGGTCGCATCGTGCCGGACAATGGCAAGCCCTCGTCGGCGCCGAACAACACGAGCTGCAGCTGCGAAGCCGACAACGTCGACGAGACTGAGGGCTTCGGATGGTCAGCAAGGCAGCGGCGCTACGACAAGGGCGGCATTGAGGACTGTGTAGATGACCGTGAGCTGCAGTACCAGCAAGATGCGGCCATGGTTATGGCTCCGAGCCTGGACATGAGGCTTGGGAGGCAAGAGTGGCAGCAGATGGAGTCCTCAGCGTCGGCCTCCAAAGAGCTAACCTCCATCCTCAAATGCTTGTGATTTGTGAAATGATTAATTATAAGAAGTACTCGTGAAACTAATACTCTAAGTCGTCCAACCAAAAGCTCAACAAAGGAGAGGAACCATGAGAAATCAAAGCTAGCCAGATTTTGCTGGCTAGTCCGGTCACTCCTTTGATCTCTTTGTGTTCTTCTTGTTGATGTAATTTTTCTGACAAGGGAAAAAAAGTTAGCACCATGGCACGTACACCCTTTATCTAGGCCATACGTTTTATGTTCGGCCTAACACTTTATCCGTTTGTTTCTCAGAAATGATAACACATAGACTTAAAAATTTGCAGTCCACAAAACAGAAGAACTACAACGTTTAACAAAAATCCAGATTTGCTGGTGCATCGTAAATATCAAAAGCGTTTTTGTGAATAAACTCTTTCATTTAAGTTTTTATAGTCCACCGCCTAACTATAAAGTTTTGAAAAAATGTAATTCCAAAGAGTTGTTAATCATCAAAGTTTCAAATTTGTATGTTCCATCATTTGGAAGAACAAAAAAAATGAGTTTCTAAACAAGACAAATGTGGACCTTTATGTAACACCGGAAAGTCTTTGATAATGGTTAAACCCTCTATCCACCCATCCTTTTTTGTCAAGACCCGTGCGTAGAACTTTCTCTCTTTTGTTTCTCACAAAATAGAAACAGAAGAACCACATTGTTTAAAAACATGCAGATATTTTGGTGCACCACAAATATTTGGAATGGGGATTTTACGAATGATGCATACCATTTTAATTTATTATTGTCTACAGAAACTCCGAAGTTCTTTTGAAACCTTGTATAGTAAAATAGTAATAATAATTATAAGGTGGTATAGAAATGGAAGTAGATCAGAGAATTAGTTTTTAGATCATTATTTTTACCAAAAAAATTGGTTATATTAGTTGTTAGTTCATGGTGCATGCCATATAATTTATGAAACTAGCCTCCATAGCAAATCCATCAGGAATTCAGGACTATTATCACTTGATTGCAAGATCCAGTTGTCGTAATACAAGGACATGCATCGTACGATCTTCCGAGGAATATGAGAAAATTGGCATAGAAACCGATGTTTGTTGGCAAGTTCAGGCCAAAAAATCTCTATTATTGAGTTCTTTTTTAGGTGGTCTTCCCTTGTTATCTACAAATAGTCTATCCTTGTCCATGTGTCAGCCACCAGTAAGACTTCTCATATGGCCATACCTTCCATGATGACTTTGTCCCCGAGTCAGACTTTCCATTCTTGATGAAACTATGTACCAGTTGTCTAACCAACCATACATCGCAAATTCTTCATGACAACTTGCACTATTTATCCCACGGTATATGAGCTACCAAGTGTCCCAACCTGTATTTATAAGGTATATGCACCTTGTGTGTCTTATTACACTAATACAACTTTCTCCAAGTCTACCTTGTAATACATGCACATATTTGATACGAAAACTCATAAAATAGTGGGTTGGATCCTAGTTTCCCTCATTTCATTGAAAATTTCGTTTGCCTTTGTCCTTTTGAGAGGAATTGTGCGCCTCTTTTTAATTGTTGATTACATGTTAGCAGAAAATATTTACCTAGCTCCAACTTGTAACGGGGACGAAGGAACAAACATGCTAGCTCCTCCATATTGGGGTGACTCATTAGGCGCTTTGTGTTAATACCACTTTCCTTGTTTCTATCTTAATATTTAAACAACGTTCCTTTATTATATATCCTTTTCTTTCTCTGTCTTTTGACCAAACTTTTCATAGTCTTCCATGCGCTTCAGGGATACATAACCAATCTGTCATTTAATGTAGAAAGTATTTATCTAATATTGTTCTTTTCACCAATTTCTATATCATTTGTTTTGATAATTTTTTGTTTTTTGACGATAAACTGAATTTACACACAATGTGGTTTGTCATGTTGTTTCCATTGAATATGGAACGATTTTTCAAGTTACGAAAGACCTTTGTCCTGAAATCTGTGAACATATTTCTATAATAAAAACAATAAATCTTTTGGGGGAAAATCTTTGTGAGTGGTAGTATCTGTCTATATCTCTTATACAGAAAAACCCCATGAATATGCATCAAATATTTTTGATCTCAATCCACTAGCTATCCGCATCATCTAATCTTGTAGCCATTAAATTGTCCATGTCCTCTCCACTGATACTTATTAATAACTACATGCAAGCTACACATCATCCATTCTTTACACGATCCAAGTATTCATATTAATAATTTATAATACACACTCATCTCATGTCTATTAAATATAATAGGAGTACCTCGAATATCATGAGTTGCATTTTGCATATTCTTTTAGACAACATAATGTATCATACCATTTATATGTTTTTGTTGACACAAAATATTCTAAAAAGATCTTGTTGCAACGCACGGGTTATCCTTCTAATTTCATAGGTGATACATGTACATCTTCCATGGATGCATGATAGAATATAGAATTAAGTTTCTAGATATATACATTTTGTTGTACTTATCTTTTAATATAAAAATACAAGATTTATACAATGAAATTGCTAGTTTCCAGCGTAGTTTCATAAATAAAAAATTGTAATTATAACTTGGCTACGGTGGGCCGACCTGCTTGGTTTGATGGTTCCGTTCCCCAGCCCATGCAATGCTCCTGCCCACTAGTAGATACAGGTGGGTATCATGCATCAGATTTGTGGTTTAATAGGCCCAAGAAATAGACTGGACAAATGATTTCCCTCCACCAGAAAATTTGATTTCCCTGAACAACAAAAAAGCAGATAACTTGATTGTTCTCCAGGGGTACTAGGAAGACTGCTTACATTATCTTACGTTATCTGTTCGGCTCGTCTTTCTTTACCGCTATGACCATCATTTGTCGACTCTCGCACCGGCTAGCCGATCGTAATCAGACAACGTGGGGCGGGTAGGTCTGCGTCACTGCCACGAAGGTAGACGATAGGAAGAGACGGCAGAGCATTTTCGTCCATTTTGCCGGTCGCCGGTCGGGTCTTAGTGTAACGATCCAGCCTGATGTTGATGGAGTCGAAATGCAGCTTCTTCCTTCCAGAGACATGCGCCCAGAGCCAGAGGGATCAAACCGACAGTAGTTTTGGTCACCGGTATAGTGTCATCGCTAAACGGTGTGCCGTCTCAGCTGATCGCTCCATCTTTGTCCTGGCGCCCAGACAACAAACCAGCCCCGCCGGTTTCGGCCAGGATCAGGCGCCCTACTACGACCCGGTACGTGGTCAGCACTGTCCAGACCAAACAGTGACCCGCCGGAAGGTTCAGCAAAACCGTGGGCACGGCACGCCTACGGTATCGTTGTCCGTGTGGGATCTGACGACCTCCAGTTGGAATGCCAATCCTCCAACCTATCTGGCGCCCTGTATATAAACGGCGCGGCGCCATGGCCAACAACATCCAAGGTGTCCCACTGCAAATTAAGCCTTCTATACGTTGGCATCCAGATCATTAGACATTTCGCTCCTTCGCCGGTTCATTCCACCCGATAAGTTAGTTGAGATCAACTCAAGCCCCGCGCCATCGCCATGTCAACGACAACGGCGTCCGACGTGGCCGGCGTCTGGTTCGGCGAGCTCTCCGCCGTGCTGCGTGGCAAGAAGCGGCAGGCCATGACGACGGCGAGCCAAGTGGAGCGCCAGCAGCAGCAGACGGGAGGGTCCGCCGTTCTTGGCAAGACGGAGGCGGCCCCGGGGGCAAAGCCCGGTGTGGTGCGGAAGGAGGCCGGCGGCGGGATGTCGGACGCGACGGTGTACCTGCTGCTCGACCACTTCGCACCCAGCTAGCTAGCCTGCCTAATTGCCCTGCCTGGCCGTACGTGTACATACGTGTATGGAAACTAAACATGCTGGTGGTACCGTTTACTCACCGTGTAAAGACGTGATGTCATGCATGCCACATGCCCACGCATAATTTTCATATTTTGTTGCTAAATTTGCCTAAGGTTTTGTTTTGGTCAAATTGAATTCACAGCTGGCTAACCTATAAGGAATCTTGCCACACTTCATATGTGAATGACATTGCGGGACTCTATTGCAGAGAGAAAGGTAATCTTTCTTTGTGGAGAAAAAAGAACATCTACATCAGGAATAATCTAGTAATTTGGCACCTCATTTGTTAGTGTCTATCAAAATTGTCCCGTCAATTACATGTAGAGGATGAGACAGACAGACAAAAGAAAGGAAAAAGATATAAAGTGGTTCGGGGGTCCTCTTACGTGGCGGATTGTAGGACTTGACACCCTCCTTTTGACCCTATACAAAAATTGTAGTGTTGAACAGTCCGAACATATAAGAGAAAAGTGGGGGTCCCGTTGGGTAGTTTTAACCTTCTTTTCGTATAGTGATAAAGTGCGTACCCGGTTCGAGATGTCGTAAGGCATAATATTGTTGTAGCAAATGTAGCATTGCGATCTCGAAGGATAGACTACATAATCTATACATGTCCTGAACTTACCAAAAATCATTGTTCTACCCTCGGTTCTTCCGAAGCTGGCAAGACGACTAGTTCTTTGTCCCTTTTTGTTGACTTGTGTAAGTGGAAGACCCCCTTCTTCCTTCACGAGGTTCGGAAGCACCGTAACACTTCAGTTGGCATGATTAGGTGGTCTTTTGTGAACGAATGGAATGCGAGAACCTTTCAGGCTCAATTCAACTGTGTCAATTGAATGAAGAAACCCCAAGAGATCACTTGGTACGAGCAAGAGGCCTCGTTTTATCAAGTCTGCGCTTCATCTTGTTTCTATATTAGTTTGCCATTTCCTTTTGCTCCTTGAGCTTTCCTGCACAGTTTTTCTCTCTCGATTTTGCTAGCTGAGAATTAAGTTAGTGCACACTCAAGTACTACACCATCGGATTTCCATCGTCATCTTTCGTGTACCTATGAAATGCAAGTTGGGTTGCAAGTTTGCTACAAACATTTTCAATTGCAAGTAGGGATGTAAAGCGGTGCTCGGATCAAGCCCGCTTCATACTCATCTTTAGACAAATGAATTGCATCTGATTTGCAACAAGTTAGCTTGATTTAACTAGCTTGGTCTTTTCGCGGGACGCCACTTTGCAATACAATTGCAAATGAGGTTTCAACTAAGAAAAAAAAAAAAATTTTGGACTGTTTGATTTGCTTCTTAATCCGTGCTAGGCATGAATTTCAACAGAAATTTGATTACGTCACCTGAGTGAAATTAGCATAGTTCTCATTTGACGTCACACCCTTTTTCTCTCGCTCTCCATATACCAAATGAAATGTAATCCGTTTGCATTCGCAAAATAAACACGGAACTGTGAAGATAGCGGTAAAGGCACGCTGCGGGCTCGGCAGGAATTTCACACAGAAATCAGAAGTTCATAATGCTTTCTCAAGAACCATAAATATTCCCACGTTATCGGCATGCATTGTACGTGCATTCTTTACGGCGTACAACTGAACTAACCGGTCGTAATCACACGTGGAGACAGCGTGACGGTACGCGTAAAGCGATAGGAAGAGACGACAGAGCATTTCCGTTAAGTTGACCGGCGGGCTGGGATTGCAGTTTGCCGTGTGGGGCCCGGCGCCTCCAACTAGATAGAATATGCCGATCATCCTGCCTCCCTGGCTCGCTAGTCGCTACGTTCTTGCCAGCCTATAGCTTGGCGCGCTATATAAATAATCCAAGGTGTTCCCTCCGCTGCAATTTGCAAATCCCCGTACGAACGTTGGCATACAGATCATCTATTTCGACCACAACCAGTCCGTCCCATTCCATCCGAGAAAACTAGCTGAGATCAAGGCCGCCGGCATCAACGGCATCGCCCATGTCTTCGACAACGACAGGGTCGGACGTCGCCGGCGCCGTCTGGTTCGGCGAGCTCTCCGCCGTGCTGCGTGGCAAGAAGCGGCAGGCCATGGCGCCAACGGTGAGCCACGCCGAGCACCAGCTGCAGCAGAAGGGAGGATCCGTTCGTGGCAAGACGAAGGCGGGAGCAGCGGCGAAGCTGAGCGTCGAACGGGAGGAGACCGGAGCCGGCGGTGGGATGTCGGACGCCACCGTGTACATGCTGTTTGACCGCTTCGCGCCTAGCTAGCTAGCTAGCCCACATTATTTGCTTATGTACATACAGTCATACAGTACAATACAAGCAAAATATCGATGGTGTGGGCTGTGCTGCCACATTATATTCTCTGTATGTACAATTCTTTCCTGATTGTTCAGAACATTGGGGGAGCCTCCAAGTTCACTAAGCCTCAGCTAGCTTAAGACCCCACGTTCATGTTTTGTGAAGAACACAAAGGCTTTCCTTAATTTATTGTTTTGTAAGTGTTGTGAAGCAGTTATACCATATTTAATTGGTTTACTGATCATGTTTACATTTAAATATGTGGCCTCGATGTGGCATGAACTAAATGCTAGCTATTGTATAAAAGTACCAATAATATATTTCAGGCTACATGAATCAATTTGTAAACACATAGTACTTTGGTTGGCCCAAACTTTACCTGAATATGATCGATCGATTCATTTTCAAGTGATTTACGTGTCGTACAATCCCGGATGTCAAAATCTCTTCATAGTACGCTGTCGAATCGATCCTCGATTCCACCATCGGTGAATTTCCGGTGGTAGAATAAGACGAGTTTGCGATATCATTCAACTCGAGAATATCAGACGCATTCTCTTAATCTTGATGACAATAGGATTGTAACGATTGATGCAAGATAACACGATCCTCTCGAGCATACTATAAATGTCCAACCAAGACTCGGCGTGTCCACAGCCCTCTGAATTGCTCAGACTTGCTTCTCAGGTGTGTTTTTTATGGCACCCTACGGTTGTTGTGTTCATAATTTTGGCTGTTATTTTCTGTTCAGATCTGAATGTTAAACAGTTATTCCTGTTGATATCATCACAAAATGAACTTAAAGAAGCCACCTAGATCTCAAAGGAGATTTTTTTTCCAGATGTTTACAAGATTGTTGTGAAAACGGAGAACAAATAGCATGTAAATACTGAAGCTTAATTATAATATGCGGTTGTGCCTATTTGATTTGGGTGCTTTATGAAGCGCTACTTGGAGTTGACAATCTGGCGGTAGATGGTCACTATGATTATAAGAAGACAATCATGATTAGTTCTTGTTCCCTCAATTCATGAGAATAGAAATACGTGGTAACCATCCTCATTTGTTTCAGGAATCTCTCTCTACAAGATTTATTTGTATTATCTGGTCAATGAACAGATAGGGCTTTGAAATAGATTTGTTTATCATGTAAATTCGGAAATTAAATATAAATTTACCAGATTTATATGTTTGATCTGGCCCATGCATAAATAGGGCTTTGAAATAATTTAGATTATTTGTTGTGAGGCTGATTTGAGCTTTGTAACTTCCATCGTGAATTAACAGATTGTTGCTCTTCCCTGCTCGGCGGCGACAATTAGCTTTAAGGCGGAGGATCAAGAAAGGTCGAGTGAGCAGGCAGCAAACGACGAAATAGCCTGCGGGTAATTTCTCGTTCTTTGCCCATGTTTTTATCATATTGCATTTCCTTTTTATTTCACTTATCAGGATATATTTTATCATGTCTCTTTACCAAAAATGATTTAAATTGATGAACGGGCAGTCACTGGGCAGGAAGAAATTGTATGGATGAGCACACACAGAGTTTTAACCTCAAGGAGGAGGAAGGAGATGTTGATGGGCTTCGACGGTGGAGCGACACGACCATGGTCATCCATTTTGCTTCTCGTGGCATCGATGTTCATGGGCAACGACAAAACATCCTAGAGGTAACTCGTGTTCTTTGCCCATTTTGTGGTATATTTCATTTCCTTTATGCAGATCATTCATCCCTGTTAATTAGGGTTCTCCCAGTTTTTCATTACTAAAACTGTAGAACATACTGTCTGGGACCGGCATAGTTTATTTATCTTATTGTAGAAATTATTAGGTTAAATTGTTAATAGCTTTGGTTCAGTTGTAAGATTGAGCTCCAAAACTGCACTATAAGCTGGTCCTAAAGCTATTCAAACCCAGACTCTACCTCCTCTCTTACAATTTTAGGAGCAGAGCACGGAATCGATTGGCTGCGGACTACACCGATGTTTATGTTCTCCAATACCGGCATACTATGATGAGCTCTTCCATACCGAAGGCAACCAATTTTATGTTTTCTTGGATTTTTGCCGGCAGTATATGCTACCACCAATTTTATGTTTTATTGTTGCAAAATTGGACACAAATGCTGGAGAAGTTATTATGCAGTACTTATTGATTTCTATTTGTGCAGTACAGCACAAGTTGTTATTGTCGGGTACTGTACCTCTTGACCTTGTGAAGACATGGTGAAGGAGGTGTGCTAATCCAGCTCGATTTTCCGTATCCCTCAAGCTACTTTTGTTATTGTGCCCATCACACTTCACCTTCCAATGGACGTTTGGCCTACAGATCTGTCGCTCACCTCTGAGTACCGATGCTTTTGTCTCCTACACTTCTTCCGAGCAATTATTATTGCAGATTCTTATTGATTTGTGCCATCATAAATTGATTGTGTTGAAATGAAAAATATATATGAGCTAGATGTAAAATATTTTCCATAAAACACAATGATTCTTTCCAAGATCATTGCTGTTGTGATATTACAAAAATGTACCAATGCAAAATAAAGTATTATGGAAATTTAGGCTTACAGATTGCTGTTGTGAGCACTTTGTCTACATACCACAGTGATTATGTATATTCCAATAGTTTTGTAGAATATTGGCTCATTTAGTAGGTGATTTCTTCAGACCTTCTCAAACCGATGGTTCCAAAAATACATCTGATTTTTCGTTTGGGGCAACAATATTATTTCATCACTGAAGTTATCCATCTAAAATTTGCGCTTGCTCTATTTGATCAATATAATTAGAATGGGAACTCTTTGCTTTGTGAATGTGAAATAGGATATTTATTTAATTGTAGTACTCATTCCTACCATCCACTTGCTAGTAGTTGGACATATTTCGGCATATCACTGATCTATCTGCAGCTTGCCCATTGTGGTCTCTTCCTACTGCTTGATAGGTCTTTGTACAGATTACAAGCATTTCTAATTGCTCCCATGAGATTCATAGATAGCACCATATGTCATTTTGTTTGTAGTTGATATCTGATTGTTTCCTTTTCTTTTAATCATTTTCTAAAAAATCGTTACCACTTAATGATATACACATGCAATTAGATGTCGACCAATCATCTGTTAATTTAATTATGCTTCTGACTGTCACTATGAGGATGCTCTGTTAGTTCGGCCATATGACTTCGTATATGATTGGCAACCTGTAGTGTCTACTCTGCTGTATATCTAAACTAAGAAGCATGTAGTTTTAGTCATTTATGTTTCCTTATGATTAATTATTTGCACAAACTAAACTTGCATTACCTCTACAGCCAAATGATCTTTGCGACCCTCATTTAAATTGCTTTGCGAATCACCACCATCACTATGAATGCTCATGGATTTATTTTATACTAAATGTACTGATAGTTTTAAATAACCGACTCCCACTTATTGCCAATCATATATTCTTTTACTCATGAATTGCAAGTACTAATACTTTTCACTTGCCTGGCAAGCAGTTCGACAAAATTCAAAAAATATCATTCAAATGTAGTAAAGCAGGTTATTCATCATTCGTGCATTTCTGACTTTGTGCAACCTGAAATCACCTTTCTGTGTGGTGTCCAGATATGCATGTGGCACAAACTGTTGAGTCATATGTGCAACATGGAACAGTTCTCCATTGGAGGCCACAACTCCTGTTATGGTTTCTAGAAACTACACTATTTTCTGTAAGCCAGTTAATGGGAATACAATTGAGATGGGACAAGAAACTTAGGTCTCCATATGTATGGCGATGTACATTATGATATTCAATATGATGCATTCTTGGTTGTCAATTTTGTATTATTTTGGCATATACACATTATTTGCTATTATCGTTGGCATCTAATCAATCAGTGTTCCTTTTGAAGTTTCTTTTTGTACACATTTTTTGTTGGTCAAATTCCTTGTGTACAGTGTGATTCTCAAACTTGCTGGAATATGCGGAGGCTATGCTTAATGTATTCCTAATAGTTTTCGATTGATATATTTGATTCCCATAACATTTCTCACAACATGCCTACACATACCATGTTTTAGAGGGTAGAGTTGTGCAATCAGGGGATAATGTTCATTCAGGGGATAACGTTCTACTTCAAGATAATACTTCTTCATATTGTATAAATTATTTTAGACGTGTCCACTATTACAGATGTTTCTGTGATCAAATGAATTATAGAAATTACCTTAAGGCAAGTAAATAACTTTTGTTTGATGGTAGCCACAGGAATTTAAAACTTGGAAAACAATAGATTTAAAATATATATAACTTAAGGCTACCTTAGTTTTGCCTTCGTCACCTGCGCCGCAACCGGTCATCTAGTGTTAGTAATATGAAGGGGTAAGAGGTTTGTTCTCTTAAATTTAAATAGCGCTGAGCTAGCGTGCCAGTGTTCTGAACAAAATGTTGAGCTGCCTGAAAACTGAACCAAACTACTCTCAAGATCTGACAAGTCAGATTTGTCTTACCCCTCAAAAGCGCAAAGTGTTGGGCTTTTTACTTCTACAGGATCTGGTTTTTTTCGTTAGAAAAGGGGAGATCCCAGCCTCTGCATCGATCGATGTACACATCTGTTTTTATTACAAAGTTCAAAAGTATCTCAAAGATTACAAATCAAGCATCGCATAAGGTTGAGACATGTATCAACCATCTAAAAAGAACCATCTAAAAAGGGACAACATTAGACCACTATGCTTGCAGTCGTCTAGTATGCCGCCGCCACGTAGCCCGGGAAGAACTCATGTGCGACCATGAGAAGCCGGGTAGAACCAGTAACCATAAGATCTCGCTGGTCCTGGGGCAGAAGATACGCCCATAACTGAATCCAATATGCTATCATATGAATAACCTGCATGATATGGAAATTCGAAGATCTATTCATGACAAGATTACTTCGACAATTCTGTATGGACCAACAAATAGCTCAAACGCCAATACAAATTCTAGCTTTGGTCTTCTTATCGATTTCATTTAACCAATTTCCAAACATATTTTTGATATTGGTTGGAATTGGAATGTTATACGTGCTAAACACAACTTGCCACACTAGTTGTGCTATTGTCTTCTCCGACCCACAAAAAGAACACTTGGTACATCTTTGCCATTTTCTTCTAGTCAGGTTATCCTTGGTTAGCAAGACTTTTCTATTTAGGAACCACATAAAAATCTTTATCTTCAGCGGTATTTTCAATTTCCACAAATATTTGTGCAAGCAAACGGTATGTCCATTAATCAAATCCTCATATATTGACTTGACGGTGAACTTCCCGTTTAAAGTTAGTTTTCACACAAATGTATCATCTTGGTCCGACAAATGGACCTCCATTAAGAGGAGACATAAATGATACCATGCATCCCATTTATCCCCATGTAATGCCCTTCTAAAACCAATGTTCAAAGGGGGCGCAACAGCCAATACATCATGTACAGAAACATTTTTCCGTTGTGTTAAATTATATAGTGATTGATATTGATGCAATAGGGGGGTGTCTCCCAACCAAGTATCTTCCCAAAACCTGGTAGATTGACCGTTTCCTATTTTAAAAGAGCCTCTATCAAAACTCTTGTTTAATACGCATGAGTCCTTTCCAAAACGGAGAATCAGTCGGACCAATCTCGACTTGAGCAAGTGTTTTACTATGAAGATATTTATTATGCAACAACTCCTGCCACATACCTTCTTCATTTAACAATTTAAACAACCATTTGCTAAGTAAACACTTTTTTTGAAAGGAATGCGGTAGGGGAAGCCCCTACAGCAGTTTTTGTTTTTTGAAAATAATAAGAACCCAAATTTGCGTATGTGAGGATTTGAACGTGGGTGGCTGGGTTGTATATCCACTTCCCTAACCAAGTGAGCTGGGTAAACAATGAATTGACTGCTAAGTAAACACTTATTCTTTAACTCAAGAACCTCAATTCCAAGACCCCCCCCCCCCCCCCCCCCGGACTTTTGGTCTACAAATTATGTTCCACTCAGTTAGTCTATATTTTTTATGCTCATCACTTTGCCAAAACAAACGTGACCTATAATAGTCTAATCTTTTTCATACCCCTATAGGTACTTCGAAAAAAGACAACATAAACATAGGTTGACTTGTTAACGGTGAATTGAGCAAGACAAGCCTATCTCCGTACGAGAGCAGCTTACCGTTCCAGCACCGTAGTTTGCCCGCAAAGAGACATTCTATTGGGTACCATTCAGCATTACGTAACTTTCTATAATGGATAGGCACACCTAAGTACTTAAAAGGTAAGACCCCTGACTCACAACCAAAGATTTGTCGGTATTGATCTTCTACCTCCTTTGCCTTGCCAGAACAGAAAATTTCACTCTTGTGGAAATTGATTTTAAGCCCGGAAAGTTGTTCGAAAATGCAGAGTTTTAATTTCATATTAACCGCTTTATCTAGATCACGCTCCAAGAATAAAGTAATATCATCCACATATTGAAGTATAGAGACTCCAGCCTCAACAAGATGAGGTATTAATCCCCCTACCTGCCCATCTTCATTCCCCCATGCGATAAGAATAGCAAACATATCTACAACAATGTTAAAAAGCATTGGAGACAGCGGGTCTCCTTGCCTAAGGCCCTTTTTCGTTTGAAAATAATGACCAGCGTCAACATTTACTCGGATACCAACACTTCCTCCTTGAATAATTTGCATAACCGAATTACACCATTGTTGTGCAAAACCTTTCATACACAATGCTTGTTTAAGAAAGGACCATTTAACCTTGTCATATGCCTTCTCAAAATATATTTTAAAGAGAACACCGTCCAATTTATTACGATGTAACTCATGGATTGTTTCATGGAGTACAACTACTCCCTCTAAAATGTGCACCAAATTTAGCCCATTAAAGATTTTTGTAACGCCATTAATGCCGCCATATATTATGATCTGGTTAAAATCTTGTAATAAATTGAGAAATATCTTGTAATAATTTTAGAAAATCTGAAATACAAGCTAGGCCATACATGCTATATAGATACAGCCTAACTTACGACCTGGCCGCATAATTCAAAAGGAGAGAAAACATAAACACAAGATTTTTCAACAGACATACTTATGGAGATGAAAACTACTCTTTGCTTCCTCGTGGTGCTTGTGCTGCTAGGAAGTTGCACTACTACTCAGGCTGGTACTACTCCATGCTTCACCATTTTTCGTGTCCTCCCTCAAATATGAGTTGGATAAGTTTTATGGCTCTGCATTTCTAACATATATATGTATATATAATTCATGTGAGACCTCCATATTGGTGGGAAAAAATCTAATTATTTTACTGATATCTTCTCTAGATACAGAGCAGTGCAATAAGCACCGTTTACATAGGCCCTGGTGCAACGATAGATATTGCAGAGCGCTATGCGAGGATACCTACAAAGGCGAAGGACTAACCATTAAGCAAGCTTCGTGTCACGGCCCATTTTTTCCCTTTAGGTATTGTGACTGCGTTTGTTGTGAAGCATAGATATTCTGGAAGCGGAGACACATACCCATGCAACGGAGACATGTAGGAAAACATCATGTGTACTTAGGGTGTCAAGGTGATGAAAAATAAGGCCTAATAATGATGCAATTGTTTGCGGAAATACATTTACACATGCTCGCATGGGTGTGAGAGGTATCTTTACCGTATATAGCAAGACTGTTCTGTGTTTTGAGATATGCAAAAAACATCTATGAAAGGAATATTTTTTCTATAAATCCCTAAAAGGAACAACCTCTTCTTTTGAGATAGGCGAGGGAGGAAGAGGGGCGCGGCTCGCCGGCGGCTAGGATTTGCCTCTGGTGCCGCCCGGGCGGGGGCGACTCGGGAGGGGAAAGGGAGAGGACGGGAGCCTGTTTTGACAAAGACTTGTTGACACGATTTAGAATCATCAAAACAGCGACCCATTGATCGATCATCTATCGCACTTATGATAATTAGGGACCGACACGCCACATGCGTTCCCACGTAGGGCTGCTTGTTTACACCGTACTAGTAACCGTGCATGTGCGACGCACGTCTTAACAATCAAAAGGGACAATTTATATGTAGAAAAACACCGTACCAGATTCTACGTGGATTACTTTTTTTGGTGCAAGTCAATAGCAGCACATGTATCTCAACAATGTGGTATCATAACTCATCATCTGCAGGAAGTCATGGTAACGTAGGTGAAAAAAGGTCAACTTGTGATTAAAAAATATCAGGAAGATTTATATTTTGCCCCAAAGTCGATTGATACGTATAACCATATAGTATAACCTTTCTTTTCTCACATATACTCAATGTACCTAAACACTTTGTGCAATATTTATGATGTTCAATCTAACGGAAAAGGCAGAAAAGTGGCAGAATAATAAAGCTAAATTACATCCAAAACTCTACTATAAATCAATTCAAAAATATTACTGATTGAAGACTTGCGTGTAGTGGCAGCTACTAACTGCATGTTTCTCGCAGACAACACAATTCAGACTGATTAAGTTGTGTTGCAGTGTTGCACCTTTCTTTTGTTTTTTTGCAGGAAGTTGTGTTGCACTGTTGTACTATGAACACTTTGCCAACTAAGGGTAAATTGCACATTTGGTCCGCAATGACTATCAGGAAAACAACACGGGCCGCCCGATTCTGGCAGCCGCGGAGCAGATCAGGGCCTTCTCAAGGACGGAGATGTTGTCCTGCCGAGAGAAAGGAGGCGCGCGGACGACCTACTCGTTGCACGTGCCAGTGCCCTGGGGCTCGCGTTCGGCAGCTCACGGCCATCAGCGTCCGTGCAGGTGTGCGAGGGCGGCGGAAAACGCTCGCGCCCGGAGCCCTCTCGCCGGCAATCGGATCACCGATCGCGTGCGCTGCGGGTACGCCGGGATCTCTGTCCGGAGTCCTCTCGCCGGCCATCGGGTCGCCGACCACGTGCGCCGCGGGTTCGCCGGGATCTCCGGCTGCGGATCCATGGTTGCATCAAGACGATTGGAGTAAGCTGGGGGCTGTGGAGAGGCGGCGACTGTCGCTGACGGCGCCGGCGTCGGGATCGCGGTTCGAGGTCTTGGCACCGGAACTGGCGGCTCTCGCCGGGATGGTTGTTTCGGACGCGGAGAAGATCGCCATGGATACGGCGGAGGACGTTCTCAAGGATGACTGGGAGGTGTCGCGGGAGGATATACGCCGGCCGCCTAAGTCCGACGAAGACATCGAGAAGGAGTTCTGGGCGGATATTGGCTTCCCCACGCCGGCCTCGCGGGTCTGGGAGCGATCGCCGCCGCCGCAGCTCGTCAACGAAGGTACGTTGTCTTCTTCTGTGTGCAGGGTGGACTCCGAATCCAGCGAGGGCGAGGACGCGTCGACATCGTCTCCATGCCGCGCCGGTGTCCAGAACGGTGGTGGTGGCTCGCCCCAAGCGCGGGCGCTACGGAGGCCGCCGCTGAGGATGGGGTGGCGGGGTCCTCTTCCTCGGCCTAGGATCACGCCGCCGCCGTGCCTCGGAGATTTTCTCCCGGCGTTGAACTCCCCCAAGGCGGCGCAAGATGGCGGGTCTCCGTCGGCGGGCGGGGTGGGCATCGGGGCAGCACAGATCACGGCGGCGAGCGCGGAAACAGCCGCTGATCCGAAAGTTCAAAATCAGCTGTCCAGTGGGCCCCAGGCATCAGCGACGGTCAGCCGTCCATCGCCCTGGGGGTATCTGGAGCGTTGGTACGGAGGGTTGTGGCGAGAAGATCGCGATCCTAGGTCATCTCGACCACCACCGCCTCGCTCGATACGCTCGCCCCCGTTCCTGCGCTCGCCGCCCGCCGTCGCCGCTCCTGTGCCATCTCCATCTCCGACGCCTTCCTCCCCGAGCTCGGGCCGCACGACGTCCTTCCGCCGATCCTTCGCGGAGGTCGCAGCTGTGTTGCCGTCCATGGCGGCGCCCCCTGGGCATGGCCCACCGTCTTGGGCTCCTAGGGCCAATCCCGGAGCTCAGCCGCGCGGCCCCGGCGTCGTGTTCGGAAACGCTGCCGGCCCTTCATCGGCAGCGCCAAGGCAGCAAGGCGCGCTACAGCAGGGGATGTCCGCGGGTGGACCTCAGCCTCTGGCGGGGTTTGCCTTCGGGGCTGCTGCTCAAGCGCCGGCTCGGAAGAAGAAGAAGAAGAGAACCACTGCGAACACGAACCAAGTTAACCAGCAGGGGGTCTTACCTGCTGCAGGTCCGCAGCAACATTTGGCGCAGGGGTCCGGTGTGACGCCGCAGCCGCATGCGGGTGGAGAACCGATGATCCCGGGTACTGGCCAGCCTGTCGTCGCTCCTCTGGCGATTGCGACGGACGTGGCGCCGGTTGCTGCAGCTGCACAAGGAATAAAGAAACCCAAGGCCTGGTGTTGGAAGTGTGCGGTGAATGACCACGCTACTAAAGATTGCCCCGTAAAACACTTCTGTCAAATCTGTGAGAATGCAAAACATCCGACTCCAATGTGTCCGACTTTGAAACTTCCAAGGCCGATGGTGCTAGCTGCTGGTCAAGGACACAGGGATACGATTTTTATACAGTTTCCAGATAATTTGTACAAGGCGGATTTGGTACCCAAAGATACTCCGGTGGCTCTTGTGAAGGTGCATGGCACGGCCGCCACCGCAAAACAGGTGGAAACCCAGGTGGCGCGGCTATGTCCAGTGAAGTCATGGTGTTGGGAGGCCATACCTTGTGGAGATGACACATTCACGATCAACTTTCCGACTGAGGAAGAGCTGATGAGGTTTGATGGTATCGAACTTGGTGTCCCGTCTCAGGACACCAAGTTAGTGTTCAGCAAGTGGATAGCGGAAGATGTTGCGCACAAGCTGGAACTAAATCAGATTTGGGTGCATGTCACCGGGGTGCCTAATCCGCTGCGGCACTTCTGGGGTGTCTGGGCTGTTGGCTCTCTCATCGGTACCACTATAGATGTGGATATGCTCTCTCTTCGGCGACGAGGTGTGGTCCGGATTTTAGTGGGGATGATGGACGCTGATTGCTTCAAGAAGTCAGATGAGTTGGGGCCGTATATCAAAACCGATGGGGTGTTGCGTCTGAAAGGGTATGATTTCACCTTCCGACCAGAGAAGGAGGACTTTATTCCGGAGGCGGATTTCGTCCCATTTGTATGGCAGCGCAAGGGTAAGGAGGGTCCGGATGACAATGGGTTATAGGAAGACGGATCGGGAGATCAAACGGGGCAAGGTGGCTCCTATGACACTACTTCGGGTGCTACTAATATGGTGATCGATCAAAGTCCGTCTGCTGGTGGGGGACAGAGTCAAGGAGCTCCAAGCACACGTTTGTTGAAGGGGCTGGCTTTCACACCCTTTAACCCAAATCCCAGAACCCCTAGAGCTATTGAGCTAGTAAAGCAGTGGAAGACGGGTGGTGCTCAGCTATGCATCGCCGAGGGGCTGCAGCATGCCGCTGCTACAGCCAGCCAGTCAGGCGATGGGCCACTGCATGTTGCATGTGTGGTGGACGTGGTGTCCAGGCAGGAGGCCCGCACGGTTCCTAGCCAGGAGCAGGCATTGGGCTATCGCGCGTCCGATGGGAATGCTGCTGCCGAGCTTCTGGAGCCGGTTGTTGAGCCGCGACTTGATGCTCGCGCGACAGGGGGTGAGGTAGCAGTGGATGCGTCGGCTGCTGGGCTGCTGCTCGTCGCCCATGCGTCAGGTGTGGACACGGTGGATGTGTCCGTCGACCCGGTTGACCATGCGGGCTCTGAGTCGCCACCGCAGGGGTCTCACCTGGTGGTGGGCTCGCTGAGCTGCCCTATGTCGGGCGGCGGTGCGGGAACCACCTTCGGTGATTCCATAGTGGAGGGGGACTCTACATCGACCATGTCCTCCCCTATGGTGTCTCCGGCTACTCCTGCGACTCCGACTACGATCACGGTGGTCGAGAGGGATGCTACTCCGCCTTCGCCCTCTCCCACTGTGCCCGACGCCGCTGGGGATCGTTCACAGCCGAAGGGAGCTCCCAGGCGTAGTGCACGTCACCAGGCTGGCGAGGACGGTGCTTCTGCGACGGATGAGGACACGATGGCCAAGGCAATGCGCCGCAAAGCAGCCTTGTTCTCTACTCCACCTGCTGGTACGTCTCGTTCATCGCAGTCTTTTTGTCCTTATCTACGCCTACTTTATCTGCTAGGTTATCAGCGGTAGGAGTTCGTATGGGCAAAAATGAAAAGGAAGTTACGTTATCGGCTAATGTTTTGAAACACGTAGAGTATGACCGTCGTAGAGTTTCTCCTACAATTTCGACTAGGCCGGTACCCTCACCTATAGATGATGATGATGCGCATGCCACAATAGATGGACAGCTTCTATCACATCTTATAGGAGAGGTAACCGAGGTGGACATGGACGAGGCTGAGCTGGGATCTTTTGATGACCTGTATGCTACTGGCCGGAGATCCAAATCTGCCAAAAATAAAAAAAATAAAACTTCGCGTAAAATCGCGAAAAAGTCAAAATCCCCAACTGTTTCCCGATGAATGGTATATTCGAAAATAGCAGAGGTCTAGGCGACTTGGCTAAACATTTGAATATTGCGCATCATGTGAGAGATCATAGTTGGATTTTCTGGCTATTTCCGAGACGGGTAGACGAGACTTTCCAAGCACTCTACTAGATCGCCTTTCAGGCGGTGTGGAGTTTACTTGGCATTCCTGTCCCCCTCGAGGTAGATCGGGTGGCATGCTACTTGGCATCAAAACGGAAACCATGGAGTTGTTGGGTCGTTCGGATGGTGAATTTCACATTAAATTTCAAATCCGCAACAAGTCCGACAACTTTATATGGAGTCTCGTTGCTGTGTACGGTGCTGCCCAAGAAGAATATAAGGCTGCTTTTCTTAGAGAGTTGGTTAATCTAGCTAAAGATGACCCATACCCTATTCTTATAGGTGGGGATTTCAATATGCTGAGGTACCGACATGAGAAAAGTAGGGTAGATTCGATACTCATTGGCCTACCTTGTTCAACGCTGTCATTGATAGCTTGTCCTTAAGAGAGGTTCATATGACGGGGAGACAATTCACTTGGGCTAATAGTCTCCCCGAGCCGACGTACGAGAAGCTGGACCGGGTTCTGATGGATTCCCGCTGGGAGGATAAATATCCATTAGTAACGGTTCGTGCGCTCGAACGTATGAGGCGTTTTCGGATCATGCCCCCATACTCCTATCTACTGGAACGTTGACATCGCCCGGGAAGCACCAATTCAAATTCGAATTAGGTTGGCTGTTACGGGATGGTTTCGATGATTTGGTTAAAAGGATATGGTCTCAACCGGTTGTGGGTGATAGCGCTATCCAGCGGTGGAATAATAAGATGCGCAATTGCGTAAATTCCTTCGTGGGTGGGCGAGACACACAACTGGTTGCTTAAAAAAGAAAAGGAGCGCCTGTGTTCCATTATTGATGAGCTTGATCAACTAGCAGAAGTACGCCCCTTATCAGCAAATGAGAGTGACCTAAAACGGCACTCGAATGAGCAGGTGGGTCGTATGTTGCGGGAAGAAGAGCTCAAATGGTACCAAAGATCTAAAGCTCAATTCATTCTACAAGGGGACTCGAATACAAAGTACTTTCATAATGTTGCTAATGGCAGACATAGAAAGAAATGTATTCATTCTCTCCTACAGGATGAGGGCTTGATCGAAGGACAGGATCAGCTCAAGGAATATATACAAACTACTATAAAGGTTTGTTCGGGGCTCCCGAGGAAGGGAACTTTACTCTAGATGAGTCTCGAACAGATGATATTACCCAAGTAACTCCTGAGGAAAACAACTTTCTTACTGCACCTTTCTCTATGGAGGAGGTAAGCAAGGCGGTTTTTCAAATGGAGCATAATAAGGCGCCAGGACCAGATGGTTTTCCGGCTGAGTTCTACCAGCATTTCTGGGAAACCATCAAGTCTGATTTGCTTGAGTTATTTGGATGCTTGCATGCCGGACAACTTGAGCTATTTCGCCTTAATTTTGGGGAGATCGTTTTGTTGCCTAAGATTCAGAATGCCGAAAGGATACAACAGTATCGGCCATATGCCTTCTGAATGTTAGCTTCAAAATCTTTACAAAAGTAGCGACCATCAGGTTAAATTCTGTGGCAGATCATGTGGTAAAACCTACCCAAACAGCTTTTATGCAAGGGAGGAATATCCTTGACGGTGTTGTGGTTTTACACGAGACCGTACATGAGATGCACACGAAAAAACTTGATGGGGTGATATTTAAAATCGACTTTGAAAAAGCGTATGATAAAGTCAAATGGCCGTTCTTGCTACAGACTCTGAGAATGAAAGGGTTCTCAGAGGAGTGGTGTGCTTGATCCATAATTTTGTTGTCGGAGGTAGTGTGGCGATAAAAGTCAATGATGACGTTGGCCGTACTTCCAAACAAAAAAAGGATTAAGGCAAGGTGATCCTCTATCGCCTATACTATTTAATATAGTGGCGGATATGTTGACGATCATGATTGAACGAGCTAAGACGGATGGCCAAATTGAAGGAGTAGTTCCACATCTTGTTGATGGTGGTTTATCTATTCTTCAATATGCAGACGATACAATCCTCTTTATGGAACATGATCTAGATAAAGCCGCGAATCTGAAATTGATACTATCAGCATTCGAGCAATTATCGGGATTGAAAATTAATTTCCATAAGAGTGAATTGTTTTGCTTCGGTGAGGCTCAAGAAGCAGCTGCTCAATATGCCGATATTTTTGGCTGCGAGCAGGGTCAATTTCCAATTATGTACCTTGGAATACCAATACATTATCGGAAACTGACTAATGCGGAATGGAGACACGTCGAAGAACGTCTACAAGCTAGGCTATCTAGTTGGAAAGGAAAATTGCTATCTCTTGGTGGAAGATTGGTTCTCATTAATTCGGTACTAACAAATATGGTATATATGATTTCCTTCTTCCAAATACCAAAAGGGATCTTGCATAAATTGGATTATTTCCGATCAAGATTCTTTTGGCAAGGGATGGTGAGAAGAAGAAGTACAGACTGGCTAAATGGAATGTTGTTTGTCGCCCTAAAGATCAGGGAGGGCTTGGTATTCATGACCTTGATGTCAAGAACTCAGCCCTCCTAGGTAAATGGCTTTTTAAGCTGCTTACTGAAGATGGGATATGGCAAACACTCCTTAAGAGAAAATACATTGGCACAAAGGCGGTATCACAGGTATATTGGAAACCTGGTGATTCCCACTTTTGGGCTGGACTGATGGCGACAAAGAAACATTTCTTTCGCTTCGGGGTATTTAATATTAAGGATGGCTCGGAGATTAGATTCTGGGAGGACAAATGGTTAGACAACACCACCCTCCGGGATCGATATCCAGCCCTATACAATATTGTTCGTCATAAGGGAGATACCATTGCCACTGTCATGCAATGCTCTCCTCCGAATGTGACGTTCAGGCGAGACTTGTTTGGACCGAGACTATCGTCTTGGAACTCCCTGTTGGCACGGTTGAGATCAGTTCAACTTACACAGGGTCCCGATGAGTTTCGTTGGAATCTATGTGCGAATGGTAAATTCTCTGTGGATTCCATGTATAGGGCGTTAGTACATTCCGATGTGCCAGTTGATGATAATAAAAAAATATGGCAAATGAAGATTCCACTTAAGATTAAAGTATTTACGTGGTATCTTCGTAGAGGTGTCATTCTAACAAAGGATAACCTTGTTAAACGGAATTGGCATGGAAGTACGAAGTGTATGTTTTGTCCTCATGAAGAGACAATAAAACACTTATTCTTCGAGTGTAGTTTCGCACGTTCTATATGGTCAGCCATCCAGATAGCGTCTAACTTATATCAACCAAAGTCCGTTGCTAATGTCTTTGGCAACTGGCTAAATGGTATTGATAAAAAGTATAAAACCGTTATTAGGGTGGGAGCGATAGCCGTTATATGGTCGCTTTGGCTTAGTAGAAATGACAAGGTTTTCAATGATAAAGATGTTTCTCGTATGCAGGTACTTTACCGGTGCACAAGTTTTCTCCGTTCCTGGTCCACCTTACAACGGGAGGGACATCGAGGCCTCTTTACGGAGGCATGTGCACGTTTGGAAGAGGTGGCGAGGGATATTTTTATCCGACATGGATGGCCACTTGATCGCCGGATTGGACCACCATAGGCGTTCGAGTCCACCTTCAGTGCTGGCATTTTACTATTTCACTGCATGATTGTAACTCGTCTAGTGCTACATATACTCGTTTTAATTTTCTCGCTTGGATTGCGGCTGTGTGCATTTATATGCAGAGGCCGGGTGTAATGCTTAAACTCTAAGTAATAAAGCCCTTTATCTAAAAAAGAAAGCTCACGGTCAACAGCGCTCGTGCGGCGCGGAAGCGCGGCCTTCTTGGGCGGCCGCCGTATGATGAGGACAGCCCGGGAGCAGAGCTCGCCTGCGACGGCAATGGATGGGAACGGCAATGTGGAGGGGTTCGGTGGCGTGGGAATCAAGTGCGCTTCCGCTCGAAAATCGAAGGCCTTCCTGAGACGCACGACCACCCGTGCGATAAGAATAGCGAGCATATCTACAACAGTGTTAAAAAGCATTGGAGACGGCAGGTCTCCTTGCCTAAGGCCCTTTTTCGTTTGAAAATAATGACCAACGTCATCATTTACTTGGATACCAGCACTTTCCCCTTGAATAAATTGCATAACCGAATTACATCATTGTTGTGAAAACCTTTCATACGCAATGTTTGTTGAAGAAAGGACCATTTAAGCTTGTTATATGCCTTCTCAAAATATATTTTAAAGAGAACACCGTCCAATTTCTTACGATGTAACTCATGGATTGTTTCATGGAGTACAACTACCCCCTCTAAAATGTGCCTCCCGGGCATAAAGGCAGTCTGCGTAGGTCGAATAACCTTTTGAGCAATTTCGGTTATTCTATTGATACCTACTTTAGTAAATATTTTTAAGCTCACGTTGAGGAGACATATCGGTCGATATTGTTGTATTTGGACAGCATTTTCCTTTTTGGGAAGCAAAGTAATTACCGCAAAATTCAATTTATACAAGGCAAGTTACCTTGCTGAAATTGCAGGAGCTGGGACATTAAATCATCTCTTATTAATACACAGGAAGTTTGGTAGAACTCAGCAGGAAACCCATCCGGTCCTGGAGCTTTGTCCAATTCCATCTGAAAAATAGCCTCATACACTTCTTTCACTAAGAAATCAGCCGTAAGAAGACTATTTTCCTCAGCTGTTAACTGCGGGATATCAAGATTATTATTCTCCTCCATCGTAAAATTGTTTGGACTCGGCTCCCCAAACAACTGCTTATAATACTTTGTGATATACACTCTCAAGTTCACCTCCCCTGTAATGGTTCTTCTTCTTGCTCTAACTGAAAAATCTTTTTCTTCCTATGTTTTCCATTTGCAATCAAGTGGAAATACTTTGTATTATTCTTGTACATGTTTTACTTTAGCTCGCTGAGCCCATTTAGACTCTTCATCTCGATGCAGGGAACTAATACGATCTTGAGCATCTCTCAGTGTCTCCCGCTCGGAAACATTAAGAGGAACTCTCTCAGCCTTAATATCTAGATCGTTTGTGATTCGCTGCAAACATTCTTTTTCAATTTTATATTTTCCACTTTGGTTTTTAGCCCACCCTTTTAACAATCGACCAAATGTCTAATTTTGTTTTGCCAAACCTCAATCGGTGAGGACCCCTTAATCACCGCCGCCCATTCAGTAGCTATCATGTCATAAAAACCTTCCATCCTAAGCCAAGAAAGTTCAAACGAGAATCTCGCCACATTTCCAAGATGGGCCTGAATTCCCGCATCCGTGAGTAAGGGAGTATGATCTGACCCGTTCATGTCAGAGCCTGTACCGTAACTAGTGGAAACTTCTGCTCCCAATCAACGCTCGCAAGAACCCTATCAAACTTCTCAAAAGTTGGTGTTTCTCTCCTACTCGCCCATGTGTATGGTCTCCCTGAGAGTTCGATTTCTTTTAATCTTAAACTCTCAATAATAGAATTAAACATAAAAGACCATTGAGGGTTAAAATTGTCATTATTATTTTCTCGGGTTTTCGAATCACGCATTAAAATCACCACCAACCAACATTGGCGGCGATTCTTTTTCACAGATTCTGGCCAGCTCGGCCAGGAAAGCTGGTTTTTTATCATCTTGTGCCAGACCATAAACCGACACTAACACCCATTCAAAACCATCACCTTTTGATCTAATGGATAGTTTGACACAAAAGTCACCAGCCTTCATATTTTTAACTTGAAGAGTCGCCGAGTTGATCCCAAATTAACATGCCACCCGATCTCCTTTGCGGTGGTAAACAGAACCAAATGAAATCAAAACACGCGGCTAGATGATTTAAAAAGCTTTGGGAGAAATGGGCCCTTCCTGTCTCCGACAAGGCTGAAGTCCAATTCAAATCCCTAATACTCTCTCGAATTAAAAAGTATTTACACGTGTCCCTAAACCTTCACTGTTCCAAAAAAAAACTCCTTTTAATTCTTGCATTTTTAACAATATGTTTGTTTTTTCAGGATCTGGTAGAGTTGCTTTTAAAATCCACAGCTGTATTCTTCTTCTATATCAACAGGACGCGACCGGTTAATGAAACCCCAGGCAGAGTGATACATCCGATACAAAAGTTCAGCAACGTACAGAAAGTAAAATACAACCTTTAATAGGGTAGATACTCGAAAGTAAAACACATCGTTCTTTCAGATTCACAAGTGTATTAGCTTAACAGTACGTACGTGTAGATACAGACTAATAATAGGCTGAGAAGATCAAGCCTAAATCTACCCAGGTCTAAGCGGCAGCAGCATAAACCGTTTCAGAGATTTTGGGAGCAAGAACACCAGATCATATCATCGCATCCACATCACGCCATGAGAAGCAGAGTGCAGTAACACCATGCTTGCCTACACATACAAACCCTCATTGAACTTATTAGTTATTAGTTAGAAACAGCCAGTGAAACTGCAGGGAGCACACACTACATGCACCTGAGGCACCATGTTAGGACACTCATTTGCTTTAAATCTACCTAAAAGCATTCAGTACACATCTCAGCTCACACCTTGTTGTAGTAGTTAAATTGCTTCAGAAGACAGTTTATTTCGATTCACGCCCATGACACAATAAGTTGCAGAAAAGGAAGTAGGAAACACTTCGCACTAATTCGTTAAACACATCACACCTTGTTCTAGTTTTTTTTAAATTGAAGGCCTATGCCCGGCTTTATAGAAAATAAAACAAACCACCACAGCAACCATCCGAATTCAGTCTTACAAACGATAGCCAAACGACAGAACTAGCTAACAGAGTTGCATAGATAATATCCTCTCGCAGGAGGCAAAGACATAAGATGGAAAGGAGCAGGCTACGGCTCTCTTTCTCTAGCAAATAGAAGTCTAAGCGATCCCACCGCGGCGTGCAGCGAGGGTCTGTCCTTTCTTCGGCTTAGCAGTCGCCATCCCTGCACAAATTGAGACATTTTGAAGATGCATTCAGCAGGGTTGGAGATGAAGGTGTGTTCAATAGTCATTTTGTTCCAAATATGCCATAGTGCCCAGCACAAAGCGGCAAAGCACACCCACACCACACGACGAGTTTGCCCCGACAAACTTTGGGAGATGGCGAGAAAATTGCCAATTCCCGTAGGGTTCCAAGAGCACGAAAGCAGCTCACGTATCCCTGCCCACATATATTTCGCCAAATGACATTGGAAAAAAATGTGGTTTGCATCCTCGTGTTCCCCACACAAGGTGCAGCGACCATTGGAGGGACCCCTGCGCCTCCAAACCTGCTCGCAAGTCGGCAGCTTGTTCCTAATTAACTGCCACGAGAAGATCTTGATCTTCAAGGGAATTCTTGCCGCCCACACCTCCTCGAAGTGCATCACCGCTGACCCCTCACTCAGCTTTAGGTAAACCGAGCTCGAGGTGAATCTTCCTGACGCATCGAGGGTCCAAGAAACCTTGTCCCGACCGTCCGATAGCCTAACATTTTCTATCTCCCTAGATAGATCACACCATTCCACCGCCTCTGCTGGCTCAAAAGATCGCCGGAAGCCAAGGTGCCATTGTCCTTGGCAGCGAGCCTTGGCAACAGGGATGAAAGGGTCTGAGCAGATGCTAAATAAGTTAGGGTATCGATCCCGGAAAGGGCCCCTGCCCTTCCACCGATCCATCCAGAACATGGTGCTGGAACCATTGACCACCTCGTGCTTAGCACCCAGCTTGAAGAGGTGTTTGACCTTGTTCAGGTTGTTCCAGAATTGGGATCCGTGCTTGTGGGGGCGTAGTGAAAATATCACCATCCCCAAGGTATTTAGCCTGGATCAAGTCAGCCCACAGCCCCTCCTCATGTTGGCTCAATTTCCATACCCACTTGAGGAGTAGCGCTTTATTCATGTTCTTGGAGTTGAGAATACCTAAACCCCCCATTGATTTAGGTTTGCACACCGTGGCCCAATAGACCATGTGGTATTTTCGGTCGTCGCCCACTCCTTCCCAGAAAAAGCGGCAGCGCACCTTGTCCATCCCCTCATGAGTACCCTCGTACAGGAGGTGGAGGCACATAGCAAAGGTAGATAAGCTCGACAGGCACGCATTGGTAAGGAGAAGGTGCGTGGCCGAATCCATAAGCCTTCCCTGCCAAGGGTCCGTTCTATGACCTACCTTGCCAATCAAGAACTCCCAGTCCGAGAGAGAAAGCCTCTTGTCGCTCACCGGCAAACCGAGGTAAGTGATGGGGAAGGAAGACAACTTGCAATTTAGGAGGTTTGCATATCGTTGTTGTTCCTCCTGGTCAACCCCCAAGATGACCACCTCACTCTTGTTGAAGTTAATTTTGAGGCCCGACATGCTCTCAAAGCAAAGCAAGAGGAACTTAAGGTTCGCAATACAAGTGTCGTCGGGTTCCATCGATATCATAGTATCGTCTGCGTATTGCAGGTGAGATACCCCCCCAGGGATTAGGTTAGAGACAAGCCCACGGATGTGCCCTTTATCCCGGGCCTTCTCCAAGATCATGGCTAGGGCATCCACCACCCAGTCAAAAAGGATTGGGGAAAGAGGGTCCCCTTGCCGTACCCCGCGCGCATTGCGGAAGTACGGTCCAGTCTCTCCGTTGATGTTGATCGAAGTTTGGCCACCCGAGGCCAACTCCATAAGGCGATGGACCACCCCGGGTTCAAAGCCCTTCCGAAGGAGCACGGCCCGGATGAACTCCCAATTCACCCGGTTGTAAGCCTTTTCGAAGTCAAGCTTAAGGAAAATCCCCTTCATCTTCTTGCTTTTGACCTCGTGGACAATTTCCTGTAGTGCTAACACTCCCTCGTGTAAGCATCTACCCTTAATGAAGGCTGATTGACTTCGGTCGATGGTCCGGTGAGCAATAGGAGCCAAGCGCATGGTATATGCTTTGGAAATGAACTTAAAGCTAACATTAATTAAAGCAATAGGTCTAAACAGTTTTATAGCATCGGCTCCCGCAACCTTTGGGATAAGAGAAAGGATACCAAAATTTTACCTAGCCACATTGACTCTACCTAGAGCAAAGTTGTTCAGAAGATCAAGGACTGGCCCTCTCAAAGTTCCCCAAAACCTTTTATAGAAGGCCACCGGCAGGCCGTCCGGGCCAGGCGCCGAATTAGCCTTCATATCTGACATGACCTCATCCAATTCCTGTTGGGTGAAGGTTGAAGTCCCCTCCCACAACAACCGGGTATTGTCCCCTGCCACTACCTGGCCAAGTTCTTGAAGGAAGTCAGCGGACCGGCTATGGTCGGCTGGCCCATAGACCAAAATAAACATCCACTTGCAGCGCTTAGTTCTATGGTACACCACTGCGCTAATGAAGAAAGCACCCTTGCTCCATTCGCCCACCTCGAAGGTTTCATCCCTAAACCCTAGCAGCATTCCCCCAGAATATCCTGTAGCAGGCACCCAATTCCAAACAAACAGCGCGCCCCGCTGACACTGTCTAGTTCAAAAGAGGTAAAATCTTGTTTAATTGTCTCCTGAAGGCCCACAATGTCAAGCCTCTCCGATCTCACTTTGTCGTTAATGTAGAAGCGACGGTCCGTTTGACCGAAACCCCTCATATTCCAGATGAAGGCTAACATCTAGGAAGGTTTGCGTTTACTCCTCCCCTTACGCATCGTAAGGGAGGATTTTCTAGGCTTTGTAGCCCTGGGCCCCTTCTTCCCCTGAAGGGCAGAGGCCTTGGTTGCCTCCTGGGCCGGCTCGTCATCCCCTGTGACGTCCTGTTGGTCTTGATCATTAACAGGATCAGAACTGGAGGCCCCAACCTCCAGCTTCTTCCTGAACTCGGCTTCGGCTAGCGCCGCCTCCTTTGCACGAATCATGGACATACATTCCTCAGGGGAACCCATCACCGGCTCAAAGACAACTGAACAATCTCTAGCAACTAGAAGAAAATGCGAATCGGGCAAAGAATTAAGAGCATTGAACATTGGCTCACCTTTCTCCAAGTTCTTCTCAGCCGCGCGGTTCTTGGCCTTGCTCATGGTTGATGCCGCCGCCTCGCCCGGGTTCCTGGAGCTCTTCCTGGTGGCGTAGACGAGCGTCTGCACCTGAGTCTGCGTCCTCCTACCCCGGGCCACCGTGGTCGCCGCGCTGACCTCCATCCTCAAGTTCACGCCATCCGGACTAGTATCGTCCGCACGCACCACCGGCGCCACCTCGTCAGAGTCCTCCTCAAGCTCACTGTAGGCCAGTGGGCTCGAGGCCTTGAGCCTCTTGGACTTTACCTCCCCTTCCGGCTCCCAACCCGTCGGGCTGCCACCCTTCAATAGGGATGGATCGTCCTCAATGGAGGCCAGCTCGGAGGAAGCAAGCAGGTCACTCTCCAGACCTGGGCTTGAGCGCCCCCTGGCGACATTCTCCTTGATGAGCGCATTTCCCTCGACACCCAGCATGGGCGAGCCGCTCAGCAGACCCATCTGCTCCACCGACGGGCCACCCTTCCGAAAGAAGGAGCCGTACTCGTTGATCGCGGAGCTCAAGGTGAAGGCCTCCTCCACTTGCGCCATGGGCCGAGAGGCCTGCGGGGCGCTGGCAGAGAGGTGGGTCTTGTGGGTTTGAGAACCGCCCTGCTTGGAGGAGATCTCCATGTCCTTGTCCTGCTTCTTGGAGCGATGCTTGTTGAAGTTCTCGTCGTCGTCGAGGCTCTTCTCCGTGTCGTCCCCTAGACTGTCAGCTGGAGGCGGAGGAGGGGGAGGAATTCCCCCACCCACGCCGCCTACCTTCTTGACTGGTTCTGCCTGCACCCCGATGTTGTAGCCCTCGCCGTTCACAAACAGCTGGATCGAGCCCTTGATGCGCTCCGGGAAGCGGCATTGGTATTGGATGCGCACCGGCGGCTTGATGAGTGAAAGCTCATCCACAACCACCGGGCGACCCACCATGGTAGTGCCCGCCATGAGGCGATCCACGCACCTCAGCTCCTTGGGAACTCCCGTGAGTTGGACCCCACGCCTTCTCCAGGATCACCGACGGGCGCGGCTCCTGGAACGCCTCGCGGATCCGCGCGTCCACACCCTTCAGGGGCAGAAAGATGCGGCCGCTTCGCGTGTACATGCGCATCGTGGCTTTTGATGGGAAGAAGACTCCAAACTCCTTCTCCGAGACCTGGTGGACTCCCCAGTCCCAGTTCTCCTCCATTAGGTGGCAGAGCTCCACCTGCAGGTCTGCCGCCGTCATCGTCTCGCCCTGAAACTGGATGACAGCCGCAAATATTTCCTCGTCCACCTCCGGGACAACCTCCATTGGCTCAACTTCCAGTCAAAAGAAGCCGCACACTAGTAGGAAAAGTCCTTTCTGTGGCGCACCTTTTTGGGATTCTGTGGCGCACCCGCCAAATTGCTGGGTGCGCCACAGAATTCTCGCCACTAATTATTTTTCTGTGGCGCACCTGGCTTGGTGCGCACCAAGCCAGGTGCGCCACAGAATTCTCAAAAAATTCAAAAAATGCAAAAAAATATAAAAAGTTTCAAAAAAAATCAGAAAAATCAGAATATGAAATAATATGAAAAATCATAATTATTGGAATTATTTTCATATTTTTTGAACTGATACCTTCCCACTAGGTCACCCATCTTCAAATTGCTCCAACCCTAGCACGCTTAACTTCTAAGTTCCACTCGGTTCACCTACCCTTATGCTACTCAAGTTCTTATTTATACATATATCATATGAACCCTCTTAAGTCTTGTATGTGTATATGTGTGGTATGTGTTATAAATGTGTGTTTTTAAATTTCAGAATTTTCAAAAACTTCTAAATTTTCAAAAGGAGATTCAAAAGTTTCAAAAGATCCAAAAAAACTCAAAAAACTTCGAAAAGTCCAAAAAAATTAAAAAAATCCAAAAAACTTCAAAAAATCTAAAAAATCCAAAAAAGTCAAAACACTTCAAAAAAATTCAACAAACTTCTTTGTTTTACATTTCCCTGTCTTTTTTGGACTTTTTGAATTTTTGAAGTTTCGAATTTTTTTTCTTTTTTTTCTTTTTTTTTTTTTTGATTTTGGTGCGAAAACTCGTCTGTTTGAAATCACTTTTTTTCTTTTGAAATTTGAGGAATCTGTGAATTGCTGACCGGTTAAACCCAGGTGGATTCGAACTCGGATTTTTTTCTAGTTTTTTTTGGCATATAAAACGCGTTATTTCGACGTTGTATGCAAAAGTTATGGCCGTTATAAGATTTTTTTTCATTTGTTGCAGAAAAGGTAAAAATTCATATTTCAAAATTTCTATAGCTACTAGACACTCATACCTAACTACATCCCAAAGGATTTTATTTATTGATTTTTTAATCATTTTATTTTACTTCCTGCAAAACTAAAAAGGCGATCCACAAGGGGGTGGGATTTGAAAAAAAAAGGCGATCCTGGTGCGCCACATAAATTTTTCTTCAAATTTTACCCGCCCCTCAGATAACTTTCTATGGCGCACCTGGCCATGTGCGCCACAGAAATGTGACATTTCAGTGGCGCACCAAGCTTGGTGCGCCACAAAATGTCTAATTTGTATGGCGCATGTGGTTTAGTGCGCCACAGAAATGGGACTTTCTGTGGCGCACCGGGCTTGGTGCGCCACAAAATATATTTCTGTGGCGCACCAATTAAGCGTGCGCCACAGAATGCCAACCTCTCTATAAGGGTTTTCCTACTAGTGGCAGCCCGTGAAGGCATGCCCCATGGTCTGGAGCCGAAGCTCCTTGCCCCGGGACGGGCAACTGGCCGTGGCATGGCCCTCCTTCTTGCACAGGATGCACAGGGGCTCGAAGGTGCAATCTTTTTGGTAGTGGCCTTCCCTACCACACTTGAAGCACTCCGCCCCCTTGCTTGCACCCACGACGCCCTGGCCGTCCGACCCTGCGGCCGGCGTAGAATTGGCGCGGGGCGCCGACGGCTGGCCCTCCTTCTTCTTCGGCTGGCGCTCCTGGTTGCTCCCGCCTCCCCGAGAGCGGTCGCGAATCTGGTTCTGCTTGATCTCCTTGGTCTTGCGGTGGCGCTCCTTCTCAACCCACCAAGGCGGCGACGGACCCCAGTCCTGCCACTCCTGGCAAGGTCGCTGCTCCTGCTCGCGCTCCGACTCCCTGCGGCGAGCGTCTTCCTCCTGGCGCCTCCTGTCACCACCCTTGTAGTCTTCGTAGTCCCTCTTGTACTTCTGCATCTCCTTACCCTTGCCCCGGCCCATGATCACCTCCACGAAGGATCGCACGAGCGGAGGAGGGGAAGGGATTGGGGCAAACACTCGAAACTCACCCTTATTTCTCCGCCGCCACACCTCAGATGAGAGCGCAGGGAAACCTAACTCTGGATCTAGGGTTCCTTTCGGAATCCAGAGCCAGTTAAGTAGTAGGCGACCCCGGTTTGGATGGCCCTTAGCTGGGCTAGAGAGACCTTTTGGGCCGCCTACCCTCCTTGGCCTGTTATGCCCCTGCACCACAGGCCTTGCCTCAGACTGGACCGACCCACCTGGGCGGCCCTTTGGGTGGGCCGGGCTGTCGCTCCGCCGAGGGCTGGGGTTGGGCTTCCCAGGCCCAACAGACCCAGCTCCGAAATCAGCCCGCGCTTCCACCGGATCCCCTAGGGTTAGGCTTCCCCGCAGCTGCGCGTCCGCCTGACCACCGGCCGCCGGCGGCAGGATCTCCGCCGCATCGGAGGGCCTCCTGGCATCAGCTGTCGGAGAATCCATCGCGGTCGCCCCCACCAGGGACGCCCCCGAAGACTGGCGCCGAGCCAACAGGCGGCGCTGGAAACTGGCGTTGGTAAGAGGCTGACTCTCCGGGGAAAATCTGGATCCCTGCCCCCCGGCGCGAAGGAATCCCGCCGGCGGTGGTGGTTGAGGCGGCCCCCGAGCACTTCCGCTTGCGCGATGAAATCCACCACCGTGGACACCGACGGCCCCCGCCGTGGTGAGCTCGCCAGATCCTCCTCCGACGAGCCAGATCCGTCCGCCCTCTCAGCCGACGCGTCTCCCACTCCATCTTCTTCTTCCTCCAAGGTCAGAGCCCAGAACCGGCCGCCCGTCAAGCCGCCCCTCGGGGACGCCGACATGGCCACCGATCCAAAGGACTGGCTCCCCCCATGGAACCTCTCGCGCGCCGGCGAGATGCGGGGGAATAGCCCCGCGTCACCCGACGAATCGCCACTCTCAGTCCGTACCATACCCCTTCGTACTCGCGCTCCTCCTTTCCTTTAGCACGCTCCCACCTTGTTCTAGTAGCCACGCTCCTTCAATAAACGACCTAAATTTCTTCTATACCATGGGATTTTGTCGCCTTGTCAATGGCAATGAGGGTCCCCGCCCGCATGTTAGAGACAGAGTAAGCAGCAAATAAGGAACGAGGAAATAGTACTATCGTACAAGGATTACCAGCATACCTAATTTTCATTGGGGTACATAATTTTTTTTGAAACCGAAGGCAAAAGCTTTGCCTTATCCATTAATTAAGCATAAGGTGTCCGGTTTATTAGTGGAAAAAACCGGGCAAAAACCATACAATGAACACAACACAACACCACTGGACGACGCCCACGCAACCTCAGGAACACCTAGAGCCCCGACAACAAACAACACCGTGAGTAACCTTGTCGCCAACACGACACAAGATGGAACACCCTCGATGTTGCAGAACTCTCGGAGCCGCCGCCTCGACATGCACCTCTTCATCACGCCCCGCGCGATCCACCTGCACCACCTTCCGGGGCCGCCGCCTCGACATGCCACCGCTCGTCCTCGAGCTGCAACGCCGCTAGTGTCATACAAGGATTATTGTCATACAAGGATTACCAGCAGACTGCTAGGCCTGAATACGAGGGCGTCAGTGGTTTTCTTCTGAAGATTATCAGCAGCTAGCAAATTTACGAGGGATGATCTGCATAAGAAGCATTGATTTTCAGTAATATAGTAATTAAACTTAATGAAATATCTTGATGGTTAACAACATCAACGTACAAGCTTTGCAAGTATTAAGTAGTCATCTAAAATAACTGACGAAACTTGCGTTGGAGATGGATCCTCTGCAGAACCGTCACGAATGCGGGATTGCCTAGTCGGGTCGAAGACAGACTGATGATTTCCCTTTTTTTTACCCGAATGATTTCCCGTTTTTCGTCGTCACTTAGCTGACCCGCAGACTTCGAGTAGTAGTGATAGGGCTCATGTCACTGTCATGAACCCATGATCACTTTCCTCTTCATCACTTGCCTCCAGCTTAACATCACTGCTGCTACTGTCTTGTAGTTCAGGAAGCTCTTTCCTGTAGAGAAAAATCAGAGCACATGAACCCTATATAGTATACGTAAAAATTTACCACACTTTTATTTCAAAAAACACATAATTTTTTGGTTCATAATTGCATAGCATATGTTAGCTAATCCCACAAAGTTAGGAAATATCGTCAGGCACGCCGCAAAATTCTGATGCTACTTACTTGGTTTAGTCTTGGCACTGCATTTCTTTGAAGTGGAGGCATTAAGAGGAGACCCAACCAACTGAGAGGGTACACTAGTATCATCATCAACAGTCAAGAGTATTGCTCAACATGTCGATACAGCATAAGATCAAAATGTTCGCGCATTCTGCCCATGAACGAAGGAGACAGTTTCTCGCAACCACTCGCGTCGTAGTCAGGACCTCAAAGAAGCTTTTGCCATTGCATGTGAAGATCAGAAGGTCATTCTCCCGCAGCCCATGAGCCTTGTCAAAATCTCCCCATCCTGACACCAAGAACAGCTCACTGGCAACCTTGGTGGCACCCCACATGCCATGTCTCGCCGCTCAGGGCTTTCAGGTCAAGTCCCTCTGCGGTGTGCATCTGGCTGATGAAATTGCTCGCAAACTTGTCCGGTATGCGTTAAGATGGAGAAATAGAAGATTTACAAATAATTATGCACAACCCTTGAGTAGCAGTAATCCGGGTCGATGTGCCTGTCATGATCACTCTGCTCTTCCTCAGTTGACTCGAGCTTATCATCACAGCTGCTGTTGTTTGGCGACTCAGAAACCTAATTAACCTTTTTACTGTACCTTTCTCACATCGATGTTTTACTTTAGAAAGTGCGTGTTCTAAGTGCGAGAAATCAATCCACGACTATGAATTCATGTTATCCATGAATCCAGAAGGAAAGTTCCGCCTAACTTAATGGCATTTATTTAATTTGTGATTGAAGCCACCTGAAGTGAATTTTAGTGATATTTATAAATGAGCTAATAACACCACACCAACTTGTCTTGCTTGTGCATTTCCATACACAAACTTTGAATTGTGGTGCGGTGGTACACTCACTTGACTATCTGTAGTACTTGAGGTCCATTGAGTCCGAATTAGTTTTTTTCCTGTCACATTGGACAATCTGGGCCTACCATCGTGTCGTCACCACATGACCTTTTTTTAAAGTGATGTATGAAAATGCACATGCAAGACAAGTTGGTCTACCCCTCGTGTTATTAGCACTATAAATTAATGAGTCTAGACAGCTAAACTTGCATATTCATGTTTAGAAATAATGTTAAATATCATAGCTTTTACGTCTTACCATGGGGGAGGGGGCAACTGCCCTCCACCCCGGCCCACCCACGCACCCGTGATGTTAATAAAACAGTGTATGTGTTTTTGACCCTGCAATAGCTAAATTTGGCCCGTCTTTCACGACTGCCTTGTTGAGTGGATGGTCTTTTAGGAGCAAACGGACGAGAGGAACTGAGAGGAACTCTGGATGGCAATTCAGCTCCGCCGATAACGAAACCAGTCTCTTGGTACGAGAAAGAGGCATGTTTTATCTCGTATTTGTTTTATCTTGTTTCTAGATTAGTTTGCCATTTTGTTTCACTCCTTGAACTTTCCTCATGGTTCTTTCTCACTCTTCATATATGAAATGCAATCATTTTGTAGCTGTAAAACAAATATATTTTGTGACTATAGCAGTGTAGGCACATTGGCAAAACTCAACAGCAAAACGAACGCTGTGAGATACTGTCTCACAAGGAATTGTGGATAAACTTGCATAAATTAAGAAGTTCGGAATTAAGGATGTCAATAATACTCATGTATCTAGATATTCAAAGATATTCGACCCGCTAGGTACGAGTATGAAGGTTTTTTTTTCATGGATTTCATGGGGCAGAATCCGCAAAGTCGCGAGTTGGGCATCGACAAAGATTTAGCTCCATGGATATGCACTCATACTCAAATTGATCCGTGGGACCCACATGTCAGTGGATCAGACTATGTACAATTCTAATCACACTTCTTCAAAATCCATGGCCCGGAGATCGCACAATTGTGTTATGTGAAACAATTAAATTTTATTTTAATTGAGGGTGTTGTTTACAATATTTTATTATTTTTTGTATGATTTTTGAATGTTAATGTTGTTGTTATCACGTGTTTTAATTTGTCCGTTGATAGTTGGGCGGTATCCATCTGGTATGGATACGGAGGCAGTTTTTGTATACGGATAACTTTACATGTGAGCGACGAATAGGCATGTGGTCATGTGGATGATATTTATTCCCGCAAAAAAAAGTGGATGATTTATTGATTTGGAGGAGCCCTAGCCGTCCAAACCTGACCCATTGTGATCCCTTTTCAAAATGGTTTCTCAGGAACGAAAGTCGCACGTTATTGGAATGCATTGTGCGTGCTTTCTTTACCGCGAACAAGCGAACGAACCGATCCTACTCACACGTGGAGACAGCGTGGCGGCCCGCGTGAAGCGATAGGAAGAGACGACAGAGCATATGCGTTTGCGACTTTGCGTTTGTTTGGGGCGCGTTTGGTGGCCTGCATCGTTTTTGGCTAGGTCGTATGGGCACTGAAAACAAGAGAATCTTTCACCTTTTACCATCCATCTGCGAGCAACCAAACGCGCTGCGCTTCGCGTTGTGGCCAGCACGGTTCGTAAAGCACCCAGGGACAGGCCCAGCAGGAACGCTAGAATCGACAGTTTCTCCAGGGGCAGGCCAGCACGAACCTTAAAGCTGCCTAGTTTTCAGTGCCGGCTGCATGGTGCTCTCACGCTGCATGCAGCACGCAGCGAAACCAAACACCAAGCTATGCATGCTACCTACCCCACCTACCACCATGCTACCTACCAAACGAATGGCTGTTTAAGTACGTTGCATCGTCTCCCGAAAAACAGATCTCTAGGGCATGTCCCGTTCTTCTCCTTGGGCCAGGTTTTGGGGCTGTAGCCTACCAAACGCGTCCTTGACTCGTCACCGGCGTGCTGGTATTGTTGTTGGCCGTGTGGGGCCTGGCGCCTCCATTTCCCGATCCTCCCGCCTACCTGGCGGTATATAAACCCAAGGTGTTCCGCTGCAATTTGCAAATTAAGCACCGTAGGTACGTTGGCATCAAGATCAGCTCTTTCGTTCACCACCAGTCCGTCACCTGAGAAAGTTGTAGCTGAGATCTAGCTGCCGGCATCTACGACATTGCCATGTCTTCCACGACGACAGGGTCGGACATCGCCGGCGCCGTCTGGTTCGCCGAGCTCTCCGCCGTGCTGCGTGGCAAGAAGCAGCAGCCTACGCCAGCGGCAAGCCCCTCCGAACAACAACTGCAGCAGCTGGGAGGATCCGTTCGTGGCAAGACGAAGGCGGGAGCAGCGGCGAAGCCGAGCGTCGAACGGGGGCAGACCGGAGCCGGCGGCGTGATGTCGGACGCCACCGTGTACATGCTGTTCGACGCTTCGCGCCTAGCTAGCTAGCTAGCCCACATTACTTGCATATGTACATACAGTGCAAAACAAGGAATGCTGGGCTGTGCTGCCACAGTATATTCTGTGTATGTACAATTCTTTCCTAATTGTTCAGTGTCACCGAGACAAGGCGCAGATACTCGAAAGTAAAACACATCTTTCTGTTAGATTCACAAGTATATTTGCTTCACAGTACGTACGTGTAGATAGAGAACAATAATAGGTTCAGAAGATCAAGGCTAAATCTACCCAGCTCTAAGCGCAGCAGCATAAACCGTTTCAGAAACTTTGGCAGCAAGAACTAACACATCATATCATCGCATCCACATCACGGCATGAGAAGCAGAGTGCAGCAACATCATGCTTGCCTACAAATACAAGCTTTCACTGAACTAATGAACTTATTAGTTATACTATAGAAACAGCCAGTGAAGCTGCAGGGAGCACACACATCTATTACATGCACCTGAGGCACTATCTTAGGACAGTCATTTCCTTTAAATCTAGCTACAAGCATTCAGTACACATCTCAGTTCACACCTTGTTGTATTAGCCACATTGCTTCAGAAAACAGTTCATTTCGATCCACGCCCATGAGACAATAAATTGCAGAGACGGAAGTAGGAAACGCTTCCCAGTAGTTCATTACACACATCACATCTTGTTCTAGTAGCCACATTCCTTCAAGAAACTACCTAAATTTCTTATATGCCATGGGGATTTTTCTAATCCCTGGCCGTGTCTCTGACAATGAGGGTCCCGGCCGCATGTTTACTTCACAGTAAGCGGCAAATAACGAACGAGGAAATAATACTGTCATAAAAGGGATTATCATACCAGCATACATAGCTTTGATTAGCATACGTTGCAACTGCAGCGCAACACCAGCTACTACAGGTTCAGTTGCCAGTGGCACATCCAAGCACATTTTCCATACCAAAATGTACGATAAAGGGTGTGCAGGGACTTTTTATTAGGCCACCTTAACAAACTGGCGGTCGGCCCTCCACTTAGCGACATGGACGGCCATCATCATCATCTTCTTCCTCGTGCCTTTGATCAGCTCAAAGACGCAGACGTCTGCCTTGCGCAGCCCGTTGTCGGTGACGAACATGACCCAAGGCTGACAGTTGAAGCCTCTTTTGTTGTTGGAGTGGTAGTACCTGACAGGCCACTTCTCTTCTCTGCTCGGCCTGAATAGCAGAGCGTCAGGGGCTTTCTTCTGAAGATGATAAGAAGCAAATTTACGAGGGATGGTCTGCACAAGAAGCATTGATTTTTCAGCAATATGGTAATTTAGGAAGCTCTTTCCCTGTAGGAAAAAATCGGTGCACATGAACCCTATATAGTACATAGAAATTTACTTCCCTTTTATTTCAAAAAACACATAATTTTTTGGTTCATAATTGCATAGCATATGTTAGCTAATCCCACAAAGTTATGAAACATCGTATGAAATATCGTCAGGCACGCCGCAAAATTCTGCTACTTACTTGGTTTAGTCTTGGCACTGCATTTATTTGAAGTGGAGGCATTAAGAGGAAATCCAACCAACTGAGAGGGGTATACTAGTATCATCATCAGAATCATCAGAAACAGTCAAAGAGTATTGCTCAACATGTCGATCCAGCATATGAACAATATGTTCGCGCATTCTGCCCATGAACAGAGGAGACAGTTTCTCGCAACCACTCGCGTCGAAGATCAGGACCTCAAACTCAAAGGAGCTTTTGCCAGTGCATGTGAAGATCAGAACATCATTCTCCTGAAGCTCACTAGCCTTGGCAAAATCTCCCCATCCTGACCCGAAGAACAGCACACTTGCAACCTTGGAGACACCTGTCACGTTGCCAGGATGCTTAGAATCTCTCAGTACTTACAATTTACTGCAGAAAATCGCCTGTCATGAGCTTGAAGAACCTGATCTTGTTCACATCCATGCGTTCTCAGTAGTAGTGCTCTTGCCACTGCCTACACCCCTCACACCCCTTCCCACTCCCAGCCACCATCCTTATATTCAAAGTTGTCAGTTCAGAGCTAAAAATGTTTCAAACTCACACACGCATTGAGAGAGAGAGGGAGAGAAAATTCTTGCCTTTTGCCCTTCAAGTTCAGAGAGTGAGAGAGTGTCTTTGGTGAGAATGAGAGGAGTAATTGCGTACATAAATGGATTTCACCAACAAGGCAACAAGTTCAGCTCAGAAGAGACTTGTGATGTATTTACATCATCTTGGAGAAAGGTAAAGTTGGCAGCAAACAGATTTAATTTCATTCCATTGAGTTGTGAACTCTGAATACCCAGTCTCTTCACTGTTAATAACTAAAATGAACTCATAAGATTATTAGTTGTTGTCAATCAAAACATCAAGTTATTCTTCATTGAGTTGAGATGTCAACTTTGTACTGGAACGCAAAATCACAACCAAAAAAGAACCTCAACTTTTTGAAGAATCATTCTGGGGACGACAGTGCGCAACACAGAGAAGGTAGCAGACTGATGCAACATGTTTTGACCAATTCACAAGCCACATAAAAATCCAACAGAAATCCAACACGGCAGAGAGAGCAGCCAACTTCAGTCGTGAGACCTCCTCAGCTCCTCCTTTTTTGCTGAGCCTGAATAGCAGGTGTCGTGAGGCCTCCTCTGAAGATGACTAGCAGCAAATTTACAGGGGATGGTCTGCACAAGAAGCGTTGTTATCGTTTAGCAATGTAGCAAGTTCAAATCAAAGTTCTCATCAGATGCAAGATAACTTGCTCCTGCATTGATTAAAGCACGAACATTGCAAGTACTAATTGATGCAATGCAATGAAAGCAGAGCCTGTAGAGGAGATGAAGGGAAGGTGCAAAACATACTTCAAGAGTATGGTAATTCCCAGAGATTGAAAGACAAAGAAGAATTCCTGAGGTAAATTGACAGACAAAAAGGATTGGTGGTCTGACCGGAGGGTGAGGCGCACGGACCGAGCCGATTCCACCCATGGACGAACGGGCGCCGTTGCTGCACTCGGCATGCCAGCAGCGCGTGACTCCCGCCGAACTCAGGAGTGCGTCCAGAAGCCTGCCGAGTCTGGCGCCGGCGAAGGGCGCTGCTCACTGCACATCTTGCACGTCATGGAACACGGCCCCTGCGATGCGCCCCGCACCCCCGGTCGATCCCACCGCCTTCATTCCCCCGCTAGGGTTACAAGCTAGCGCGACTTGGCTCGACGATCACTCACTCCATGGACGGCGTATTTGAACCCAGGCATCCCACAGTAATCAAGCGGTGTGGGACTAATAAAGCTGGCGGCGGCCACCGAATGAATTCGAGGGAGCCACGATCCGGGAGAGCGCTTCTGGGCTCTAATCATAAGTGGGCTGGGTCCAGTTGCGCTTCATTCCTTTACTGAAATTTCGGTGTTTAAATAGGCTGAAAGCTTCTGTGGGCTGCTTACCTGCTCCTAGTTTTTCTCAGAAATCGATGCATGCTACCAATCACGCCATTTTAAAATCTGCTGAAAATCTCCTGTCATGAGCTCGAAGAACCTGATCTTGTTCGCATCCATGTGCTCCCACTAGAAGTGCTCTTGCCACTCCCTGCACCCATCACAACCCTTCCCACTGCCAGCCATCATCGCCTGCTATACAACATTGCGAGTTCACAGCAGAAAATGTTGCAAACGAGAGAGAAAGAGAGAGTTCTTGCCTTTTGCTCTACAAGTTCAGAGAGAGTGTGTTTTCTTTATAGAGGATGAGAGGGCACATACATAAATGGATTTCACCTACGAGTTCAGCTTAGAAGAGACTAGTGTACCAAGCGTCCAATTGCAAATAGACCTCACTCCACTGACAGGTGGGGTCATCGGGGCAGATGGCAGATGAACTCGTACCACTTGTGATGTGTTTGCTTCATCTTGGGAGAGGTAAAGTTGGCAGTATACAGCGCGCAGGATTTAATTTCGTAACGTCGTGAACTCTGAACATCTAGTCTCTTAGTTATAAATACAACTGTCAGAAACTAAGAAGATTTCAATCAAAGCATCAAATAATCTCAGCTACCGATTCATTGGGTTGAGATGCCAACTTTGTATTGGCATGCACGATCACAAACCAAAAGGATAATCACCCACCCCCTACATCTACGTGATGGCGTACATAAATACCAATGAAATGGCATCTTGTACAACGTGACAATGTAGCTAAGTTTCTCTTTTCTAATTGTTCAGAAGCTTGTCAGGCACACAACTCGTAGACGAAATGAAACATGATGGCGATCTGCTCACCATGTAAAGCAGATGCTAAATAATAGATACAAGAATCGGAATCAGGCAACTCATTCTACGTGTGAACAACTAAACACACAAATCATACAAGACAGGCCGGAGATCAGGTAGAGAGAAAACAAAAAAAGGACGAAAATGGGCAAAGCTCTAACAAACAAAAAGTCGTCATCGCCGGTAGAGGAACTGCACAGCTATTCACACCTCTTCTTCATCTTCGTCACACGCAAGCAAAGGGTTCTTCGTCTTCGTCGCACGCAAGCAAAGGTCACTAGTGAGAGTAGGAGCTGGGCTCCTCGCCGCTGTACACAGTCTCGCTGGAGCCAAGCACGGGGTTGTCCTCCTCCCACTTGACAATCTCCTGGAAGCAAAGCTCACTAGTGAGAGTAGGAGCTGGGCTCCTCACCGCTGTACAGAGTCTCGCTGGAGCCGAACACTGGCTTTTCCTCCTCCCACTTGACAATCTCCCGGCCGTAGCGGATAGCCGAGCGGGCCGACTCCTGATCCAGGGCGTTCACGTAGGACACGTAGAGCTTCCGCTCCGTGAGCGAGTGGAACAGCCTCTTGAACTTCGTGCCGACGTAGTGCGCGGCCATCTGCGCCAGCGACGCGCCGCTGTTGCTACTGCGCGCGCTTCTGCTGCTCCCGTCGATCAGGCTGCGGCTTACCAACGGGGTGAACTCGCTAAACCAGTCGCACGCAGTCAGTGGGGACTTGCCAATCTTCTGTTCCAGGAGATCAAACTTGGTCAGGAGTAAGAGAAAATCCATCTGTTCGAATGTTGGATGACGGGCGATGCTCTCAAATAGCTGCCTGCTCTCTACCATCTTGTTTACAAGGGTGCCGTTTGCATCCTCGTAATACTCGTCATAGTCGCTAACCGCAACACAGAAGATGACAAGCCTGACATCATCGAACATTTCCAGCCATTTACTGTTCTCCCGCAGTCCTTTGTTGCTTACTCTGATTAGTTGGTACCTGAAAATAAAACATAAATTATCAGGGTGGGTATTCCTATCACAATTCCTAAAAGTAATATAGGGATCAAACGAAGACCATAATTAAATGTTGTCTTAGGTTGAAAAAGATACTAAATGTACATGTGCATTTTTCATCTCCAGAGACATTTGACAAAATACCATGGAAAGTGCCTCGTCAGATCATAGACATGCATCAGAAGAGACAGACTAAAAGGAAGTCACACAGATATGCATTTCTTGCTAAATAATTAGGTAATGGTGCTTACATAAATATTGATACTACAAAAAAAAAAAACAGATTGATTCTATGAGGGAAAAACACATAAAGACAGGTAAATGTCAGACCACCACTGCCTTTTGTGATAGAAGACCGACCTTAGCACCGTGTCTTGTGGATCAGGCTCGTCAACAACCCGCACATCCAAAGCCAGCTGCGGGAAAGAGATATCCGTAGATGCTAATCCATCCGAGGATGTTATTCCATCAGCATAGAGGATATCCATATCACAGAGCTCATATTCCGTTCGAGAAATATCACCCACCTGATCATTTCAAATGTCACAAGGTAAAAGAATGAATAATCACAATAGCATGACTCAATGACGAGTAAAGAAGTCCCGATCAAGATGAAACAGGAGTGATTACGGAAACATCAACCATAAACAAAGAAAAAATTAATAGAACAACAATAGTACCTTGTCAAGAAAGTAACTGGCAGCAGATGGAAGGAACATCAGTTCACTTCTCCGTCTATATGTAGCTTGAATAGCAGGATCTTTCCATAGTTCCTCAACTAGTGGCGCATATTCACGGCTAGCTGCAGGGAAAATGTCTTCAAGCTTACCTAAAGCCATGGCTTTTAGAATCCACTCAGAGAATGCTTTCAAACGTGGGACAATGGAGTACTCAGTAACTTCATCACAGAAGCCCGATTCAAAATGCCCTGCAAAAACACACGGATGTCAGTCCTCGCCGAACATTTCAGACATGAGTCTTTTGCTTGATTCAGTTGCTTATGAAGGTACATAGTGATAAGTCTCCTGAACTTAAGACTGTTTATTTTGCAACAGAACCAATGGTTAATAGCCATGATCAGTGTTCCAGAATATACTGGAGGGCTGCATGTTTAGATATTAGAAAGAATCTTACCAGAGCTGGAAGGCTCGTTTTGGCAGACTTTTCTTCTATCGGCTATAGCTTCCTCTTCAAACCGTTCACGGCCTTCAAGAAGTATACCAAGGTAGCGATATATGTTACTTTGTATGATAAGCTTGATATCTTCACACTCATCCATCGAAAAAGGATTGCTCTTATATGCAAATTTAGCCTGAGATTTGATAGATTCAGAATTAATTGCTGGCCTATATCAATAATGAAAATAGCATTTGGCACTGCAGAAGACTTTGTCACTGCATATGTGGGAATACAAATCTTAACACTAACGTTCGAATGTGAACACTGGTAATTGGATGGTGAACTTAATGCAGCTGGTCAACTTATCTGTTCATGAACGATCAACAGAATAGAAATGTGTACCTGTTTGAGTATGGTGCTTGTCCCTGATCCAACCAACAAAAGCTTCTGGATCGTCCTTTCCTCCAAGTAGTCAGGTCGATTTCCCACATTATAAGTCTCTTCACCACACTGATTAGTCGCTTTGGTAGGAGTTGGCAATGACAGGACAGGACTAAGTAGCTTCACTATAGGCTGGTGCAGATACATATAGCTTTGGTCAGATTCCTCACAATGAACTAAATGTCACCCAAGAGAAGATGAATTTAGAACTACCTTATCCCAAATCTTCCCTTTAACAGTTTTCTGGCCTTCCTCTTGGTAAGTTCCATCCGCATTTAACCAAAAGTGAGGTTTCCCAGCACACTGAACTCCTGCCAACTGGAACCAAAGAGATAGGTAAGGAAATATGACTCCGGAATCACAAAACCAGGCAGGAGTAAATCAATTCCAGACCTTAAGTATTTGCAGCTCAGATTTTGTAATCTCACGTCCATTTATCATGATTCCAGTGTTCCCATTGCTCGCCTTTTCATCTAAATTGCCTCCAACATTTAGATTTGCGCTTATTATGCAATGAGGCTTGTGTCCCTCCTGGAAAAACATACAAATATACTTCAAACAATGGAGTTGTAGATGATATAATATCATGAACATTCATGCCAAGAAGCAAGCAAAATTAATCATGAAACAACTGGAATTCTCAAATGGAATGTGCAGGATAAAAACATGACACTTTCTAACTTAAAATTCCATCTTCCCCAACAACTCAGTAAAAGCTATGGAGCCCAGGCACCACACTATTCCTATTTACAATGTTGTAGTATTTTATAAATTTACTGCCATTTTTATGTGTAATATAATTCACATATCATGTGCCAGTCTTGGTGTGCAACTGTGTACCATTCTCAGCTAGAATAAGAGAAGTAGTAATATAATTTAGGCACAATACCAACCCTGGTGGATTCCCGAGACTTTAGATAGTTCATTTAGCCACTGGTAAGACCTCATGAACTACTAACTCATCAAACAAAGCCCATCAATATAAAAAATAGTCAACTAAACATTTGATAAATATCAAAGTTTAACAGCACTATCCCTCAAGATTGTTCTTTTATGACTCCCACCACAGACAATATAATATACATTCTTATGATTTTCATCCAATACAGACATATATCATATCAGGCAACTACCCCCACGAATTCCAAAAAGGAATATTTCACTTCCAATGAACGCATTGACAATGTCACCGAGCCAACAACCTGTGTTCCACCTTCACTAATCATAAATGTTATATCCAAGCATCCGACAGAATATTCCAAACTACATCAGATATCCTATAAAAAGTTAGCAGGGCCCCACCATGAGCATACAAGTGTAACTTCTTAGGTGAAACCAGTGTCACTTAATGAACTGCAACGTTGCATTTATGGATATGAAGGTTGAAAAGAACATAGGTCGTTGGCATGTCGACCTTGTCAAGGGTTTTCTTCTTGATTTACTTCTCGATTATTTTGGCAAAAAGTTCTCCAACATGAGTTGGAAGTTGGTTTCTGGGAGGTTAAATGCTCTGACCGCAGGACCTACGGCCGAGTCTGAGTTTCAATTTGATTCATATGTTTGCTATAAGTTGTAAATGGAGTGCAGAAGTTGGTGTATTTGTGAGTTGAAAGCTCAGATTTGAGGCCAAAGTAGATATCTGGTTTGAGTTTTTATTTTATTTGAAAGCTCTAATTTATTTAGCTGGAGGGTGTTGCTCTATAGTTAGAAGTGATGGTTGAAAGTTACGGAATGGAGGTTTGACAGACTCGTGGTTGAAATCAAAATGAATGTGAAACGGAAAGTTTATGTGCTTGGGTACAAACCCCTAGAGTTTTGGCTGAAAGCTGGTACTCTTTGCAATATTTTGATGAAGCATAGAACAGGTGTAGGTGGATTGTGGCTCTTGGTCGTTACGACTTACAACCAGCTGTCTGAAATCCGTTTGCAGAAATCGATAGCACGCCAGTTATTTAATGTCGCACGTTTGAATATCTAATCGCTTCTCTCCAGAAAACTACCATATATAGTGGAAATACAAACAAACAAAGTCATAATTAACTAGCTTAAACACTGTCGTGATATCAAACTACTGGCTATAGAGGTCATCCACTATAATCTGCTAAAATCGTGGACCGGAGTGGTTGACATATCATCAAATCAACACGATAATTCTGATGCCAAAATCGTAGCGCTCACGTACCTTGCCCCAGAAGCCGGAGACCTTATCGTACCAATAGAACCCAGGCCGGAGCCTGGAAGGCGGGCACTGGCAGCCCTGCAGCAACGCCAGCTCCTCGGGCGCCAGCCTCGCCCCGTTGACGTACACGTCCTCGGGCCTCAGCTGGTTGGCGGCGCACTCGCGCTCGCTCCTCATGACGAGCTCCACCTCGGCGGCGCTGAGCAGCCGCCGCAGCACGCGCGAGCCCCTGCCCAGCGCGGTCCGCCTCGACTCGGCCACGGGCCGGCCGATGCAGGCCAGGCACTTGCGGCCCTCGGGCATGGACCCCATGGCCCGGAGCACGCAGGCGGCGCAGTAGCGCGCGCCGCAGGCCAGGCACGCCTCCTTGCCCCCGCGGCCCCAGAAGCCGCCCCCCTTCCCGCACCTGTAGCAGCAGCCCCGGGGCTTGGCGTGGCTGTCGAAGTGCGCCGGGGAGAGGGAGCCGCTGGATCTAGAGACGGCGGCGCGGGGCGGGGCCTCGTCGGCGGAGAGGGAGTCCTCGTCGTCGAGGAGTGGAGGAGGGAGCCGCTGGTCTCGGCGAAGGAGACGGTGGGCTGGTGTGGAACGGACGGGTCATCATCCTCGTCGTCGTCGTCGTCTTCGTCCTCGGCGTCGGAGGGGCAGGAGGGGAGCTCGGCGGAGTGGTGCGCGGCGGCGTGGTGGTTCTCGATGACGGAGGTGGGGGAGTCGGCGAGGGGGCCCGCTGCGGAGGAGGAGCGAGGAGGCGCCGACTGCTGGTGGTGGTGGGCGTGCTGGTGGATGGCGGAGCAGAGGGAGGAGGGGGTGAGGGGCCGCACGACGGGGAGCGGCGACGCGGATGGGTCGGCGGAGGGGTCGGAGAGCGCGGCGAGCGGGATGCGGGAGAGGTCGAGCGGGATGGCGCGCGGGAGGGAGTAGGGGAGCGGCGGGCCGTCGTACTCCGCCGCGAAGGTGTAGTCGTCGTCCGCGGCGACGGCGGCGGCCATGTCGGCGGCGGCGGGGAGGCGGGCTAGGGTTTGGGGCGGGAGGCATGGGGGAGCGAGGTGGGGAAAGGTGTGGGGAAGGAGGCGGAGTAGCTTTTTGGAGCATGCGCGGCCCGGCTGAGGGAGGGAGGACGAAAGAGAGAGAGGCGTCGCGGAGAAGGAAGGAAGACCGCTTTCGTGATTCGTCATGCGCCGCGTCCACCGTGGACCAATCCGCCGTAGGGTAGCTAGCCGCTTCGACCGTGATGAAGCGTCCACGGACGGCGGAACCGGAATGAGACGGCACGTTGGGGATACGAACGTGGACAAGACGACGGTGCCCTGATCGCGCTTCCTTTCTCGGCTTTGACTTTGAGTGAGTAAAAATGTTTGTAGGTGCATTTGACCTTGTGGTAGAATATGATAAATCGATTTACACAACAAACTTAGGTGCAAATTGAACCGTAGCGCTATCGGTGTTGCCTCTCTAAGAAACTGAAAACTGTCTTGTTTACCTCTAGTATATTTTAGAGGATGGGAGGGGATTATCCCGAATCCCGGAAAATCCCCACTAGTTTGTTTACTTCTAGTGTATTTTAGGGGATGGCAGGGGATAATCCCTAAATATCCTCTACCATCCCTCTCATTTTTGCCTAACACAAAAACTCTAGTCCATGCTAGTGTATTTTAGGAGAAGAGTATTTGTGGGGACTGGGTATTCACCAAATCCCCTCCCATCCCCACACTTCCCATCCCCTAAAAAAAACTTTGAAGTAAACAAGGCCTAAGTGAGCTAGGATGTCAAGCATCGAGCAACTTAGATTGATTATAACTACAGAGACACATATAAAACAAAAGTAACCCTCAAGTGCAATACGACTATATCATTGAACATGTCATACTTAGACATGCAGATTACTACATGTGGATTAGTTTCCATACTTTATAGATCTTGATTATAAATATTGTCTTGTCGGCTAATATAGTGGTTTCAGGCGGATGCGGGTATTAGTACATGACCGCTAGCAATAGTAGTCTCTATTGTCAAAATTTTGAGAACGGGGCTGTGGCCCAGCGGTTAGGAGAGCAGTGTGCGATCCTAACAACACAGGTTCGAGTTATGTCGGGACCGGATTTTTGGGAATTCTCACCAGGGGGATTTCTTCTATGAAAAAAATATCACCAAGGGCTAGTCCTGGTAGGTCTTGTATTTTTCTTTTAATAGAGTGGAAACTAACACTAGCTACATCTGGTAGTGCAGACTATCCGGTGGGTCGGGTTAGCAAATTAGTACTGTATATAAGTATTTTGTTAATTAATATATATTGGTGCTACACCAGTTAGATGTGAATGAATTTGTAGTGTGATATCATTGCATAATAGGGAGTCAACCTTTGTTGATGTTCTTATATGAGCATGGGTTTTTCAATACTTACCCTTGACTCCTTCAATATGACAACACCAAACGAAGTTGTTAATAAACTACCTCGTGTTTAGACAAGAGACATAGTACGTGAAGATAGATTTTTAAGGTTTACAAGATTGTGTTGTTTATCATTCTTAACACAATTATACAAGCCCTGATCTGTAGATCTCACAACAAAATCATGAACACGTCTTTTATTGAGAACGTTATGTGTGAAGTTCCACTCACTTATGTTTGGCAAAAAGGTTATTTAACTGAAATTTCCCTCGCCACGCCTGAACTACGCACACGGACGCAACCCGACACCATCTATTCCACGCCGCTCGCACACATGTGGGCCCACATCGCGTCCAACGGGAACGCGACATGCAAATAACAAATGAGAAAGCATCAAATCCATCTGCCACTGATTTGCTACTAGGAGGCCAACAATTATATGAAGATTGTATGTTGTAGTGATTTATTGGTGCTACACCTGTTACGTACATTAGTCAAATCGAGCCAATGAATTAAAACAACATTGTATTTTCGGTTTTTAGTATTTTGTTCTGTGTTGCTGCGAACTTGCAAATTTTATTTTTTGTGAAGATACAGCTCTATATTTCGAGTGTAATTGCACCTTTTTTTAGTTTATACATTTTCAATTTAAATGTGTCGGAATTTTGAAAGAAAAAAAAATCAAATCACCGTCGTGAGCACACTACCCACTGCTCTAATTATAATCCACACGTACGGAGAGAAAGGGAACAAAATGTAGCGGAGCGTATGCTCGTATTCAAACGGTCATACGCGCGATACAAGATGACAGCCACGCTAGTAGATCTGTTCCACAAGCAAGGCACGTGCATCTTTTTTTCCTTTTCGCTTTCCAATCTCGACCCAGATTTTTAAAGCCGAGACCCCGGCGTGCATCCGCAACGGGTCCCATGCCCATGGACCGCGCCCACGCAGCCGCGAGACCGACGCGCCAGCCAACTGCGTGCGACCGGATGGAACTGACGGCGGGCCCGCACGCGGCGAATCTTCCCTGGTGGGTCCCGGCGTGGGAAGACTGACCTGACCAGTCCTCCCTGCCCTGACCCGACCAGGCCGCGTGCTCTTCCTGCTGCTATCCGGCTGATCGTTGGCTGACAGGTGGGCCATGGAGTTCCAGCAGCCGGGCCAGCGGGATATTTGTGGGGATTGTTTTGTTTCTCTCGTTGGAGTTGGGTTGAGTTGTTAGTATGACGTGTGGGGCCGCGCCGGCAGGGCATGATTGGCGGTGGGACGGGTTGGTGGATGGGTGGAGCGGGAGATTGGAAGGACTACGGATGGGACTCTCGCTCGCTGCAGGTGGGGGCAAGTCATTTGGTCTAGAGAGAATAGCCAAAATAACACTACTCAAAACCGAAGTTGCCAAAATAGCACTAGTGAAAACCAACTTGCCAAAATAACACTACATTCAGTTTTTTGTAGCCAAATAACACTAGTTGCTAACTCAGTCTAACATCATCCAAAAAAAACATATGTGCCCTTACTCTTCACATAGAACTATGACAACATTTCAGCACATTTGGACAGCATTTCAACACATTTGCACAACAAAATAACATTTCAGCACACTTCAACACACTTTCACAGCAAAATAACAACATTTGAACACATTTTCACAGCATTTCAGCACAATTTGACAGCAAAATATACATCATTTCATCACAGTTGGGCAACATTGCAGCAGCATTTTAACAACTTTACAGCACCAACAACTAGACATAATGGTCCAAAAGAAGATGAAATCAACACATCATGGTTCTCATGGTCGACACATCATGGTTCTCATGCACTAAACTCACCGAAGAGGGCTAGGAGTAACAATTTTGCTCCTTGTAGATGCACTAGGAGGTGAAGAAGCAATTGCAATAATTGCAGCCCTCTTTCTTGTCATCGGACTTGTAGGAGTACCAAGTGGAGTACCTTGCTTTGTTGGTGTCTTAAGAGAAGAAGGTGTTGCAATGCTTGCTTCAACCTTTGATTTTTTCCCACAATTCAATACACACCGTTAGTAAGGAATATGCAAAACATTTGGAAGTAATCAAACTCACAAAGATAATTACCTTGGAGGAGGCGTAGCATCTCGGTCAACATCACTTTCAATCTCCGGCTCTTTGCATGTCTTTTTTAGATGGCCAATTTTTCCACACTTTTGCATTTATGTCTTCTACCTCCACCCTCGGTATGATTTAGTATCCTCCTAGTTCTTGGACGTCCAGCACTCTTGGTAAGTTTAGGAGGAACCATATCAAACCCAGGATTTACCTTAGGCCATTGCGACTTGCCCCTAATTGGCATGAGAACTCCCTTGTATGCCGCTTTGAATCTCTCCACTGAGAAGGACTCGTCAACATATTGCTCGAGCTTGGCTTGTTTGGAGAATATGAACCAAAGAGCATGTGTGCATGGCTTACCACAAATCTGTCATCTCCGACAAGAACACTCCTTTTTCTCTAAGTTAACCGTGTGTCTCCATCCATTTCCTGAAATCTCAGCTATATTTGGTGATGCTCTTGCTTCCAAGTAATGCAGCCCCTTACTTTTCAGATTCAACTCCTTTATCACACTAGGTAGTATCTTACCTAGCAGTTTTTCAGCAACCGCTCTCCTTTTCTCTAGCAATATCATAATCATTTCCCTAATCGTATCAAGAAGTTCAACAAGTGCAAGCTGCTTTACCTCCCTAATCCAATTATTGAAAACCTCTGCTAAATTATTGCACACATACTCAACCTTTGTCATTGCTGAAAATTTGCTTCTTGTCCACACACGGTTGTGATGCATTTTCAAGTAGGTAATTGCTTGAGCACTGTGTGCTTCTATTTCTGCCATTAGTGTTGCATGCTTCTCTGCTTCATATGTCCAAGCTGCAGGCCACATATTATCTACTATGTCTCCTTTAAACTTTTTCTTTAAGTTGAGCATTAGATGCATCATGCATTCTCTATGTTCACAATTTGGGTAGACCGTACCAATAGCACTCTCCAACCCCTTGCATGCATCAGTATGTATCACAAGCCCTTGTGGCTCTCCAATGGCCACTTTCAGTTGTTACATGAACCACACCCAATTATCTTTATTTTCCTTCTCAAAAATACCAAATGCTACCGGAAACATCCAACTGTGTCCATCCACGGCAATTGCGGCTGCCAGTTGTCCGGTGTATTTCCCACTCAGAAAAGTTGCATCAACACCCAAATAGGGTCTACACCCTGCCAAGAACCCATCAATGCATGGCTTGAAGGCAATGAACAACCTGTTGAAAACGTGCACAATATCGCCCTTCTTGTTTTTAATTGTTTGGTGTCTATCTCAAATATAGTTCCAGGATTGGCTGCCAACAATTCAGCCCTCAAGCTCCACAACAAGTTAAAGTTCTCCTTGTATCAAACAATTCAGCTATCTCTGTTTCACAAATCAGTGGGAGTGTCTCACCATCATATCCATACCAAATGGTCATTCTTTGATCAGTAGACCACCTGAACTTCTCCTCCACAACAGCTTTTATCTGTGCCACAGACAAGCCACGACCAGACATAAAATCCCATGTCCTGCATCTTGTATATCTTCTTTTGCCATCTAGAATAGTCAAGTAAGACTGCACATCTATCTCTACCTTGAAATCATCCATCGAATTCACTGTAAAACACAAACACACACCAAATTCTAAATTTGCATTTTCTTGTTCTTGCGGTGATGGATACTAGAGACATGAGGGAGTGGAAATGATACATACCTTTGCTGCAGGTCTGTAGAGGTCGAGGCCGCAGGCGAGGTGCAGTTCCGGTCGGAGGTCGAGCTCGTACGGGGGAGGCGCCGACGCTTAGCACGGGCGCGAGCACGGGCTGCAGGGGAGGCCGGCACTTAGCGTGAAGGTCGGGCTGCAGGGGAGGCTAGAATCTAGTCAGAAATTTTAACCAGTTGGACTATAAATCAAAGCCATTTAATTTACTAGTTTATTCTAGTTATGCTCAATGTAACAGTTTAGCCTGATGTTGACCAAGATTGAACTTTTAGACAGTTATCAATAAAAATAAATATGGAAATCTGCTAGGTTCCTAGTACTTTACTGGGAAACCAGTAACGTTAAGAAATTGCTTGTTATGGCAGCCTCAAAATTTAACTTAGATGCGATGCTTTACTGTTATTGGTACACAATAACACAAGAATGATTATTATTTTTACTTAATATCATCAGACCGTTCTGACTTTACATACCAAGATCCTTTTTCTGAATATTTCACTGAAATCCATCCAATCCTCATTATCTTTTGTGCACAGCTGCAGATCATATTTTGCATTGCATGACTCAAGTAAACCAGTTTTAGACGTATTTGCTGAGAACTTGTGACATAACAAGCGTTGATTTTCATTTGTGCAGGAAAGCATGAAGGATGATGTAGTAAACCTGATTGCACCACACTTTATCAGGCGCGAGCACGGGTTGCAGGGGGAGCGCGTCGGGCGGCGGCCGGGCGGAGGAGCGCGTCGGGCGGCGGAGGGGAGCGTGCCGGGCGGGCGGAGGGGAGGGAGACGGTCGGGCTGAGGAGCTAGGTGGCCGAGCCACGGAGGGGAGCGGCAGGGATGCGCCGGCGTGGGCTGCTTGCTCGCGCCGCCATGCCCATGCTCTCCATGTGCGTGAGAGATTGAGAGGAGAGATATGGGGATAGGTTTAGAGGGGTAAATTTGGAATAGTGAAAAAGCTGACAAGTTTCTAACGTTTTGACTCACAGAAATTCGTTGACAATGTTATTTTGGCATCAAAAACTGAGTTAGGAGTGTTATTTTGGCAAGTTGGTTTTGAGTAGTGTTATTTTGGCAACTTCGGTTTTGAGTAGTGTTATTTTGGCTATTCTCTCTTTGGTCTATGAGCTCAGAGACTCTATTTTAAAAAACTAAAAACTGTACTACGAGTTTTTGAAAAACTTTAAAAAAAATGAGCGTTTAGTCGACGGTGCATACTACGGATTGAGCTTCAGTAAATTTGAGCTCAAAAGTCTAGCCGTGACTTTGCACTAGATGTGCACTGTATTATGTTTAGAAAAATTAAAAAATCTAATAAACCTGATATGTTATATTATGCATTCAGTGAAAATATCGCAGTATTTGGATAAATAGTTTGTGAATGAATATCATTTTTAAATTTACTACACAAATTTGAACTTAAAATTCAAATTTTCCAGAAAAACTTGAAAAATCGAGTAAATTGCACATATTCTTTATTATGCATTAGCACAAAGTTTCGTCTTATTTGGAGTTACGGTTTGTGAGTAAATGATATGTTAAATTTTAGTCTAAAAATGTTCACTTTTTTCTATCCGTTGGACAATGTTTAGATGGCTGAGATGGGGGAAAGTCACGGCTAGACTTTTGTGCTCAGTGTCACTGAAGCTCAATCCGCATACTACACGCATGCAAAAGAATTACAGTGTAAGAACAAGTGTATCATTAGCTACATCATAATTATAAAATCTTATATATTTTGGAGATTTGAAAGTGCATATACTCAGATCACACATTTATTAGTGTAGATCAGAATATAAGGTATTTCAACTTGATATTTCACGTGTTTTTGTGGTCTACATTATTGAAAGCTTATTTTTAAATATTTTAAAACTTATAGTTATAAATTTTAAGAAACAAATGATCACTAGAATCCGGGAGCCAAATATCTCCCCTATGTCTGAAGGCTTCCTAACAGGGTCACGTTTTTTGGTGGCCTAGCAAAGGGTTTGTTTAATATCAAAATTCATGAGGGCATGTGCAAAGCTAAGAAGTTAGGTAGTGCATAATGTCTTTGACTCCCGAGAACTAGAGATCCACAAATTTAAGAAAATGTTTAAATGAAATCATGGATCTACCACCCAATATGCAAAATATAAACTTCCAATACTTCGTATTTTGGGATAGAAAAAATGACAAAACCAATTAAATTTGGAGATGTGAAAATGTGTATACTTAGGTCTATACATTTGCTTTTTTTGTGTAGCGCCATACAAAGTATTCGAAATTGACTTCCACGTTTGTGAAATAAATATATCACTGGTGATGCGTGTAAAGTCACACGTCCGTTGGGAAACCCAAGAGGAAGGTATGATGAGTGCAGCAACAAGTTTTCCCTCAGTATGAAACCAAGGTTATCGAACCAGTAGGAGATCGAAGTTGCTTCGAAGGTGTCAACGGCGTCAGAAAAAGTGTGGTGATGAAGGGGAGGTCTGACTCGTCGACTTGGAACCTGCACACAACAATCAAACTACTTTGCCCCAACGAAACAGTGAGGGTGTCAATCTCACCGGCTTGCTGAAAACAAAGGATTAGACGTATAGTGTGGAAAATGATGTTTGCTTGCAGAGAATGTAAAAGAACAATGATTGCAGTAGGTTGTATTTCAGATGTAAAAGAATGGACCGGGGTCCACAGTTCACTAGTGGTGTCTCTCCATAATAAAATACTAACATGTTGGGTAAACAAATTACAGTTGGGCAATTGACAAATAGAGAGGGCATAACAATGCACATACATATCATGATGATCACTATGAGATTTACTTGGGCATTACGACAAAGTACACAGACCGCCATCCAGCATGCATCTGTGTCTAAATAGTCCACCTTCAGGTTAGCATCCGCACCCCTTCCAGTATTAAGTTGCAAGCAACAGACAATTGCATTAAGTATGGTGCATAATGTAAACAACACTAATATCCTTAGACAAAGCATTGCTGTTTTACCCCTAGTAGCAACAGCACATCCACAACCTTAGAACTTTCTGTCACTGTCCCAGATTAAATGGAGGCATGAACCACTATCTAGCATAAATACTCCCTCTTGGAGTTACAAGCATAAACTTGGCCAAGCCTACACTAATAACGGAGAGCATGCAAGATCATAAACAACACATATATGATAGATCAATAATCAACTTGACATAGTATTCAATATCCATCGGATCCCAACAAACACAACATGTAGCATTACAATAAGATGATCTTGATCATGATAGGCAGCTCACAAGATCTAAACATGATGGCACAAAAGGAGAAGACAACCATCTAGCTACTGTATGGACCCGTAGTCCAGGATGAACTACTCACGCATCACTCCGGAGGCAGGCATGGCGATGTAGAGCCCTCCGGTGATGATTCCCCTCTCCGGCAGGGTGCCGGAGGAGAACTTCTGAACCCCCCGAGTTAGGGTTGACGGCGGCGGCAGAGGATGTTTTCTGGAATATGGCTCGGTGTTTTAGGGTTTTCGCGTCTGGAGGAATAAATAGGCGAAGGGGCGACGTCGGTGGAGGCGCGGGGCCCGCTCCCCATAGGGTGGCGCGGCAGGGGCCCACCCGCGCCGCCATGTGGGAGGGCGCCCTGCTGCCCCCCTTCGTCTCTCCTTCGGACTTCTGGAACGTGTCGGGAAAAATAGGCATCTGGGATTTTGTTTCGTCCAATTCCGAGAATATTTCCAGAACAGCTTTTCTGAAACCAAAAACAGCAGAAAACAGGAACTGGCACTGTGGCATCTTGTTAATAGGTTAGTTCCAGAAAATGCATAAAAATGCTATGAAGTGTGAATAAAACATGTAGCTATTGGTATAAAACTAGCATGGAACATAAGAAATTATAGATACGTTGGAGACGTATCAAGCATCCCCAAGCTTAGTTCTACTCGTCCTCGAGTAGGTAAACGATAACAACAATAATTTCTGAAGTGACATGCTACCAACATAATCTTGATCAAATAATATTGTAAAGCATATGTCATGAATGAAGTGACTCAAGGCAATGGTCTATAGTTTGCTAACAAATAGATAATGAGTAAACACTGAATCATATAAGCAAAAGCTTTTCATAAATAGTACTTTCAAGACAAGCATCAAAAAGTTTTGCATAAGAGTTAACTCATAAAGCAATAGATTCTAAGTAAAAGGCATTGAAGCAACACAAAGGAAGATTAAGTTTCAGCAATTGCTTTCAACTTGTAACTTGTATATCTCATGGATAATTGTCAACACAAAGCAATATAATAAGTGCAATAAGTAAACATATAAGAATTGTTGCACACAAAGTTGACACAAGTGTTTGCTTCAGGGATAGAAAGGAGTAGGTAAACTGACTCAACAATAAAGTAAAAGATAGGCCCTTCGCAGAGGGAAGCAGGGATTAAATCATGTGCTAGAGCTTTTTAAGTTTTGAAAACATATAGAGAGCATAAAGTAAGTGTTTGAGAGGTGTTTGTTGTTGTCAACGAATGGCAGTGGGCACTCTATCCCCCTTGTCACCCAAACTTTCAAGAGCGGCTCCCATGAAGGACGTTATTTCTACCCAAGGGTAGATCATCCCTCTTCTCTTTTGTTTACACATGCATATTTATAAATTGGTATGACACTCCTCCCAACCTTTGCTTACACAAGCCATGGCTAACCGAATCCTCGGGTGCCTTCCAACAATCACATACCATGGAGGAGTGCCTATTTGATAAAGTTTAACATTTTGGAATTTGCTTTTGATAAATCATTGGCAAACATGTGAAGAGAATCAAATGGTTAAAGTTTAATTAATTGGGACTGGGCACCCCATTTGCCAGCTCTTTTTGCAAGTTATTGGATAAGCGGATGTATATGCCACTAGTCCATTGGTGAAAGTCTGTCATGAGTAAATGACAAGGTGATAGAGTAAACGCCACATACTTCCTCATGAGCTATAAAACATTGACACAAATAAGGAGTAATAGTTTTGAATAGTTTAAAGGTAGCACATGAAGTATTTACTTGGAATGGCAGAAAATACCACATAATAGGTAGATATGGTGGACACAATTGGCATGGGTTTTGGCTCAAGGTTTTGGATGCACGAGAAGCATTCCCTCTCAGTACAGAGTTTAGGCTAGCAAGGTTGTTTGAAGCAAACACAAGTATAAACCGGTACAGCAAGACTCACATGAAAACATATTGCAAGCATTATAAGACTCTACACTGTCTTTCCTTGTTGCTCAAACACTTTTACCAGAAAATATCTAGACCTTAGAGATACCAATCATGCAAACCAAATTTCAACAAGCTCTACGGTAGTTCTTTACTAATAGGCTTTTAACTACATGATGCAAGAGCTTAAACATGAAATACTTGAGAGCTCAAAACAATTGCCAAGTGTCAAATAAAACAAGACAATGATCTATATGAGTGTCTTTTCGATATACCATCTACCACATGCAGCATTTTCTGAACCAACACATCAACCAAGCAACTCTCCAAGTAATTTACAAAAGAAACAAGAGAGTACTTTCCACAAGAATTAACAGCTCTAAAAGAGATGCATGAAAAACAGGAGCTAAAAGCATAGCAGTAGCTAGATAAGAATACTCAAAAGATATAAGTGAAGAATATGAGTATTCACATGAAAAAGCGGAGCGTGTCTCTCTCCCACACAAGAATGCTAGGATCCAACTTTATTCAGAAAAATAAAAACAACAAACAAAAATAAAAGCACACAGACGCTCCAAGTAAAATACATAAAATGTGGAAGAATTAAAATATAGTTTCACTAGAGATGACCTGATAAATTGTTGATGAAGAAGGGGAGGCATCCCCAAGCTTAGACGCTTGAGTCTTCTTGAATATTGCAGGGATGACCCACGGGGGCATCCCCAAGCTTAGGCTTTTCACTCTTCTTGATCACATCATATCATCCTTCTCTCTTGCTCCTTGAAAACTTCCGCCACACCAAACTCAGGTAACTCGTTAGAGGGTTAGTGCATAATCAAAAATTCTCATATTCTACTGTGACACAATCATTACCAAAGCTTCTGGACATTACTTACAGCCACTGATGTTTAATGGAGCAAAGAAATCCAATCAAACATAGTAAAAGAGGCAATGCAAAAAAAGGCAGAATCTGTCAAAAACAGAACAGTCTGGAAAGACGAATTTTTTCGAGGCACTTAACTTGCTCAGATGGAAGAAGCCCAAACTAATGAAAGTTGCGTACATATATAAGGATCATGCGTGATTTTTTCAGAATTTTTCGAATTTTCTGTAGCGCATACAGCTCAAAACGGTGGACAGCAAAAATCTGTCACTGCGCAGAAATCCAATTTTAGCAACAACTTTCAACTAGAGACTTTACTTGGCACAACAATGCAATAAAATAAAGATACAAAGGAGTTGCTACAGAAGTAAACAACACCTTGACTCAAAATAAAATAAAATGACAGAAAATAAAAAGATGGGTTGTCTCCCACAAGCGCTTTTCTTTAACGCCTTTCAGCTAGGCGCAGAAAGTGAAAATCAAGTGTTATCAAGAGAAGATGCATCAACATCATAATTTGTTCTAGCCTTACGTTTCCCCTTTTTACCTTTAGTCTTACTTTTGGGTTTAGGGAATACATGCCCGCATCCTGGCGAGGAGGTGAAGTTTAGAGTGCCTTTTCCCATATCTATTGTAGCCCCCAAAAGTTTGAGTAGAGATCTTCCAAGTGTAATTTGTCCAGTCCCTGCACATTCAATGACAAGATAATCAGTGGACACTGTTCTTCCCAAGAATTTGTAAACACTCCTTCAGCTATCCCAATGGGTAATATAGTAGCGTTATTAGTGAGAGTGATTCCTTCTCCACCTTCAGTAAGTCCCCAAAGATTCAAAGATTCAGAAATGTCTTTAGGCATAAGGCAAAATTCAGACATAATATCACAACGAGCATAAAAGGTTTCACCACTAATAGCAACCTTTATCGTAGGGATCCACATTGAAGGTTCAAAATTTGTTGGAACATAGTCATAATATTCCCGAATTTGATTATAGCCTTCCTTTAAACAAGATATATGTGTCTCAAGAGTGTTTAATCTAGCATGAATGCTTACAAGGGCCGAATCAAATTTATTAGTTGAGCTAGAAGTTGCAATCAACTTTTTTATGGCATTAAAAGCTTGATCCCCATCACAGTGAAGGAAATCTCCTCCAACAACAGCATCCAAAGCATATCTATAACAAAGGACTAGACCAAAGTAGAAACTACTAAGAAGCAAGCTCATAGTCATTTTAGGCTCAGTTTTACCATAAGAATCAAAAATTCTAAACCTGCTTCTTTAAAGCTCTCCTCACTTCCTTGTTTAAAAGTGAAGATTAATTCCTCATGTGACATAGTGACAGGCATGGGACTAGACATGATGACAATTAGAAATAAAGCAAAACCGAAATAACAAAAATAAAACAAGTAACTAATTTTTTGTGTTTTTGATATAAAGAAAGCAAACAAGACAAAATAAAAATAAAGCAAGACAAAAACAAAGTAAAGAGATTGGGTGTGAGAGACTCCCCTTGCAGGAGCAGTTCGGCCTCCCCGGCAACGGCGCCAGAAAAAGTATTCTGGAGCGTAGTTGACGGAATGCAAGACTTCCAGAAGCACCTCCTATCTCCCCGGCAACGGCGCCAGAAAAAGTGCTTGATGCGTGTAAAGTCACACGTCCGTTGGGAACCCCAAGAGGAAGGTATGATGAGTGCAGCAGCAAGTTTTCCCTCAGTATGAAACCAAGGTTATCGAACCCGTAGGAGATCGAAGTTGCTTCGAAGGTGTCAACGGCGTCAGAAAAAGTGTGGTGATGAAGGGAGGTCTGACTCGTCGACTTGGAACCTGCACACAACAATCAAACTACTTTGCCCCAACGAAACAGTGAGGGTGTCAATCTCACCGGCTTGCTGAAAACAAAGGATTAGACGTATAGTGTGGAACATGATGTTTGCTTGCATAGAATGTAAAAGAACAATGATTGCAGTAGGTTGTATTTCAGATGTAAAAGAATGGACTGGGGTCCACAGTTCACTAGTGGTGTCTCTCCATAATAAAATACTAACATGCTGGGTAAACAAATTACAGTTGGGCAATTAGCAAATAGAGAGGGCATAACAATGCACAGACATGTCATGATGATCACTATGAGATTTACTTGGGCATTACGACAAAGTACACAGACCGCCATCCAGCATGCATCTGTGTCTAAATAGTCCACCTTCAGGTTAGCATCCGCACCCCTTCCAGTATTAAGTTGCAAGCAACAGACAATTGCATTAAGTATGGTGCATAATGTAAACAACACTAATATCCTTAGACAAAGCATTGCTGTTTTACCCCTAGTAGCAACAGCACATCCACAACCTTAGAACTTTCGGTCACTGTCCCAGATTAAATGGAGACATGAACCCACTATCTAGCATAAATACTCCCTCTTGGAGTTACAAGTATAAACTTGGCCAGAGCCTACACTAATAACGGAGAGCATGCAAGATCATAAACAACACATATATGATAGATCAATAATCAACTTGACATAGTATTCAATATCCATCGGATCCCAACAAACACAACATGTAGCATTACAATAAGATGATCTTGATCATGATAGGCAGCTCACAAGATCTAAACATGATGGCACAAAAGGAGAAGACAACCATCTAGCTACTGCTATGGACCCGTAGTGCAGGGATGAACTACTCACGCATCACTACGGAGACAGGCATGGCGATGTAGAGCCCTCCAGTGATGATTCCCCTCTCCGGCAGGGTGCCGGAGGAGAACTTCTGAACCCCCCGAGTTAGGGTTGACGGCGGCGGCGGCAGAGGATGTTTTCTGGAATACTGGCTCGGTGTTTTAGGGTTTTCGCGTCGGGAGGAATAAATAGGCTAAGGGGCGACGTCGGTGGAGGCGCGGGGCCCGCTCCCCATAGGGTGGCGCGGCAGGGGCCCCACCCGCGCCGCCATGTGGGGAGGGCGCCCTTCTGCCCCCCTTCGTCTCTCATTCGGACTTCTGGAACGTGTCGGGAAAAATAGGCATCTGGGATTTTGTTTTGTCCAATTCCGAGAATATTTCCAGAACAGCTTTTCTGAAACCAAAAACAGCAGAAAACAGGAACTGGCACTGTGGCATCTTGTTAATAGGTTAGTTCCAGAAAATGCATAAAAATGCTATGAAGTATGAATAAAACATGTAGCTATTGGTATAAAACTAGCATGGAACATAAGAAATTATAGATACGTTGGAGACTTATCAACTGGTTGTAAGCATGATTTTTCTTCAAAAACTGAAACTCAAAATACTTTTGGCGTGACACACAAAAGGTTTTACCACTAGGTATAACCAGAATTTTTCTCCCGTCTGAAGGCTTTCTAAGGGGTTGAATTTTGGCATGGCACGCAAAAGGTTTCATTAATCTCAAAATTCCAAAGGTCGTGTACAATGCTTTGTCTTCCAAGCTCCAGTAATCCTCGTTTTTTCAAAAAAAAAATGATGTAAAAAATAACAGGATGTACCCAATTGTGTATTCCACAAACATACAAATATTAACTTCTAATATTTCATATTTTGGTCTATAGAAAAATGATAAAATCTAATAAACTTTTAGATGGGAAAATATGCATACTCAGATCCATACTTTTAACTTTTTATGTAGCTCAACATATAAAGTATTTGAAATGGATTTGCAATACACCATTGGCTACAACCAGGAATTTTTTCGGAAGAAGGTGAAACATAGTTTATTTTTATTTTAAAAATATATCAAGATCACTAGAGCTTGGGAGCTCAGAAATCTCCACTCATTAAGCACACACTTAGATAGGGAAAATAAAATAAAATAAAATTCCAAAAATAAATTTTGAGCTAACCAATCCCTTTGTAATGCCTCAGGCCTTTCTTGCCGCAAGGGAAAAAATGTGCTCGACTCAACTTTTTTGCATCCATGCTACCTGAGACCTAGATTTAACCTGGAAAATGCCTATCAACAGAGTCCTGAATCGTATCGCCCCATTCTAACTGCCCAAGTTGTACATGACCTAATTATTCCATAAAAGTATATGATTAATATAAGGAAAATACATAATCAATTGGAGAAAAAAATATATAACAAGAAAATTCACACACGTGGAAATAAATAGTTATGTGATTTAAAAATAAAATATGTAACAAGAAAATTTCTTCCGACATTTTGCACGAATATTGAAAACTTATATATATATTTGTACCCAATTTGTTTCCTTTTTCTTGAAGAGTTTTCTTATCTTTTCAAATTTTGAAATAAAAATGTGGAGCATATACACCGGGTTGCCAAAATGCTCTGCTTGTTACTTTGGGATACACAAAAATGACAAAACCTAATAAACCTGGAGATGCGAAAATACGCATACCTGATCCGCACTTTTGTATTATTGTGTAGTTCAGCTTACAAAACATTGAAGTTGATTTGCAATGCAACATTGGCCACAACCGTGATTTTCTTCAAAGGAAATTGAAACTGGAAATATATTTTCGACTTTGAAAACAATCAATATCATTGAAGCTTGGGAGCAAGGAAATCGCACTCATCAAGTACACATTTAGATAGGGAAAAGGGAAATAATATAAAAATCCGAAAAATAAACCTGAGCTAACCGACATCTTTTCTCCGCGAACCACACAATGTTCGAAAATCTTCAACTTCATGGCCTAACCCCTCGTATTATTGTGTGGTTTTCGTAGAGAAGGCACGAGCTTTGTGCTAGTAATTATATAATTTCGAGCTATATATATAGTTAGTGTTTGCTCAAGATGAACTCATTTTGAATAGAATTATAGGAGTATAACACACTTGTGCACATCCTATTTCTTTTCGATGGATCTCAAATCGAGCTAAAAAAGCAAGTCGTTTTGGAGTCAACTTACGACTCAGCCCTACCCAAACGAACCAAGCACGGCACAAGCAGCTTCCTCTTCCCCAACCTTTGTCTCGAACTGTCAAGTAGTACCACCACATCCGCCACCACCACCCGACGACGCATTGACCTCTGCCTCGCCGCCGACGCTCGCAACCTCGCACACCGACGGTCGCAATCTCGCACCGCGTCTCCTCGCTGCCCGAGGTGGCGGAAGGGTGGAGAAGGGAGCTCGAGTGCCCGACCAAGCAGTGCGCTTCCTTTACCCTGTTTCTTCTCTTGATTTTGATTATCGTTAGATAGAAACAGTTGCTTTCTTGGGGTGAGATCATCTCCCTTCCAGATCGGATCTAAAGGGCTTCAGTTTATATTTTCTTCTTCAGAGGGGTCGGCCTCTCTTCCACGTAGTAGCGCGGAGCTGGGCCTGCGTGGCGCGGACGGTGGCAGACACTTGAACCATAATCCTGGTAGGGACGAGGGCTCCAAGTACATATAGTTCACAGTTTTCATTACAGATCTTGAAGTGTCATCTTGTTTATGCATGCTGGTGTTTCTGCAGAAGTAAGCAAATGGCAGAGGCTATACTCCTTGCCGTGTCCAAGATTGGGGCTGTTATAGTTAACGATGCTGTCAGGGCTGTCGTAGATAAGCTGTCCAGGAAGGCAGATAGTCTGCATAATCTGCCAGGAAAGGTCAAGAGAATTGAGGATGAACTGAGGGTGATAAATGATGTAATAAAAGGCCAGGGTACAGCACAACTCAGCAATGACAACGATGCCGTCAAGTCTTGGATTTCACTTGTTAGGAAGCTGGCCTACCGTGTTGAGGATGCAATTGACAAGTACTCCTATGAGGCCCTTAAGCTCAAGGAACAAGGCTTCCTAAGTAAGTTCATCATCACCGGAAATCACCATTATAAGGTTTTCACTCAAATTGCTAAGGAAGTTGAAGAGATAGAGAAGGATATCAAGCAGATCAGAGAAATACAAAGCTATTGGGTTAACACAGTCCAACAACCCACAAGGAATGAGAATGGTGGCAGTGATAGAAGGCGGCATCGAGGCTGGTTTCCGGAACTCATTCATGACGATGACCTTGTGGGGATCGAAGAAAACAGGAGCAAGTTGACCGGATGGCTGAGCACCGATGACAAAGAAAACACGCTGATCACAGTGTCTGGCATGGGAGGCTTGGGAAAAACCACCCTTGTAAGAAATGTGTATGATCGGGAGAACGCCAACTTCCCTGATGCTCATGCTTGGATTGTGGTGTCACAGACATATGATGTGGCTGATTTGCTAGGGACGCTGCTGAGCAATATATCTCATACGCAACAGCCGTCGCCACCGCTTGTCAACACCGGCGCTAGAGCTGACGTGGGTGCACTGAGAAAGGCAATCAAGAGTATACTACAACACAAGAAATGCTTGATCGTGCTGGATGATGTGTGGGACAAAGAAGCATATACCATGATGAAGAGCACATTCCAGGGCCTCCAAGGAAGCCGTGTTGTGATCACAACACGGAATAATGAAGTGGCAGACCTTGCTCCCGAGGGACGTCGCCTGCAACTCAAACCTTTGGAAACGAAAGAATCATTCAAACTCTTTTGCATAAGGGCTTTTCACAACGACCCTGACCACAAGTGCCCTCCAGAACTTGAGGAGGTGGCTAAGTCTGTAGTTGAGAGTTGTCATGGCCTGCCCATAGCAATTGTATCTGCTGGCAGCCTGTTGTGCACAAAGCAACAAACACATCATGCCTGGAATCAAATATACAATCATATTTGTAGTGACCTACGTGAAGATCATCATGTCCAAGCAATACTTACTCTGAGTTACCATGACTTGTCAGGTGATCTCAGGAATTGCTTCCTGTATTGCAGCATGTTTCCCGAGGACTATCACATCTCAGGAGAAAGCCTTGTGCGGTTGTGGGTTGCGGAAGGCTTTGTGGTGAAGAAAGATAGGAGCACACCAGAGGAAGTGGCCGAGGAAAATCTCATGGAACTCATTGGCCGGAATATGTTGGAAGTTGTGGAGAGGGATGAGCTCAATAGGGTTAGGACCTGTAAGATGCATGACATTGTCCGAGACTTGGCTCTTGCTGTTGCTAAAGAAGAGCGGTTTGGCTCCGCGAGTGATCAGGGAAAAATGAAGCACATGGATAAAGAAGTCCGCCGGTTATCAGCATGTGGCTGGAAAAATAGCACGGCGGCGGCGAAGGCGGTGGACTTCCCACACCTCCGAACCATACTCTCACTTGCAGCACCTTTATCCTCCAACAACATGATTTCCTCAGTTTTGACTGGATCCAGCTACCTTACCGTTCTTGAGCTGCAAGACTCTGAAATCAACCAAGTCCCAGAGACCATAGGGAATTTGTTCAACCTCCGCTACATCGGCTTAAGGCGCACCAAGGTTCGGTCACTTCCAAAGTCTATTGAGAAGCTTTCCAACCTCCATACACTAGACATCAAGCAAACAAAGATAGAGAAGCTGCCACCAACAATTGTAAAGGTAGAGAAGCTACGACACCTTTTTGCTGACATGTTTGTTGATGAGAAGCAGAGAGTGTTCCAGTACTTCATCGGTGTGGTAGCACCTAAAGGGATATCCAAGTTGGAAGAACTGCAGACTCTTGAGACTGTTCACGCAAGCAAGGACTTGCCTGTGCAGCTGAAGAAAATGGAAAAACTGGAAACTTTATGGATTGATAACATCAGTGCATGTGATTGTCAAGACCTTTTCTCCACCCTGTCGGATATGCCCGTACTTTCCAGCTTACTTCTCTCTGCACGTGATGAGAATGAGAAGCTTTGCTTCGAAGCCCTCAAGCCAGTTTCCAAGAGCCTCCGTAAACTGATTATCAGAGGCGGCTGGGCGGATGGGATACTCAAGTCCCCAATATTCCAGGGCAATGGAAAATATCTCAAGTATCTGGCTTTAAGCTGGTGCAAGCTTGGCAAAGAAGATCCGTTGCAGATATTAGCATCTCATGTGCCAGCTCTTACGTATCTTAGTCTTAACAGGGTGAGTAGTGCAGACACTTTGGTTGTTTCTGCAGGGAGCTTTACAGAGCTCAAGACACTTGTCTTGAAGCATATGCCTAATGTCAAGAAGATAGTGATTGAAGAGAAGGCTCTTCCCTGCATTGATGGGATCTACATCGTGTCGCTCTCAGGTTTAAATATGGTCCCTTGTGGCATCGAACCCCTTGGATCACTGAAGAGTCTCTGGCTGCTGGATCTTCACAAAGACTTCAAGGCTGACTGGATGCTGATGGAGAAAAACTTGAAGCATGTTCCGCACCTCCGTACCTAGCTAAGGAGCTGCCGTCTACTTCCTACTGCAGTTTTATTCGAGAAAATCGTTCTATGCATTTTGTTGTTTGTAAATAAGGCCTGAAACTCTGCATTCCTTGCCTTCAGGGATTTAAGATGAGTGAGTTTGTTCCGTTGGATCAGTTGCTATCACCTGCTTTTAGCTTGGCTTGGTTTGATGTAATATCATGGACCGTTTGTATCATGGATCATTTGTACCAATTACCAAATGATATTTTTCTGAATTCTGTTTGGAAGCTTTGATCGTGTAGTAGTTGTCTTGGGTCATCTATGATATATTAATCCCTGAAATCTATACCCTGGCCTCTGAAATACTGGGTCGATTCTGGCTACTTGGGTACTAAAATACGTTGAGGGACTGAGTAAGCACTGGCCAAGGATCAGTGGCTACTTACGCAAAGACTCCATGCACACAAGAACCCAAGGAGTCCTTTTTCACCCAGTTTGTGCCACTTCTCCTTGAATGTTTAGGTGATATACTGACAAATTTAGAGTTTTTTTTTACATTACCCTGGTTGTCCTAAACAGACGTGGGGAGTATCCAACGAATTGATTTTAGGTCAATCAACCCATAAGAGTACCTGACCTTTCTGGGAAAATGAAGCGGTAAACAAGCAAGTTCGTATTTTTAGTTCAGACCTCCCACCAATCTGAAAACTCATCTGAAAAATATATAAGAGGTCTTGGACTTGATGATGTAGATCAGTAGATGCTCCTAATATTCACATGGAGGTACTGCCTCATGATCCAAACCTTTTTATTATATCTTGGTGTTACTTTAGTCACTGTTCTCACCATTACACCGTCGTCGCTCGGCCTTCTGACGCCTTCCACTATGCCCATTGAAATAGATTGGTAGACCCATATGCAGAGACAAGCTCGAAACAAGGGACCCCGATGCTGCCCTTGAACATCGGCAGGTAAGTGTTTCTGTTTGCAAGTAAATACATGGATATTTAAAAATGTCTGCAGACCGCCATATGAACCATGGAAAATACATTTTATAGGCATTTTAAAAGCTGATATATGTGCCAAATCTTTCCTTCGGAGATGCATCAATCGTCCTATTTTTGGGATCACCAATTCTCAGGGACATTACTATAGATCGATTTAGCTTTGTGGGTAGGAATCCTCAGATTTATTATTTCATCTCATGGAGAAAGCAGGACACACGCCTCTGACATTTGGAAGGAGTTGTCTAGCTTTGTGTTTTTTTTCTGTTTTTTATGTGGTTTGAGCTATGTGCATCGCCGTCACTCAATCACAATGTTTTTTTTTAAGTGAAGATGGAAGAGATGAACTGCCCAGGTTGAATGCTCTTTATTTTGGCGTCATTAGTGAAATTATGGTATGTTGTCTAGCATTGTGGAAGTCATATATTTATTCTGAAATCAGACACTTCATCGGCATCAAGGAAGTATTCTTCTTTAGAGCATCTCTAGCAGAACCCGCAAAACGGTCAAACCCGCATAATAACCGCCCGATGCGGATTGAAAACCGCAAAACGGCGGAGAACAGAATCCGCAAATTTACCCAACCCGCAAAAGATTTTGCAGGCCCCGTGAATCCGCGCCTCCGAACCGAGTTTTCGCGGATTTCGGCGCCGATTCTAGGGGCCCCTGCATTTGGTCAAAGCGGTTGGCGGGTGGGAGTTTTCACCACGAGTTCTTCCTCTATTCTTCCCCAACTCGCAGCCGCCGCCGCCGCCAGCGCTGCCGCCTGCGAATCCCTCCCTTTCCCGGCCGCATCTGACGGCGCCCCGCCGCACGCGAGCTGCCCCGGCCGTGGAGGTCCCTTCCGCCGGTTTCCCCTAGCCGCGTCCGCGGAGAACGGAAATCTGCGCCGCCGCCGCCGATCTGCCGGTGAGTCTCGATTTCGCTTCGATTTCGGCCGTAGTAGTAGGTACTGAGTATGCCTTGCCCATTTCAGATGGAGTTGAGCCCGGAGGAACAGCTCGTGCTCTCCGATTCGTCCTCCTCCGACGACTCCGATGTGGAGGCGCTGTTCGCAAGCCGGCGGCAGCAAATGGTGGTCGCCGTCCTCGCCGTCAAGGAGTTTGAGGACCGGTATGCAAAGCGGCGTCAAGGATCCAAGGTTGGCCGGCTTTGCATACCGCGCAACCGCTTCTACGGCAACGAGCTTCTCATGCGCGATTACTTTGCCGAAATCCCGACGTATCCGGCTCACATCTTCCGAAGAAGGTACCGTATGCGCCGCTCTCTTTTCGTGAAGATAGTAGAAGCTTGCGAGGCGAATTGTCGGTACTTTTCCCGTCGCCGGAATGCCGTGGGTTTGATGGGGTTCAGCGCGTACCAAAAGATATCCGCCGCAATGAGAGTCATTGCCTATGGAGTCCCGGCTGACTATGCCGACGAGTATCTCCGTATTGGCGAAGATACTACGATCGAATCCGTTCGTCTGTTTGCTAAAACAATTATCAAAGTCTACGGACAGATTTATCTTCGGGCACCAAACGAAGAAGATACCGTGAGGCTCATGGCGATGAATGAGCCGCGAGGTTGGCCGGGCATGCTAGGTAGTATTGACTGTATGCATTGGACTTGGAAGAACTGCCCAAAGGCATGGCATGGACAGTATTGTGGCAGGGGAGGCGATGCAACTATTGTGCTTGAGGCCGTTGCGTCCGTGGATCTATGGATTTGGCATTGCTTTTTTGGTTTGCCGGGCACATGTAATGATATCAATGTGTTGCAAAGGTCTCATCTTCTTCGTAGGCTAGCAAGTGGAGATGCTCCGGCTTGTAACTTCACGGTTAATGGGCATGAGTACACAAAGGGTTACTATCTTGCCGATGGTATTTACCCACCGTGGACTACATTCGTGAAGACCATCTCAAATCCAAAAGGCAAGAAGCAAACTGAATTTGCAAAGGCTCAAGAGGCATGCCGAAAGGATATAGAGAGAGCATTTGGTGTCTTGCAATCTAGGTTTGCCATAGTCCGAGGACCAGC